>JBCNJP010000017.1:53593415-53648709 GCA_039602395.1 Deinandra increscens subsp. villosa | reverse complement strand
CAAAAGTATTATTCTCGTAGGTTGAACCGGAACTTGGACCGGAAAACCAAAACAGAAGATTTTTGAAAATTTGTGTTAATTTTTCATAGTTTGACAGCAGTTACTGACTATGAACTGAAATGTTTTCTAATTAACACAAAAAATTTTCATTTTTCTTTTCTTTTTGTATCAAGAGACGGGCTCTTGAGCACATGCCTCTCTTTTATTAAGATTGTGAAAAGTTTTGTATTAGTCAAAGTTCATCATCCCAATGGCTGTGATAAAGTAGAAAAATCTTGCCTCATCAAAAGCTTTGGTAAACAAGTCAGCCAATTGATGATCAGTATGAACTTTGAATAACTTAATCAGATTCTTTTCTGCATAATCTCTAATAAAATGATATCTTATATCAATGTGCTTTGTTTTGGAGTGTTTGACTGGATTGTTGACGATGGAGATGGCACTGTTGTTGTCTGCAAAAATTGGTGTTTCCATGAAGGTGATTCCATAATCAAGCATCTGATTTTGGATCCAAAGAACTTGACTGCAGCAGCTTGAAGCACCAATATACTCAGCTTCAGCAGTTGATGTAGAAACACAAGTTTGCTTCTTGCACTGCCAGGAAACAAGCCTTTCACCCAAAAATTGACATCCGCCTGATGTTGATTTCTTGTCTATGTCACACCCTCCATAGTTACTATCGGTGAATGCCTTGAAAGAGAAGTCAAAATTTTTGGGATACCATAAACCCAGTTTTGGTTGACCCTTCAAGTACTTGAAAATTCTCTTGACAACTAGCATGTGTGACTCCTTTGGTGACGACTGGTATCTTGTACATAAGCAAACACTGAACACAATGTCAGGTCTACTTGCAGTGAGATACATCAGTGATCCTATCATTGTTCTGTACTTGTGTACATCCACTGGCTTGCCACTTAAGTCATTGGTTAACTTGTGGGAAGTGGAGATAGGGATTTTAGCACTTGAACATGTCAGCATATAAAATCTCTTTAGCATGTCTTGAATGTACTTTGACTAGTTCAGAAAGTTCCCAGCTGCAGTTTGCTTCACTTGAAGTCCTAATAAGAAAGTTAATTCTCCCATGGAGCTCATTTCAAATTTCGACTGCATCAAAGTTTCAAATTCCCTGCACAACAAAGTATTAGATGAACCAAAAATAATATCATTTACATAAATTTTTACCATCAACATGTCTTTACCAACAGTTTTGGTAAACAATGTTTTATCAATAGCTCCTCTCCTATAGCCATTCTCTAGAAGATAGTTTGAAAGAGTTTCATACCATGTTCTAGGTGCTTGTTTGAGGCCATACAGGGCTTTGATTAGTTTGCATACTCTGTTTGGATGATGAGGATCCTCAAATCCAGGAGGTTGCTTGACATACACTCCTTGTTCCAGTAAGCCATTTAGGAAGGCACTTTTGACATCCATTTGGAAGACTTGGAAGTCTTTGAAGGCAGCATAGACTAGAAAAATTATGATTGCTTCCAGTCTAGCCACTGGTTCAAACACTTCATCATAACTAATGCCTTCTTCCTGTACATAGCCTTGTACCACCACTCTTGCTTTGTTCTTAATGACAATGCCCCTATCATCCTTTTTGTTTCTGAACACCCACTTGGTGCCAATTGGTTCTGCATCAGCAGGCAAATCAACCAATTCCTAAAATTTCTACTTGTTAATTTGAAATAATTCTTCTTGCATCGCCTCTACCCAGCTGTTATCTTCTAAGGCTTCTGCAACCTTCTTGGGTACTTCTTGAGACAGAAATGCAGCATGCAAACAAATCTTTGCATCAGCAGATTTACTCCTTGTTAACACAGGTGCCGACATATCTCCAATAACATTCTCCAAGGGATAATTCTTGTTGATTCTTCTATCTATTTGCATGGGAAACTCATGGCTTCTTCCATTTGATGGTATGTTAAGCCTAGGAAGTATGTGTTCAAGCTCAACATTACCAAAATGTGATTCAGGATCTGAAACTTCAACTGTTTCATGAGAATTTGTGTCTGGAGTTGTAGGTCAGATGCTCTAAATTTAGCTCATTTCATGTGGCATCATTTGAATTTTCAGCTACATTTGACCCTAATTCATTATTCTCCTCAGTTTCTAAAATGGAATTTTCCGGTTGAACTTGAACCGGAGAAACTGGTTCTGCTCGAACTTCAACCGGAACTATCTCATCATCGATTTGAACTATTTCAGATGGTTTCTTTCCATTGTTTGGCAAAATAGGCTTAATACTCATTGAAGAGAAGAAGATTGGCTTCTTGATTTCAGCTTGGTTGCTCTTACAATGTTCATCAGCTGACCTATAAGAATTATATCCCTGCACTGATGTACTTACATGCTTATCAACATTTAAGTTGAAAGCAGTAGTTAGTGCGTCAATATCAAATAACCAGGTGGGTTGAGACTCAAAATTGTTGGGAGATTTTTCATTAAAAGACACGTTTATAGTTTCTTCAACAATTTTGGTTCTCTTGTTGTATACTCTGTATGCCTTAGACACACCATAATATCCAACAAAATATCCATCATCTGCCTTTTCTGCAAATTTAGGCAATAGCTCATTGGTTCTTAATATTGTGATAGGACAACCAAATGGCTTAAGGAAATAAATGTTTGGCTTTCTTTTTCTCCAAAGCTCATATGGTGTCTTGTTCTTGCCTTTAACAATTAAAATCCTGTTTCGGACATAACAGGCAGTGTTCACTGCTTCTGCCCAAAATATCACAGGGAGTTTAGAATCTGCTAACATTGACCTAGCAGCTTCAATCAGTGTCCTATTTCTCCTTTCAGCAACTCCATTTTGTTGTAGAGTTCTAGGAGCACTGAATTGTCTAACAATTTCCTTTTCCTCACAAAATGAACTTAATACATGATTTTTAAATTCAGTACCATTGTCACATCTGATTGTTTTCACTTTGAAATTGGATTGATTTTCTAAATTTATCACAAGAGTTTTTAATAATTCAGCAGTTTCATCTTTTGTTTTAAGAAAGAAAACCCATGTGTATCTAGAAAAATCATCAATAATGACAAAACAGTATGACCTTTTTCCCAAACTCGTCACTCTAGTTGAACCGAAAAGATCCATGTGCATCAACTCTAGAGGTTATGAAATAGAAGATTCAACTTTTGGCTTGAAGGAGGTTTTGTGTTTCTTGCCCTTGAGACATGGCACACAATGTTCAGAACATGTAAATTGCTTGCTAAGAAAAACCTTAACCAAGCCAAGATTGAAAATTCTTTATATGTTCTTGTAGTTTACATGTCCTAACCTGCTATGCCACAAATCAGATTCATCCAATGAGGCTTTGGATATAAAGCAAGCAGTGCCACAGGTGGGTGCAACAACTGTGTTGATACCTGATATGTGCGTCGTGTGAAGTATCAAGCAATGTACAAGATCAAGTCAAAGTATGCTTGGCCGAACCTGGTCCGAACCTGGAGTTCGGACTGGCCGAACCTGGGGTTTGGACAGGGATCGGCCAGCTGGGTATATATAGGTGTTTGGTATCGAAACGTAATTAACCGATTGATTTATTGATCAACGAAGAACAATTACAACCAGTGAAACGCTCAGAAACACAACACAGAGAAACACCTTGAAAACACACACTTAAGAAATCTCACCCGCTCAGCCCTCTTCAATTACAAAGACCAATCACCTATATATACCCGCTGGTCCGAGCTTCGGCCGAACTTCAGGTTCGGACCTAGTTCGGCCAGACCTAGATTGACTTGATTTTGTTCTTTGTTTGATACTTCACACGACGCACAAATCAGGTATCAACAAACTCCCCCTTGACGTGTGCAGTATCTCTTCTATCTTTTCAACATCATCAAATATGTATCTTCAATCAAGCTCCCCCTCAAGTGTAGAATCCGTTCATTCAATGAAATAAATCTTCAAACAAACTCCTCCTCAACTTGATCGTAGCTTGATCTTGAATACTTGATGACATTTTAGTGTATCTCTGGTCTTTCATCAACATCTTCAGAAGACTTGAAGTTGTGATAACATGCACAAAGCAACCTGCACAAATTTTAAAAAAGTCTAGGTGCAAAATGATTTGTATCACGTGTTGATCATATCGAAAATAAAGGAGAAACAAAATCTTTTTGATTTTTCAACGTTTATGCTAAAACACACCGAAAATCTTTTTGTTCTTTTCTGAAATGAAATTGCAATACAAAATCAAACACTATTTTTGGTATGAGAAAGATCACTATATGGGATCATATTGAACATATCGCACTGAACTACACTTCAATTTCAATTAATCGAAGCACATAAGTCATGCTGATTGCTGGTATAATTTGTCCAACTTAAACTCAGGCAGAATCATACTCATAACATCTGGATATATTAAGGTATTGATTAGATTTGCATTGACCAGTGTATCCCACACTATCAGACATAATCGGACATTTTCAGCTTTTCTTTTCTTTTCCTTTTTGTGTGACAGCACTTGTGATTTTTCACAATGCATAATATTTCATGATATAATCAACTGTGTTCCATGCAAAAAATTATAAGAACGTTAAATCGTCTACCTTATGGTCGATCTTTCGATACGCAGATAAGGCCTCAGATTTAACAAAATAAGAAAATAAAACAAGTTGAAATTGTATAACTCAACAACAATCAGGTCGGTACTTCCGTACATGCAGAGAAAGTCCGATGAGTTATACGAAACACCAAAGAAAATAAAGAAGAACGTCAAACGAACAACCATCAGGTTGATCTTTCGATACGCAAAGAAAGTCCGATCGTTTGACAAAATAAAGAAAATCAAACAAGTTTAAATCTTTGCAAAATGAACACATGTATACACAGTGACTTCTCATTTTGACTTTCAAACTTATTTTTATTTTTGTGTCATGAAATATGCATCAAGATGTTATCCACATGGTCAAGCATTAGTATTTAGTGTATATCACATTTGAATACTTTCTGATTTACTACCAAGCATAACAAACAATGATCTTATAGCTCTTTCATCTACTCTTTCCATGAGTCAGATACGTAAGCCAATGTACCATCATTTCCCAATGATCAATTTCTCACAATTTTATATATTTGGCATGAATTCACCTTCCTTCATTATATATTTGGCATGTATTCACTTTCTTCCCATAACATGCATTTTCTCAATTACTCCCCCTTACTTACAATTCTCCCCCTTAAAATGAAAACTCTATTTTTGGATTTTCATTTTACACAAAAACGAGACTCTATTTTTGGGTGTTTGAGAAAAACTTGTAAGCAAAGAAAATTGATCAATCAACACGGATATTTTGTCAGTTTTAGAAATCAGAAATTGCAGATTAGAAAGATGTATCATAAAATATAAATTAAGCAGAATACTCCTCCATCAACAACTTTACAATCATCGATAGGTCTTCTAGAAATACCTGCACACTGGTTAAACTAATTAGTCCAATAAGGACCCGAAGCGAATCGCTTCTGGTCGACCAGTGTCCTTGTTTTGTTTAGAAACCACCTTAGGTTTCCATTGTTGTTGTTTTGGTAATTCAGTTTTTGATGAAACAATCACAGATGACTGTGATGGAGAACCTACATTTTGAACCTTTGAAAACATTGGAACAAAACGTTTTTGTTTATGAAAAAATGTAGGTTTAATTTCATCAAAAACTCTGCCTTGTTCATCAAAAAACTTTGGTGTGACAGGTTTACCAAAAACTGATTTCTTTTTTTTTTTTTTTGGGGAAAACCCGGCAAAATGAATAAATAGAACAGAAAAGTACAAGAATAGCACACTCAAAACCATTAGGTTGGACAAATCCCAACCTTAACGGCTAAGAGAGCATGGAAACACCAAATAACAATCCTAACAACTAAAATACAACCAAAAGACAAGCCAACAATAAAAGAAATGCACCAACACAAACAACCCAAATAGATGACAATTCTCCATAACAACCAATCCCTCTTAGATGAAAATCTCCCGTAAAGACACAATATAGCCCATTTCCAAGCCAAGCAACTGATAGCATTGTAAATCGTCTTCCAAGACCAGCAACAAAGGAACCAGAAAAACTTGACAGCAACGAGGTCAGCCCAAACAACAAGGAAAGTATTCCACAGCAGCTCCCTAACCGCCACACTAGGACCATACACACTGCCCCATCTAATCACAATAGCCACAATGTAAATCAACCTCCAAAAAATCTCAGTAATCTTCATGCTAAGGCAGTCTTATTGAGGCAAAAGCAAAAATAACCAAACCCAGCAACCCAACAACCAATTATAAACCAAATAATTTGCAGCACCAAACCAACAGAGACAAAAGACACCCACTCTTTATCCTTCCTCATACTACACCAATAATTAATTACCAAAAGAGGCACCAACCTATACCTGCTGTTCCAATCCATATCAATAACAACCATCATCCATATACCTATCTTATCACCCCACATCAGGTACCACAACACAAAAAGCTTCCCAACATTATTACTAATCAACAGATTACTCACATTGTTCCTGCCTCCAATTCTAAACCAGCAGAGATTATCAACAGCCTTAGACACCGTTAAACTAAAAGTAGCATCAAGATTAGCTCCATCAAAGTTCCAATGATAAGCACCCATAATATTCCAAAAATACCCATTTTCCTTGCCAAGAGGATAACAGCAATTTCTTCCATTATTCCCACCAGTTAGCATTTGTAAACCCTTGCATTCCCATTTAAGAACATGATAATAACTGACTTTCCTCCCAATCAATCCCATGTTCACATGAGAGAAATGCAAAGTATTACCATACCCATCCCAAATGCTACCAAATAGAGAGTCCAAATCAACCCAAGCACTACCAATCTTACTCCAGTCCCAAATCATAGCACCATGAACCTCCCTCATCCCAACACATCCCCCCCCCCCAAGTCCAAATGGACAGACTCAAGACATCAAAACCAATAAAAGTTAAGGCCAAAAAACAAAGAAGCCGGTTTGAGTACCAAGGGTAAGTTCTAAATAACAGAAAAATACCAAGAAGCTGAAACCTGACCCAGATGGTACTCTTAATATAACTGCTCCAGTGGTTAATGCTACTCATCAGCCATTTTAAACACCAATCCCTAATCATAACCGCGGAAATGGAAAGAAGAGATTCAAATCTCCTCCCATCCATCAGAATAATGACCCAAAAGACATAAAAGTAAAGCAGAAATAAAAATTTGGAGGATGGAGATGTATTACTACACCAGATAACTACCCAGGCTATTTTGTGCAACTCAACATCAGAAATGACCCATTTATAACCCCCCACCCAGCTAATATCACCATTCCAATACATAATATACCAAACACCACAACCACACACAGAAAACCAATGAAAAGTAATGGCCAAAATAAGAGAATGCCGGTTTGAGTACCAAGGGTAAGAGCTAAGTAACAAAAAAATGGCAAGATGTTGAAATTGAATCCTGACCCATATGGCACTCTTAAAGTAACTGCTCCAGAGGTTAATGCTATACTTCAGCCATTTTAACCACCAATCCCTAACCTTTAACGCAGAGATGGAATGCATAGAACCAAGAGTCCACCAAACCATCAGAGTAATAGCCCAAAAAATATAAAAATAAAGAAGAATTAAAAGATTGGATAATGGAGGTATATTACTACACCAGATTACTACCCACGCTGTTTTGTGCAACTCAACATCAAGGATGACCCAATTATAACCCCCCACCCAGTAAAGAGAACCATTCCATTTCATAAGGTACCAGAGACCAGGACCAAAGACATTAAACCAAAGAAAAGCTATGGCCAAAGAGATAGAATGCCGGATTGAATGCCACAGGTGAGAGCTAAAAAATAAAAACCAAGAACCCAAATGAATCCTGACCCAAGTGGCATTCATAGTATAACTGCACCATAGGTAAATGCTGCACTGCAGCCATCTTAAACTCCAACCCCTAATCTCATAAGCAGAGATGATAAACAGAAGCTTAGAAAGCCACCTGATCATCGGAATAAAGAACCAAAAAAAGAAAAAATAAATCAGACATAAAAATTTGGAAACTGGAAGAGCATGACAGCTCCAGATGACTACCCTCACAATATATAGAACCTCAACATCAGGAATACCCTTTAGAATCCCCCCTCCCCAAAATATAAGTAACATCCTTGACAGCCACATAAACCAATAAAGCAAAGAACAATCCCAAGGGAAGGACATACCACCATAGAACTGCCACCCCCTTTCACATTTAAACTTCATTTGACAGATGATAAGGAAGGAAATGCCATACACTATCAGCCAAAAGAACCTGGTTAGAAAACTTTATCAAAGTTCCTTTCAGTTTAAGTCTAATTGCTTCTGTAATTAAGAACACCACCCTATCAACAGATCTGCTTTCACTCTGAAACATTCTCATATTCCTTTCTTGCCACAAGAAATACACAACAGCAGCAACAGTCATTTTCTTGATGACAACCCAAATAGATTTGCTTTTAGGTAAGGAACTCATGAATCTGCCCATAGATTTCCAGCAATTAGGAGCACCATTCATATTAGCCTTTTGTTTCATTCTATCCCACACCTGAGCAGAGAAACTACATTCAAAATATAGATGACTATGACTGTCAGGCATTTCATTACAAAATATGCACTTAAGATCACTTCCCCCAGACCATTTATCAAGTCTGTCTTGAGTCAACAACTTAAATTGCAAGGCCATCCATAAAACAAAAGCATGTCTGGGGATCCTGTGAGAAAACCATACACTACCAGTCCAACCTACAACAGGATAAGCACCCCTCAAATCATTGTAACAGCCAGCAGTGCTAAAATCCACCAGCTCCCCATCACTCCTAATCCATCTAACTCTATCCACCTTATCATTGTATAATATAGGACATTGAATCCAATTCAGAACAGGAAACAAAATCAGCCATTCCTCAGGAAAGTTCCATCTACCATTATTAACAATATCAAACACAGTAGAAGCATCATTGAACCCAGCTCTCTTTATTTCCCTATTAGAGATATACAAGTCAAGAGGACCTAATTCATGCCATCTATCATGCCAAGCATTCAGCCCCTTCCCAGATCCAACTTCAAAAAGAATATGAGGTTTAATGAGTTTCCTACAATGCAGAATATTCCTCCAGGACCAGCTTAACCCATCCTTTGGCTGCAAGCTCCAAAAATTCCTATCAGCAACCAAATGTACCTTAACCCATTTGACCCATATAGAGTTTTTGCCAGAAACCAAGTTCCATATGTGTTTAGCAATCAGGGCTTTATTCATTAATTTCAAAGATTTGATCCCTAAGCCCCCTTCATTCCATTTATGACACAATTTACCCCAGCTCACTCTAATTTTCCCTCTAGCACTAGTCTCTTGAGCCCATAGAAAATTCCTCATCATTCCCTCTATCTCATTAAGGACCTTATCAGGAAGAATGAACATGGAGGTCCAATATATCCCAATAGAAAACAACACAGCTTTAACTAATTGCAATCTGCCAGCAAAGGACAAAAACTTGTTCTTCCAACTATCAAGCCTCTTTCTCACTTTTTCAATCAGCAAAGTACAATCATTATAGAGCAGTCTACTAGACAAAAGGGGAACTCCAAGGTACCTCACAGGAAGCTTGCCAGAATTAAAAGGCATAATAGAGTTCAATACCTGCTTAGTGGCTTCTTTAACATTACCATAGAACACAGTGCTCTTCAACAGATTAGGAATGAGACCTGACACATTGCTGAATTCAGACAAAGCATCCTTCAAAACTTGAACTGAAGCTCTATCAGCATTAGAAAAAAGCATGAGATCATCAGCAAAGCACAAATGGGTGATCTTAAGATCTTAACATCTCCAATGGTATTGAAAGCTCTCATTGTTTTTAATCCTTCTTTTAATGATCAGATTTAACACCTCCATCACCAAAGTAAACAAGTAAGGTGACAAAGGATCACCCTGCCTTAAACCTCTCATTCCTTTGAAATAACCATGTAACTGCCCATTAATATTAATCGAAAAAGAAGCACTTGAGAGACACTCCATAATCCAATGCACCATCAGATCTGGGAAACCAAATTTTCCAAGAATACATTTAAGAAACTCAAGGTCCACAGTGTCATAAGCCTTTTGTATATCAATTTTGTAGGCCACCTTACCACTCCCACTTTTCCTATTATAAAATCTGACCAATTCTTGGGCTAATAGAACATTATCACTAATTTGTCTTCCTGGTATATAAGCACTTTGATTCTCATCCACAATTAACTCCAACACACCTTTAATCCTATTGCAAAGAATTTTGCTTATACACTTGTAAATAACATTGCAGCAGGCTATGGGTCTGAAGTCAGTCACACAGGAGGGCTTAGAAACTTTAGGCACTAAAGAGATAGTTGTAGCATTAACCTCCTTCAAAAGCTTTCCATTTTTGAAAAAATCCATAACAGCATTACAGAAGTCAACCTTTATTCTTCCCCAAGCAGCTTTAAAAAATTTAGAAGTAAAACCATCAGGTCCAGGAGCTTTATCATCATCAATATCCATCAAAGCATCCCTAATCTCCAACTCAGTAACAGGCAGCACCATATCTTCAGCTAAATTGTGGGGCACAGTATTGACAAACAAAGAATCAGGATCCTCAATTTCAGCAACATTACACTTTTTCCCCAAGAAATTGCTGAAATGTTTCACAAAAGCCTCCCCAACTTGATCCCCTGAATATTCCTCACCCTCAGTATCAACAATTTCAGCAATTACACCTTTCTTCTTTCTTTCTTTAACAGAAGCATGAAAATACTTAGTATTGCTATCCCCATCCTTTAACCACTGAATTTTTTATTTCTGTTTGTTGAAGTGGTATTCATCAATCAAAGCATCCTTATAAGCATTCAAATAAACAAGTTCCTCATCCCTAAGAGAACCATTTCTAGGATCAGCCACCATCTCCTGCTGCACTCTTTCTAGCTCAACCTTAAGTTTCTCAGATCTCTCAAATAAGTTCCCATGTCTATAATTCAGATTTCTCAGAGGCTTCTTAAGACATTTTAGTTTAGAGACTAATTTGAACATGCTGAATCCCACCACATCCTTACTCCAAACTTCATCAACTATAGAATGAAACTCAGGTTTTGTAGTTAAGTAATTCAAAAATCTAAAAGTCTTAGGCTTACTTTTAGGAACATCAAGAAAACTCAACAACATAGGAGAGTGATCAGAAGAATAAAAAGGCAAAAAATCCACTCTAACTCTCTCAAAACTAGAACTGAAGTTCAGATTAGAGACAACTCCATCCAACTTCTTAAGGACACCCTCCCCTGTTCTAGGCTTACTAGTCCAAGTGAACTGCAGGCCCTGATAAGAACAGTCACTCAAGCCACAGGATGCAAGACAATCTCTGAATTGAGAAATAGCAGAGTTCATTTTAGAGTTGATAAAAGTGGACTCAACCGGATTTAAGATCACATTAAAATCCCCCATACAGACCCAAGGCAAATCTCTAATCATTTTACTATGACAAGACAAGTCTAACCACAGTAATTTCCTTTTAGCAGGAGTAATATGGCCATAAACAAAAGAACACAAAAAACTTTCCTTTCCCTCAAGAGAGTTAATAATGCAGTGTATAGCCTGATCATTCATATCAAGCACTTGCACGCTAGCTTTAGAAGAATTCCATCCAACCACAACTCTAGCCCATTCCCTACAACAGGTAACATTAGAAATCCACTGCCAGTTTTGGTTAACCTGTCTAGTGATTTCATCAATTTTATTACTCACTAATCTAGATTCAAGGAGACCACACACCCAAATACCCTTCTCTCTCAGCACTCTTTTGACTAAAACAACCCTATGAAGGTTATTTAAGCCCCTGACATTCCAAGCCAACACTTTCATTTCAACGATTGGTTAATAGAACCAGATACTTCCATTTCATTATCCTGATCCTCAATATTATCAATTAAGTCATCTTGCATCTCACATACTTCCTCAACATTTTTCTCATCCTCTAAAACACATGCCATACCTGCTTCAAACCCATTCTTGTTGCAAAGAATCATGAACAGATTTCTTTGAGCAAAGCTCCATAAACTCCTTCTTTCAACAGGAGGAACCAACTTATTGACAACATAAATAGCAACATCATTTATCTCTTCCTCAGACAAGCATTTATAGTAACTTTCCAAGGCAGTAGTGAGGATTTTTTATTTATTCACAGGGATAAAACCATCATTAGGTTGAAGAAGAGAACTGCTATTAGTAGCATTGGTAATATCAGTAGTTATATCAACCAGAACATCAAAAGAATTAGACACTTTAATAGCACCAGGTTTATCAGGAGGAATAGTCTTCTTATTATCCTGCTGTCCCTTGGGCACATAAATTCTGCCATGAAGGTTATTATTACTCTGAGATCTTCCACTCTTGTCAGATTTATCCTTGCCCAGATTCCCTTTACCACCCATGCTTACCACCTGCTTTTCCTCCTTATTACAATCCCCTTTATTCACATTACTCAGATTCTCACCCTTAATACCACCCCTAGTCTTTACTAGCACCTTTTGATTCCCTGCAGCCTGCTCCTTCTTCAAAAACTGATTTCTTGTGAAATCTTTGGGGTGAATCAGCAGGTGATGGACAATATTTTGCCATATGCCCTGGACGACGACAAATATAACAAATTCTTGTCGTTTTATCCCATCGGTGATGTACCTGCGAAGAACACGCATGAATATCTATAACATGATCAGAATGAGAATCATATACCTGATGCTTGTGATCATGTACCCATTTAGATGTAGGGCTTAGAGATTGAGAACTTTCAGAAGAAATTGTTGTTTTCACAAAGACCTCAGCAATCTTCCGAGCATCAACACAATGATGTGGAAATTCTTGGTAAGAAAATAATTGATCCGAACCCTTGAGTTTGTAAAACCGTTCGGATTGAATTTTATCAGCTTGAAAAACCTCCTTCTTCACTTGCTTCATCTTTAATTTCTTCAAATCTTTAGATGATGATGCTGGAACCTTCTCAGCTTTGTTTTGCATCCTGTGAAAACCCAATCCTTCATGTTTTCCATAAATCTTCTCCTCAGAAGAACAATGTCCATTCTTTGCTAATCGAGAAAATTCAGCTTTTACTTCAGTAACATTCTTTAGATCATAAAAGATATGTTCATCAAACTCAGGTTGAGACAGAATCTTGTCACTAGAAGTAGCTGATGTCTCATTATCAGCAGAAGACGAACCAGTCACAAACTTTGGTGCAAGAGAAACCCCAGATTTCTTTTCCTTCTTTTTCTTATGTTTCCTGTTCTTCTTCTTCAGCACAACTTTCTCATCCTCAGCAGTAGATGACGAAACCTTTGAATAATCAAAATCGTCAATTTGTTCCTTCACTTCTTTAACAGCTTCTTTGATATGAGCAGGGGGTGATGCAGTCTTATCAAACATTCTCTCAAAATTCGCATCATTAGCCAAGAAGCTTGTGAAGACTTGAGAATTTGAAACATTATTAAGAAATCGATTAGCATCAAGAACTTGAACCTTCAGATCATAAATTTTCTGTTGATCCTCAGCAAATTCTTTTTCTTTAGCAATCAATCTCTTTGTAACCTTGTGAGTTTCAAATTTTTGCAAACGCAGATTATCAAGTCCTTCATGTAATTCCTTCTTCAATTTATCCTCGTTTCTCTTTTGAATCTCTAAATTTGCAGCTTGAACTTTATTAACACGAACTAACTCCCTCTTCTCATCTAACAATTTTTCCATGTCAACTTGATACGCTTCAATCTTAGCATTTGATTCGTCAACATTCTTTGTAAGCAGATCAAGTTTGATCTTTGATTTATCAAATAAATTTTGAAAATCATCAGCTATATCTTCCGCTTCATCCTTCCATTTCTTGACATCTTTTACCAACTCACCCGTTCTTCACAAATCTTGGCTTTTGCAGCTTCAACCTCCCTTTTATCTTGCTTAGAAATTTTTAAAACTTCATTCAGCAAGTTGATCTCTTTAAGCAAACATTCATTCTTCAAGACCAATTCCTTCTCATTTTCCCTAGAAATACCCAACTCCAAATTAGTCATTTTGAAATCAGCAGTAACTCTCTTGACTTCTTCAACCAAAAATTCTTTTTCTTTCATCAAAGCTTCAATCGTATATTCAAACTTTTCAGTTTCAGCAGCATCATATGAACTAGAATCAGAATAATAATCATCTTGGTCATGTGTGACAATTAATGCTGAAGTATCATATCCAAACTGTTGACCCTAATCATAAACACCATCATTTTGAGCAATTAAAGCTGTGGTCTTGCTTGTGTTACTAGTTGATGGTTGAGTAAAACCAGGCTTCGGTGATAGAGGAACACCAGACTTATTTGCATGTGCCTGATGACAATCTTTAGCAAAATGTCCAAGTTGTGAACATTTATAACACTATAATTTGGACTTGTCAAAACCCAACTTATCACCAGAAATATTCCTTCCATGCTTCTTAAAGAATCTTTTAGATCTTTGACACAACATAGCATATTGCCAAGATACATCCAATTCAGTTAGTTGATCATCATCAAGAGCATCAAGATCCTCACTGGTTAACTTTGCATCAGCAACATTTTTGAGAATCAATCCAAAGGATGATGAAATCAATGCATAAATTATTTTGGCACAATCATTTGTTGATTCCGCTGAAAAAACATTTTGACTTGAAAAATTTGGAATTGTGAAATTGCAACCCCTTGAAGAATTATTATCAGAATTTCCTGAAGCTCCAGCTATAAAAGCAACACTTGGTGCTGTATTCTGATTTGGCTTAGACTTTGCACTCATGCTTGCACTATTTTCACCATGATACAATTCTGGATTTTGCAAGGTAGCGGTTGACTTCTTTGAGTTTAACATTTCCATTTCTCGAGCATGAAGTTTTCCAGTAAGCTCGTGAAATGTCATTGCAGAATAATCCTTGTCATGAGTGAGTAACAAAACATAATTTTCCCACTTTTCAGGTAATGCTTCCATGATCTTTTCCTTTAAATCCGCATCAGATTTTTCAATTCCAACAACTTTCAATTCACTAATCAAATGTGAAAATCTTGAAACTAGAGCAGTAATGTTTTCATTGTCATAATTTTGAAAATTATCAAATTCTTTGTTCAAGACTTTCTTTCGACTCTTTTTATAATCAGCATTTCCATCACATCTTGCGGATAAGGCATCCCACAATTGCTTAGATTTCTTGCAAGTGCTAAATTGATGAAGCAATTCAGTAGGTAAAGCCATAGTAAGATAACCATAAACTTTCTTTTCAAGCTCATAACTTTTTCTTTCAGCTGCATCGAAATCTTGAATTTCTTTAAGATCTCCATCTTCCATTGGTCGTTCATACAATTTTCGAATTGGAATCCATAAATCAATGTCATTTGTGCTAACATATGCAGAAAATCGTTTCTTCCAATTTTGATAATCTTCAAGCTTTAACAATTTGGGAACTTTCTGAATTGTTCCAATTTCATTATCAAAATTCAGCATAGTTTTCATGGCACTTTGCATAGCAGCAAACGCGTGAAATTCCAACATCGTAAAAAAAACTAGATTCTGGTGACCGAACCTGCTCCGAACCTATCACAGACCTCCGAACTCTGTCCGAACCTAAATCCAAAGTCCGAACTATGTCCGAACTTGCTCCGAAACAAACACAAAAGTCCGAACTCCTAAGTACGTCCGATCTTGCTCCGAACAAAGATCAACTCCGAACTCTGACCGAGACAGCTCCGATCACCGACCGAACTTCAAGTTCGGAGCAGTTACTCCGAACCTGATAAGAAGACTCCGAACTTCGAATCCATTTTTCAAAAACGCGCAAAAAATGACTGATTTTGACGAAACTCGTTAATGTGGAACAGTAAAACCGATAGAAAGTGGTTTAGAAACAGATTTGACACCAAATACCCGATAGAAATGATGAAAAAACACAAAAGCAAACTCAAGAAACTTCAAAAACGCTTCAAAAATCCAAAAATAGCAACCACAGATCAGTAGAGTGAACCAGAAAGCTCTGATACCACTTGAAAATGCGTGAGCATCGGATCGTCTACTCGATCTAGCTAATCGGACATCGAAACATAATTAACTGATTGATTTATTGATCAACGAAGAACAATTACAACCAGTGAAACACTCAGAAACACAACACAGAGAAACACCTTGAAAACACACACTTAAGAAATCTCACCCGCTCAGCCCTCTTCAATTACAAAGACCAATCACCTATATATACCCGCTGGTCCGAGCTTCGGTCGAACCTCTGGTTCGGCCAGTCCGAACTTCAGGTTCGGACCTAGTTCGGCCAGACCTAGATTGACTTGATTTTGTTCTTTGTTTGATACTTCACACGACGTACAAATCAGGTATCAACAGTTTGGTCTTTGTAAGAGTGAGTTCTGAGCGTGTGAGATTTCTACTAAGTGTGTGTTTCTGAGTGTGTTTCTCTGAGTCTATTTCTAAGTGTTTACTGATTGTAATTGTTCTTCGTTGATCAACAAAACAATCGGTTAATTACGTTTCGATGTTCGAATAGCTAGATCGAGTAGACGATCTGATGCTCATACATTTTCAAGTGGTATCAGAGCTTTCTGGTTCACTCTACTGTTCTGTGGTTGCTATCTTCGGATTTTTGAAGCGTTTTTGGAGTTTCTTGAGTTTGTTTTCGTGTTTTTCATCAATTCTATCAAGTTTTTGGTGTCAAATATGCTCCTAAATCACTCCTTATCAGTTTTTCTGATCCACAGTAACAAATTTCGTCAAAAACAGTCCATTTTCGCACGTTTTTGAAAAATGAAATGAAGGTTCGGAGTTCACTGTTCAGGCTCGGTGTAACCGCCCCGAACTTCAAGTTCGGACGACGTTCGGTCTATCTTCGGTTAGAGTTCGGAGTTTTGGTCTTGTTCGGTCGAGGTTCGGAGCTAATTAGATTCGGTCAAAGTTTGGACTGTTGATTTTGATTCGGAGCTAGTTCGGACAGAGTTCGGACATTCGTCTTAGGTTCGGACAGAGTTCGGAGGTTAGTGATAGGTTCAGAGCAAGTTCGGCCGGCAGAATCTAAAAGTTTTTGAACGATATCGGAATTTCAAGCATTTGCTGCAATGCAAAGTGCGATGCAAACTATGTTGAATTTTGATAATGAAATTGGAACAAATCAGAAAGTTCCCAAATTGTTGAAGTTAGAAGATTATCAAAATTGGAAGGAACGATTTTCTGCATACATCAGCACAAATGATATTGATTTATGGATTCCGATTCGAAAGTTGTATGAACGACCAACTAAAGAAGGAGATTATAAGGAACTTCAAGATTTTGATGCTGCTGAAAGGAAAAGTTATGAGCTTGAAAAGAAAGTTTATGGTTATCTTACTATGGCTTTACCTACCGAATTGTTACATCAATTCAGCACGTGTAAGAAATCAAAGCAATTATGGGATGCTCTCTCAGCAAGATGTGAGGGTAATGATGATTACAAGAAGAGTCGGAAGAAAGTATTGAACAAAGAATTTGATAATTTTCAAAACTATGAAAATGAAAATATTACTACTCTCGTTTCACGGTTTTCACATCTAATTAGTGAATTAAAGATAGTTGGTATTGAGAAATCTAATGCTGATTTGAAAGAAAAGATTATGGAAGCTTTACCTGAAAACTGGGAGAATTATGTTTTGCTGCTCACTCATGACAAGGATTATTCTACAATGAAATTTCACGAGCTTACTGGAAAACTTCATGCTCGAGAAATGGAAATGTTAAATTTAAAGAAGTCAAATGCTACTTTGCAAAATCCTGAATTGTATCATGTGAGAATACGGCAAGCATGAATGCTAAAGCTAAACCAAGTATGAGTTCTGCACCAAGTACAGCTTTCTTGACTGGAATTTCTGATAATTCTGATAACAAGTCGTCACGTGGTTGTAGCTTTACAATTCCAAATTTTTCAAGTCAGAATGCTTTTTCTGCTGAATCAACAGATGATTATGCTAAAATGATTTCTGCACTGATTTCATAATCTTTTGGTTTGATTATCAAGAATGTTGCTGATGCAAAGTTAACCAGCGATGATCTTGATGCACTTGATGATGATCAACTAACTGAATTGGATATATCTTGGCAATATGCTGTGTTATGTCAAAGATCGAAGAGGTTCTTCAAGAAACATGGAAGAAATCTTTCTGGTGATAAATTGGGTTTTCACAAGTCTAAGTTAAAATGTTATAAATGTTCGCAGCTTGGACATTTTGCCAATGATTGTCAACAGGCTCATGCAAGCAAGCCGGGTTTTACTCAATCACCCAAGCCTGGTATTACTCAACCATCCTAGTAACAAAAGCAAGACTACAGCTTTGACGGCTCAACATGATGGTGTTTATGATTGGGGTCAACATTTTGGATATGATACATCAGCATTAATTGTCACACATGAACAAGATGACTATTATTCTTATTCAAGTTCATATGACGCTGCTGAGAATGAGAAATTTGAGTCTAAAACTGAAGCCTTGATGAAAGAAAAAGAATTTTTGATTGAAGAAGTCAAAAGAGTTACTACTGATTTCAAAATAATTAGTTCGGAGTTGGGAATTTCTAAGGAAAATGAGAAGGAATTGGGTCTGAAGAATGAATGTTTGCTTAAAAATATCAAATTGCTGAATGAAGTTTTAGAAATTTCTAAACAAGATAAAAGGGATGTTGAAGCTGCAAAAGCTAAGATCTGTGAAGAAAGGGATGAGTTGGTGATAGAAGTTAAGAAATGGAAGGATGAAGCAGAGGATACTGCTTCTGATTTCACGAATTTGTTTGATAAATTAAAAGTCAAGCTTGATCTGCTTACAAAGAATGTTGAAGAATCGACTGCTGAGATTGAAGCATATCAAGTTGACATGGAAAAGTTGTTGGATGAGAAGCGGGAGTTGGTTCGTGTAAATAAAGTTCAAACAACGAATTTGGAAATTCAAAAGCGCAATGAAGATAAATTGAAAAAGGAATTATTTAAAGGCCTTGGTAATCTTCGCTTGCAAAATTTTGAAACTCACAAGGTTGCAAAACGATTGATTGCTAAAGAAAAAGAATTTGCTGAGGCTCAACAGAAAATTTCTGATTTAAAAATTCAAGTTCTGGATGCTAATCGATTGCTTAACAATGTTTCAAATTCTCAAGTTTTCACAAGCTTCTTAGCTAATGATGCAAATTTTGAGAAAATGTTTGATAAGACTGCATCACCCCCTGCTTATATCAAAGAAGCTTTCAAGGAAGTGAAGGAACAAGTTGACGAATTTGATTATTCAAATGTTTCATCATCTACTGTTGAGGATGAGACAGTTGTGACGAAAAAGAAGAACAGGAAGAATAAGAAAAAGAAGGAAAAGAAATCTGAGGTCTCTACTGCTCCAAAATTTGTATCTGGTTCATCTTCTGCTGATAATAAGAAGTCGGCTACTTCAAGTGACAAACTTAAGTCACAATCTAGATTTGATGAAAAGATCTTTTATGATCAGAAGAATGTGACTGAAGTGAAAGCTGAATTTTCTCGTTTAGCGAAGTGTGGACATTTTACACCTGAGGAGAAGATTTCTGGAAAGCATGTGGGGTTGGGTTTTCACAGAATGAAAGATAAAACTGAGAAGATTCCAGCATCATCATCTCAAGATTTGAAGAAATTAAAGATAAAACAAGTGCAGAAGGAAGTTTTTCAAGCTGACAAAGTTCAACCCGAGCGGTTCTACAAACACAAGGGTTCGAATCAATTATTTTCTGACAAAGAATTTCCACTTCATTGTGTTGATGCTCGGAAGATTGCTGAAGTATTTGTGAAAGCTAATATTTCTTCTGAAAGTACTCCATCTCGAAGCCCTACATCCAAATGTGTGTTCTTCACGGGTATATCAAAGATGGGACAAAACAAAAAGAACCTGTTATATTTGCCGCCGAACAGGGCATATGGCAAAGGATTGTCCACTACCTGCTGATTCATCCCAAGGGTTTCATATGAAACCAGCTTTGGTAAACCTGCCAACACAAAGTTCTTTGATGAATAAGGCAGAGTTTTTGATGACATTGAACCTACATTCTTTCATAAACAAAACCGTTTTGTTCCAATGTTTTCAAAGGTTCAAAGTGTAGGTTCAACATCACAGTCACCTGTGATAAGTTCATCTCAAACTGTTTTACCAAAACAACAATAATGGAAACCTAAGGTGGTTTCTAAGCAAATTAAGGATACTGACGACCTGAAGCAATCCGCTTCGGGTCATTTATGACCTAATCAGTTTGACCAGTGTGCAGGTACTTCTAGAAGACCTATCGACGATTGCAAAGTTGTTGATGGAGGAGTATTCTGCTTAACTTAAATTTCATGATAAATCTTTCTAACCTGCAAAATTTTCTGAATTCTAAATCTGCTAACTATCCGTGTTGATTGATCGTTTTTCTTTATTTACAAATTTTTCTCAAAAAAAATAGAATTTTGTTTTGTGTAAAATGAAAATCCAAAAATAGAGTTTTCATTTTAAGGGGGAGAATTGTAAGTAAGGGGGAGTAATTGAGAAAATGCATGTTATGGGGAGAAGGTAAATATATGCCAAATATATATCGAAGGAAAATGAATACATGCACAATATATAAAATTGTGAGAAATTGATCATTGAGAAATGATGGTACATTGGCTTACGCATCTGACTCATGGATAGAGTAGATGAAAGAGCCATAAGATTAGTGTGTGATATGCTTGGTAGGCTCGGAAAATTAGAAAGTATTCAGATGTGATATACACTAAATACTAATGCTTGACCATGTGGGTAACATCTTGATGCATATTTCATGACACAAAAAGAAAAATAAGTGTGAAATTCAAAATGAGAAGTCACTGTGTATACATGTGTTCTTTTTGCAAAGATTTAAACTTGTTTGATTTTCTTTATTTTGTCAAACGATCGGACTTTCTCTGCGTATCAAAAGATCGACCTGATCGTTGTTCGTTTGACGTTCTGCTTTATTTTCTTTGGTGTTTTGTATAACTCATCGGACTTTCTCTATGTGTATGGGAGTACCGACCTGATTGTTGTTAGGTTATACAACTTCAACTTGTTTTATTTTTCTTATTTTGTTAAATCCGAGGCCTTATCTGCGTATCGAAAGATCGACCTTAAGGTAGACGATTTAACGTTCTTATTTCTTTTTGCATGGAACACAGTTGACAATATCATGAAAATACTATGCATTGTGAAAAATCACAAGTGCTGTCATACAAAAGGAAAAAGAAATGTCTGATTATGTCTGATAGTGTGGGGTACACTGGTCAAAGCAAATCTAATCAATATCTTAACATATCTAGATGTTATGAGTATCATTCAGTCTGAGTTTAAAATGGACAAATTATACCGGCAATCAGCATGACTTGTGTGCTTCGATTAATTGAAACTGAAGTGCAGTTCAATGCGTTATGTTCAATATGATCCCATATAGTGATCTTTCTCATACCAAAAATAGTGTTTGATTTTGTATTGCAATTGCATTTCTTTTCAGAAAAGAACGAAAAGATTTTTGTGTGTTTTAGCATAAACTTTAAAAAATCAAAAGATTTTATTTCTGCTTTAGTTTTGATTTGATCAACACGTGATACAAATCATTTTTCAAAATCATATCTTGGAGTCTCAAAGAGACTTTTTGCGCCAAGATTATTTAATTGTTTGAGCAGGTTGCTATGTGAAAGATATCACAACTTCAAGTCTTCTGAAGATGTTGATGAAAGACCAAAGATACACTAAAATGTCATCAGGTATTCAAGATCAAGCTACAATTGAGTTGAGGAGGAGTTTGTTCGAAGATTCACTTCATTGAACGAACAAATTCTATACTTGAGGGGGAGTTTGATTGAAGATACAAATTTGATGATGTTGAAGAGATACTGCACACGACGAGGGGGAGTTTGTTGATACCTGATATGTGTGTCGTGTGAAGTATCAAGCAATGTACAAGATCAAGTCAAAGTATGCTTGGCCGAACCTGGAGTTCGGACTGGCCGAACCTAGGGTTCGGACAGGGATCAGCCAGCTGGGTATATATAGGTGTTTGGTCTTTGTAAGAGTGAGTTCTGAGCGTGTGAGATTTCTACTAAGTGTGTGTTTCTGAGTGTGTTTCTCTGAGTCTATTTCTAAGTGTTTACTGATTGTAATTATTCTTCGTTGATCAATAAAACAATCGGTTAATTACGTTTCGATGTTCGAATAGCTAGATCGAGTAGACGATCCGATGCTCATGCATTTTCAAACTGACATATCCAAAATATATAGTCCATCTCTCCTGGGTGCTTTAAGCATGATTAGCTCATCAGAAATTTTCACACTAGGTTTAAGAACTATAGCCTCCCTCTCATTAAACATCAAATTCAAATTCTTATCACACATTTGTGAGACACTAAGAAGGTTGAAATTTAATGTATCAACAAAAATGACTCTATCAAAACTTACCAGTCCATTGCTCATATCTCCTTGTGCTGAGTTGTGGCCTTTAGTGCTACCAAAGGTAATTGGTCCTCCATTGATTTTTTTTGTGTTTTCCAGTATATGCTTATTCTCTGTCATGTGGCAAGTGCATCCACTATCAACTACCCATAGGCTATGTTTGCCTTTATTTTGTACCTGCACATATCAGATTTGATCAGTTTCTATAGGGGACCCAAGCGTGAGTGGTCTTGTGTCTGCCATAAGCATCGTTATACTTGTACTCCTTGCTACTATAGTATTCACCACTGGAGCATCAGTAAGTAAATCATCATTATCAAAGTTTAAGCTCTCATAGGGAGTGCTTGTTTGACTTGATGTCTCATTCTTGTTGTTTTTCCTCTTAGCAATTTTTCCTTCACGGTATTCCCGGAATTTTTTCTTTTTATTGGTCACTTTCTTTGGTATTTCATTTTTTTGAAAAGTGAACTTGATTGACCAATTTAGTTCTTTCAGGTGATTGAGAAAAACCTTTGAGAAAAGTTTTCAACCTGATGTGGAACACGGTAACCTCCACTTGAACTACCAAAGAATTCCGGTTGGTTATTTTTCTTGCCTTTTGAAATACTTTCCCTTGAGGTGGCCTTTCCTCTTGAGGGATTTCTCCTACCTTGACTTTCATAAAGTTCAAACCATTCAGAAAAGTGTATTTTTGGTCTCTGCTTGGGAGCAGTTGCTGATCTGGGTTGTTTTTGGTTTTCCGGTTGAACTGAAGTTCGAGCGGAAGGTCGTTCCGGTTGAACTTCGACCGGAAAACGATTTTGCTTTAAAATAGAAAAACTTGCATTTCTTTCATTTCCCACCAAAATCCTGTTAGACTCAGGTCCAAAATACTTCATTGTTTGGCTTTTCACATGTGAGATTCTTCCTGTGAGCTTTCTTTGGAAATCAGTTTTTGGTTTTTGAGTAAATTTTGGTTTTGGAAGATGTTGAACTTTACTCAGTGGGTTGAATAAACACATGGCAGCAAGGTGCCCTTTTTCACCGCAGAAAACATATTTAAGACATTTTGCTTCATAAAACTCATTTTTCCTACGAGACTCATTGTTGGTAATTTGCTTGTAATTTAATTGACCAAGTCTCTGAGTTTGACTTCCTTTTGGTTGTTCAGGTTGTTTTCCTCCAACTTTTGAATCCTTAGATTCATAAATAGTTGGAGGTGGGACAACAGTTGATGGTTTCAAAATTTTTGATTGGTCAACTAATGCATATTTGCTTGCATTGTTAACTTCAGGCTTCTTGGTTTCAACAGATTTTTCAGTGCTTGATTGTGATGAGATATTATCAACAGTGAGACTGATTTTACATTATGTTGACAGGGCTTTGATTGGTTCAATTGCTGGTGAATATTCAATTGGTGGCTCAACACTGTTATAGCCAACACCAGTTTTCCCATACATCCCTCCCATCCACAGTTTCTCAGCTTTCTTGTTAGCACTTTGAAACTTATCACAAATGAACAAAGCATCTTTTAGTTTTATTTCAAGAACATCAACTTCAGCCTTAGCTTCTTTGGTTTCTTTTCTTGATTTTTCAAGTTTTGACAACAAATCATCCAGTTGTGTTTCAAGAATGGAGTTGGTTTGCTTTAATTGGTCAAATACTTTGTTTAAGTTGTCAATCTTAGTGATGTAAGATGACTCGGTTTTCTTAAATCATTCCATTAACTCATTTAAGTTTGAAACTTCATCAATCAGATCTGAGTTGTGATTTATGTACTTTGTCACTTGTTCAATGCAGGCAGGACTGCATAAATTATCTAGAACCTTTTCAGGAATTGAATTTACCTGATCAGAAGGAGGATCTTACTTGGCCATCAGAGCATGGTTGATAGGCTCAAACTCAGCTAGGAAGTCTCCCCATTCAACACATTCAGTTTGGTTTGCTACAGCAGCAACCACATTCTGATGGTTATGACTTTTGGCTGGTTTTGGTTGGGTGGGTTGTTGTCCTGAACTATGAGCAGCATTGTTTCTTGAATTGTTGTGGTTGTTTCCACCATGATTCTTCATCTGATTTTGACCCTGATTCTGTCCTTCCCTTCTTGGTTGGGGGCACTCTCTTGCAAAGTGACCAAGTTGGTGACAGTTATAGCATTTCACCTTTCTTTTGTGTAGGCCTATGTGATCACCTTTTGCTCCTTTATAAGATCTACCTGTTCTTTTGTAAAATCTTTGAGCTCTTACAGACACCATGGCAACTTGGGTCAAAATATCCATTTCTTCAAAATCATCAGCACCTATACATTCTAAGTCTTCAGGAATGAAGCCTTGGTATGAGTCAGTTGCTACATAAGCATTGTGGGAGTTATCAAATGAATTTGAATAACTCTCTTGACACCTTGGTGTCTCAGGGAAACTGACTATAGGTGACTGATATGAAGATGAGTTTGAAGATCTCTGGTTTTGAAAATCAGTAGTTACTAGAGCAGTTGAAAAAGTTAAGTTGACTCAGAAGATGAATTTCGCTTAAGATTTAGTTCCATTTCATAAGCACTGAGTATGCCATGAAGTTCATTAAGCCTCATCTTTTTCAAAATTTTACGTTCTCTGATGCTTACAGTGTAAACTGTCCACACAGAAGGCAAAGAACGTAAACACTTTCTGTTTACATCGACCTGATCTAGTTTTACATCTACTTTTTGCAGTTCATCAAGTAAGGAAACACATCTCAAGTACTAGTTGGTCATAGATTCACCAGATTTGTAGGTAAAGTTCTCATATTTCTGTTTTAAAACATCTTTCTTGTTTTCTAAAACCTCACTGGTTCCTTCATACATTTCACTTAAGGCAATCCACAGACTATGTGCAGTTTTGTAACCCTTAAACCCACTTAAAATAAAGTTGCGAAGTGCAGCCTGTAGAGTCCAATATGCCTTATAATCAAATTCGAGAGCAGCATAGTCAGAATCAACATATTTATCTAAAGGTTTTGGTATCCTGACTTCAGCGTCATCAGCAGATGGAACTGTGGGTGAATAAGGACGTTTAGTTAAAGAGTTCCATATACGGCGATCTAAAGATCCTAACAAAACCTTCCATCCTGAGTTTCCAGGTACCAAAGTCATCAGGAGTGAACATTGGCGGTTTGTTAGCACTACCGTTTGAACATCAAAGCTTGTAAAGTAAATGAGTAGAGTATCAACTTTGAAGCACTAGAAGTCTTCAAAGTGAGAGCCAAAGCTCTGATACTACTTGTAGGAATAAAAACTAGTCAGACTTTAACTAAACAAGAACCCTCTACTTGTAAATATAACCCTGCGAAATTAAAGTTATATTTCACTTTACTTGAGCTGATTTTAGTTCTCTTGTATTAGGTAGTGTGTGATTTGCATAAGTATAGTAACAACGAAGTAAGAAATACTCGGCACTATTTGCATTAACTCAAAGTTACACTATTACAAGGTGATCAAGAACCGTGTGTAAACTAGAGCTAACTAATGTTATATATAGTGCAGATGAGATCAATGACAGCCATTGATCTCGAACGATTTAATCTAAACCGTTAACTACAAAATCAAATACAAACTACCAAAAGAATAAACTTCAACAATTGGAATATCTTAAGTGTCAACAGCAACAACCTATATTTGGAGAGCGGCTTCGATAGATTTGGAAGCAACCGAGAAGCTTTTGTAGGATTGGACTACTGAAAAGACATCTCAGGAAAAGTCTGGTTGAACTCATTATCTGGTGGATAATTGAGTTCACCCGGAATATTCGCGAACAGACAAAATTGCTTCTTCCGCTTGAACTGCCGGTTCCGCTCGAAGTTGAGACTTCCGCTTGAACTTCAACTTCAACCGGAAAACATCAAAAACGGCTTTCAGCCCGAAATCTCCAAAGCGATATTCCTTACACATTCATCATCATCAAATAACTTATGAAACACTTGCCTTTAATCCTTGGTTGAAATGATTTCAAGACTTAACTTTTATCATGTTTCCTATCTTAACATTTCTAAAACAATTTCTATTTTAGTATTGTAAAACAATGTTGTCTTAGCATATTTTTCCACTACAACTTTGATGACATACTTGGTTTTGCAAACATATAATAATCTGATAGAGGTCGTTCTATGTAACCACGACTATGATCCCATGACATCACACGCCTCCGGTCCAGAAAGTTCATGGTGTGACAAAAGTAGCCTTTGTTAAGAATTAAGTTTCTGTACCGTAACGGTTTATTACCACGTAGCGGCCCGTTAGGGAATCGCAACATAACGTCTCGTAATCACTTAATGGCTCGTTACAGACCTATTTATTTATTATAAATAGAAACCCTTCAGACGGCTACCCACGATTCCTAAGTCGAACTCTTGACTACAGGGGCAATTTTGATCATCTTGAGGGGCAGAATTCGAAGTTCTTTCATCATCCATCAACAAGTTCGACGAAGGTACAATTCGGGTGTTTTCTCAATGAATTTTTCGTCTCTTTCTTAAGGGCTGAATGTCTCTTTACCCAATTCATGCTCTACTGCCCATTAATAACCCGATCATCGCATTTAATCTTTTTAATTCGTTAATTATGATCGTTGTAAAAGAATAAGTGTGGGGATGGCAACAAGTTCCCATCCATAATTCACGCCTTAAACAACTAATTTCTTGACCATGCAAGTCATTAGTCAGTTTCCGGAAAATTTAAATTTTTGCAAAATTAGCCCTAACGGCTTGTTAACATGTACCAGCTCATTAGGCATCCTTTACAGAAAGTGTCAATACGACTTGTTAGCTAGTAACTAGCCGCAACATTCCCAAAAATTCAATCTGTCATTTTATCTGTTCACTGTATTGTATGCTAGATGTCTGGGAAACGTCCAATCGATGAATCCACACTTGTGAAGATCTATAACAACGAAGCTAGCTCCTCTAGGATGAACAGGGCAAGGCATATAAGTGATGTGTGTGGTTTTGGACACGACATGATAACGGGTTTTGGGGTCGAAATTAGCGAATTCAGGTTGGAAATGTTAAAATATATGAAATTCTGATAAATATCATGAGTTTGCAGGAAAAATCGAGCTTGGTGCGGGAAACGAGGAAAGAAACGGAAAAATTCAAGAAGCTGAAAAACCTCACGGCTTGCAAGCTGTGAGACCCCCTGTCACGGCATGTAAGCCGTGAGGACCCTTGTCACACCCTGTGAGCAATGAAGCCAAGCCATGAAGACCCTGTCATGGCCATGACAGTCCTGTCTAGGCCGTGAGACCCACTGTCACGGCCTACAAGCCGTGACCGACACCCAGGTAACCCCCTACAGGCCGTGACCGACATCAGAATGGGCCAGAAGACACGTCACTGCCTGTCCAGGCCGTGAGAGGCACTGTCACGGCCGTAAGCCGACCTGAAATTTTTGGAAACGTTCAGAAAACCCTAGAATTCGACCCCTATATATACCAAACCATTCCAGACGTCTAGGGCATCCATTTTTCGACCAAGAAGCAGTCTTGAAGGCATGGAATGATCCCGATGCGCTGAAGTGACGATTTTGAAGCTTTGGAGCATCGAGAACGCGTTTGAATTCAATATTGTAAGCATTTGGTTTAATATGAATCTTGTTTTTCCTTTGATGAACATTTGTTTGTATTCCACCATGGTTGGCTAAACCAATCGAATCGTTTAGGCATAGACGAGCCCAACCATGGTTTAATCATGTAATTGTGTCGGTTTTTACATATGATTATGGTTTGAAGTAACAGTTTCGTTTCTTTGTTTCAATTGATGACATTTGTGTTCTTGATTATTCTTGGATACTTCTTAGCCTTGTGGGACCCTCATCATTAGGTTGCAGAGCACCGACCGATTAGGAATCCTATTGTATAGCCGAACCACAAAATCTGCGGCATACGCGTGAACTAGCAATAGTCACGATCGTTAAGAACCCTAGTCCCCAATCAGGAGTCCAACCCTTAGGGCTGAGTGAGAAATTACCTACCCTCTGCCAGTAGCCACCCTCGACATTGTCAAGTAAACCAAGTAGTCACCGATAGGTCAGGTCTGCCCTTACTTAGTCGTGTCTAGGACCTGCTGGGTCAATTGATCCATAGAATTTAACCGCTTCACAACTCTAGAACCATTAGGATCATCCATACCCTAACCCTTCGACCAGTTGTGAGTTGAGTCACCGATAACTCGGGACTACAGGGGCAATTTTGATCATCTTGAGGGGCAGAATTCGAAGTTCTTTCATCATCCATCAACAAGTTCGACGAAGGTACAATTCGGGTGTTTTCTCAATGAATTTTTCGTCTCTTTCTTAAGGGCTGAATGTCTCTTTACCCAATTCATGCTCTACTGCCCATTAATAACCCGATCATCGCATTTAATCTTTTTAATTCGTTAATTATGATCGTTGTAAAAGAATAAGTGTGGGGATGGCAACAAGTTCCCATCCATAATTCACGCCTTAAACAACTAATTTCTTGACCATGCAAGTCATTAGTTAGTTTCCGGAAAATTTAAATTTTTGCAAAATTAGCCCTAACGGCTTGTTAACATGTACCAGCTCATTAGGCATCCTTTACAGAAAGTGTCAATACGACTTGTTAGCTAGTAACTAGCCGCAACATTCCCAAAAATTCAATCTGTCATTTTATCTGTTCACTGTATTGTATGCTAGATGTCTGGGAAACGTCCAATCGATGAATCCACACTTGTGAAGATCTATAACAACGAAGCTAGCTCCTCTAGGATGAACAGGGCAAGGCATATAAGTGATGTGTGTGGTTTTGGACACGACATGATAACGGGTTTTGGGGTCGAAATTAGCGAATTCAGGTTGGAAATGTTAAAATATATGAAATTCTGATAAATATCATGAGTTTGCAGGAAAAATCGAGCTTGGTGCGGGAAACGAGGAAAGAAACGGAAAAATTCAAGAAGCTGAAAAACCTCACGGCTTGCAAGCTGTGAGACCCCCTGTCACGGCATGTAAGCCGTGAGGACCCTTGTCACACCCTGTGAGCAATGAAGCCAAGCCATGAAGACCCTGTCATGGCCATGACAGTCCTGTCTAGGCCGTGAGACCCACTGTCACGGCCTACAAGCCGTGACCGACACCCAGGTAACCCCCTACAGGCCGTGACCGACATCAGAATGGGCCAGAAGACACGTCACTGCCTGTCCAGGCCGTGAGAGGCACTGTCACGGTCGTGAGCCGACCTGAAATTTTTGGAAACGTTCAGAAAACCCTAGAATTCGACCCCTATATATACCAAACCATTCCAGACGTCTAGGGCATCCATTTTTCGACCAAGAAGCAGTCTTGAAGGCATGGAATGATCCCGATGCGCTGAAGTGACGATTTTGAAGCTTTGGAGCATCGAGAACGCGTTTGAATTCAATATTGTAAGCATTTGGTTTAATATGAATCTTGTTTTTCCTTTGATGAACATTTGTTTGTATTCCACCATGGTTGGCTAAACCAATCGAATCGTTTAGGCATAGACGAGCCCAACCATGGTTTAATCATGTAATTGTGTCGGTTTTTACATATGATTATGGTTTGAAGTAACAGTTTCGTTTCTTTGTTTCAATTGATGACATTTGTGTTCTTGATTATTCTTGGATACTTCTTAGCCTTGTGGGACCCTCATCATTAGGTTGCAGAGCACCGACCGATTAGGAATCCTATTGTATAGCCGAACCACAAAATCTGCGGCATACGCGTGAACTAGCAATAGTCACGATCGTTAAGAACCCTAGTCCCCAATCAGGAGTCCAACCCTTAGGGCTGAGTGAGAAATTACCTACCCTCTGCCAGTAGCCACCCTCGACATTGTCAAGTAAACCAAGTAGTCACCGATAGGTCAGGTCTGCCCTTACTTAGTCGTGTCTAGGACCTGCTGGGTCAATTGATCCATAGAATTTAACCGCTTCACAACTCTAGAACCATTAGGATCATCCATACCCTAACCCTTCGACCAGTTGTGAGTTGAGTCACCGATAACTCGGGACTTAGCCTAGGGCACTTCAAATCCATAACCAACTTGTCTACACTTCACCATGGACCATTAGTAACCATTCAGGGCCTGTCTACAACCATAATAGTGAACCAGTCCATAGGAAATAGGGCGCCTTGTCTTAGGAACCCAATTCACATAAGCGACAAGGCGTATGCACGAAACCGATACAATCGATTAAACCTGGGAGGGGGAGTCATTGCCTATGCGATCCTCTTACACTACTGAATTAAACAAATCCAATCTTCAATCTGTTCTCTTAAACCCATCCACATTCCAAATTCATATTTTAAAAATACAAAAATAAACCGGCTTAACTAAAAACCAACTGTTTTTCATAAAACGTGTCCTTGAGGTTCGACAACCCGGTATTTACCAACACTATACTATACATGGCAGGTATACTTGCCTACGTGTGTGTGTAGTCCCTAGGTGGATAACCATTTTATAAATTTAAAACCTGATAGTGTAAGACCATATTTTTATATACACTTTCACACACATCAAGTTTTTGGCGCCGTTGTCGGGGACACGTCAATTTGTAGGATAGTTTTAGTTTTTAGTTGGCCAAAATAGCAAATCCTGCGACGCGCTGGTGCCCACGACGAAGTTCTCAGTCCGAGCTACTAGTTCCATTCGACGATCCTGAACGAGAATTTCGACAAAGACGCCGACGTGAGAGGCAAAGGATGGCAGACGGAGGTCAGTCACCGAGGAGGACGCTCTCCTCCTACACCAAACCCACCTTGGCTGGTGCGAGCCCGAGTATCGCCCAGCCTACCACAATTGAGGCCTACACTATACAACCTCAGATCATCACTATGATCAAAAACTCAATCCAATTCGATGGATTGATTGATGAAGACCCCAACGCGCATCTTAGGGCCTTCATTGAGGTTTGTAACACGTTCAAGCTCCCAGGCATGACGAACGATGAGGCAAAGCTACGCCTGTTCCCTTTCTCGCTTCGATCTAAATCCAAGGCGTGGCTAGACTCCCAATCCGCAGGTTCCATCACGCCTTGGAACGATCTTGCGGAAAAATTCCTATATCGATTCTTCCCTCCTGGCAAAACTGCCAAATTACGTCTGAAGATCTACGCCTATCAACAGGAGCATGGAGAATCATTCTTTGAAACTTGGGAGCGTTTCAAAGAGTTGCTGAGTAAATGTCCCTGCGACGGGTTGGAACTGTATCAACAGGTCCAGACATTCTATAATGGGCTTAGCCCACAAACCCGTCAGCTTGTAGACATAACTGCTGGAGGAGCCCTGGGCGAGAAGACCGCCAAAGAAGCCAAGCGACTGCTCGAAGAGATGGCCCTGAATGACTATCAGTACCCCTCAATTCGCAACAACGTTCCACTTAGAGCAGGGGTGCACCAGGTTAGTCAGGATACAATGATGGCGGCCCAATTGGAAGCACTAACGAAGAAGTTTGACACTCTGGTCAAGGTAGTAATGCCACAAAAATCAGAAGCCCAAGAGTGTCAAATCTGTGGAGATAATCACTCGACAGCAAACTGCCCAAATAACGTAGAATCCGTAGACTTCATAGGAGCTCAGGGGCAACGTGGCGTATATGGAGATCGCTACAACCCTTCTTGGAGGAATCATCAGGGGTTCAGCTACAAAAATCAAGCTGGAAGCTCAAACCCACCGGGGTTTGCTGCTAAAACTCAACAACCCCAAGGGCGTGAAGGAAAACTGTCAATGGAGGAAATGATTGCAGAGATGTACGCCTCCAACAAGAAGAGGGATAGGGAAATTAACGACCAATTCCACAAGCATGATCAGGACATCGCCAACATCAACCAGCAGCTGCAAAATCAACTGGCGTCCCAAAAGAATCTTGAGCGCCAAATGGGACAAATTATGCAATCCCTTTCAGAGAGGCAAAAGGGAGGTCTACCCTCAAACACAGAAGGACCTAATAAAGGGTTTGCCCATGCTGTGACTACCAGGACTGGGAAGACAACACAAGAGGTGCAGGTCAACAATGAAGAAGAGCCAAAAGAGGCCACCAGAGATGCACCAAAAGCTGAGGAACCTGTTGTCACGAAGGAAAAGCCAAAGCTGAAGGAGTACAAGCCCAGGATACCCTATCCTGAGAGGCTTGAAAAAGAAAAGATGGAGGAACAACACGGCAAATTCCTCTCCCTATTCAAACAGCTTCATATAAATCTGCCATTTGTAGAGGCTCTGGCATCAATGCCCAAGTATGCCAAATTCCTGAAAGATCTTCTTAGCAATAAGAAGAAATTAGAAGAGCTCTCTACAGTCACTCTGGACGAGCAGTGTTCAGCCGTCCTTCAACAAAAACTGCCAGCAAAAATGCGAGACCCAGGGAGTTTCACGATTCCCTGTTTAATTGGTGAAACCATGGTAAGCAACGCCCTAGCCGATTTAGGGGCGAGCATCAATCTTATGCCTTATTCAGTCTACGAGAGGCTGAACCTGGGAGAACCTACACCCACGCGAATGACTCTTCAGCTCGCTGATAGGTACATCCAATATCCCAGGGGCATGGTGGAGAACATGCTTGTAAAAGTTGGCAAGTTCATCTTCCCAGTCGATTTCGTCATATTAGATATGGAGGAAGATGAACACATTCCTTTAATCCTTGGCAGGCCATTCTTGGCCACATCCCGTGCTATAGTAGACGTCCACGACGGTAGACTCACTTTAAGGATGGGAGACGAGGCGGTTACATTTAATATCCATGATTCTATGAAACACCCCGTAAGCCAAGATGATACATGCTACTTCCTTGATTCCATTATGACCACCGTTGGATCCATGATTCATAACATATGTGGAAAGAATCAGGAGGACTCCCAAACCTTGAACAACATATATCAGGAGGTGGAGATGGTGAATTCAGTCAGCTTCACTGAGGAAGCTAAAGGAGAAAAGGAAGTTGAGGAGCCAGTGCTCGAGGAGGCTCCATTGGAACTAAAGCAACTCCCGTCACACTTGGAGTACGCTTTTCTTGATGAAGAGAAGAAACGGCCTGTTATCATAGCATCCAATCTTGAGGCTGATCAAAAGCAAAACCTTCTAGGGGTTCTAAAGAAACACCAGCAGGCCATAGCCTGGAGGATATCAGACATCAAGGGAATAAACCCTGCGTTCTGTACGCATAAAATCTTAATGGAGGACGATGTCAAACCTGTGGCCCAACGCCAACGTAGGTTAAACCCCAACATGCAGGAGGTAGTAAAGAAGGAAGTGATCAAGCTGATGGATGCAGGGCTCATCTACCCAATCTCAGATTCCAAATGGGTAAGTCCTGTACAAGTCGTGCCTAAGAAAGGTGGCATGACTGTGATCACTAATGAAAAGAATGAATTGGTCCCCACCCGCACTGTCACTGGGTGGCGAGTATGCATCGACTATCGCAAATTAAATGATGCTACTCGTAAAGACCACTTCCCCCTACCCTTCATCGATCAGATGTTGGAAAGGTTATCGGGAAAACAGTACTACTGTTTTCTTGATGGTTTCTCAGGATACTTTCAGATCCCCATCGCACCGGAGGATCAAGAAAAGACTACGTTTACATGCCCTGTAGGAACTTTCGCGTATAGGCGTATGCCCTTTGGGCTCTGTAATGCGCCTGCGACCTTTCAACGTTGTATGGTCGCGATCTTCAGCGAGATGCTTGAGGACTCCATGGAAGTGTTCATGGACGACTTCTCAGTCTATGGGGATTCATATGATTCGTGCTTAAAGAACCTCGACCGAATGATGGCCCGGTGTGAGGAAACAAATCTTGTGCTTAATTGGGAAAAGTGCCATTTCATGGTCACTGAAGGAATCGTGCTAGGCCATAAAATCTCTAGGGAAGGAATCGAGGTAGACCGCGCGAAAATAGAAACAATCAGCAAACTACCTCACCCTTCCAATGTCAAAGCCGTTCGTAGCTTCTTGGGTCATGCGGGATTTTATCGCCGCTTTATTAAGGATTTCTCTAAAATCACGCGCCCCATGACCCAACTCCTTGAAAAAGACACTCCTTTCAACTTCTCACCAGAATGCGTTCAAGCATTTGACCTGATAAAAGATAAACTGGTGAATGCTCCCATAATGACAGCCCCTGATTGGTCCCAGCCCTTTGAGCTGATGTGCGACGCAAGCGACCATGCTGTCGGAGCAGTCCTTGGGCAACGTAAGGACAAAAGATTTCATCCTATTTACTACGCAAGTAAAACCCTTGACGATGCCCAAGAAAACTATACCACCACCGAGAAGGAGCTTCTGGCTGTCGTTTACGCATTCGATAAATTCCGCTCCTATCTCGTGCTTTCAAAAACCACCATTTTCACTGATCATGCAGCGATCAAATATTTGTTTAACAAGCAAGATGCCAAGCCACGCTTAATTAGATGGATCTTGCTGCTCCAAGAATTTGATATCGAAATCAAAGATAAGAAAGGAGCTGAGAATGTCGCTGCTGATCATCTCTCTCGTTTAGAAAATCCCGAAATTCAAGATCGAGAGCCTAAGATCAATGAGAAATTTCCTGGTGAAACCCTGTTCGCAATCTCTACTCGTGGGAACCCTGCAAAGAAGGAAGAGAGAACCCCCTGGTTCGCGGACTTCGCGAACTATCTGGCGGGGGGTATTGTTAGGAAAGGGATGACGTATCAAGAACGTCGAAAGCTATTCTCTGACGCGAAATACTACATATGGGAGGACCCATTCCTCTATCGAATTGGAGCTGATCAAGTCATTAGGAGATGCGTTTTCGGTGAAGAAGCTAAGCAGATATTACGTCATTGTCACGAGGGACCAACCGGAGGTCATAATGCCGCCAATAACACGGCGAGAAAAGTTCTAGACTCTGGTTTCTTCTGGCCCTCAATCTTCAAAGACGCTCACGCCTTCGTTAAAGGTTGTGATGCGTGTCAAAGGGCCGGTAATATATCATCAAGAAATGAAATGCCTCAAAACCCTATTCAAGCGTGCAAAATTTTCGACGTTTGGGGCATTGATTTCATGGGCCCATTCCCTTCTTCCTATGGGAATAAGTATATACTCGTTGCTGTTGATTATGTATCAAAATGGGTAGAAGCCCAAGCTCTACCTACAAATGATGCACGAGTTGTTACAAAATTCCTAAAGAAACTTTTTGCACGTTTTGGTACTCCTAAAGCCCTTATCAGTGATAGGGGAACTCACTTTTGTAACGCGCAAATGGAAAAGCTGCTCAAGAAGTATGGCGTAAATCACAGGCTCGCAACACCCTATCACCCACAAACAAGTGGGCAAGTAGAAGTTTCTAATAGGGGAATTAAACGCATCTTAGAGCGAACCTGTGGCGCCCACAGAAAGGACTGGTCAGAAAAGCTTGATGACGCACTCTGGGTTTTCCGCACCGCTTACAAGACACCGATAGGCACCACGCCTTTCAGACTTGTTTACGGGAAGTCGTGTCATTTACCAGTCGAGTTGGAACATAAATCCTACTGGGCAATTAGAGCAGTGAACATGGATATGGTGAAAGCAGGGGAAGAACGGTTACTTCAACTGAACGAGCTACAGGAGTTGCGAGAGGAAGCGTATGAGAGTTCGAGGCGATACAAGGAAAATACTGCCAAAACACACGATCAGAAACTGAAGGGTAAGAAAAATTTTAAGTATGGGGATCGTGTGTTGCTTTACAATTCTCGTCTTAAACTTTTCCCAGGAAAATTACGATCCAGGTGGACTGGTCCCTACACCGTCACAAAGGTGTTTTCATATGGCACAGTGGAGATAGCAAGGAGAGGATGGAAATCCCATTCAAGGTAAACGGGCACAGACTGAAACAGTATATCGAAGGGCCCGTTGGCAGAGGTTTATGTGGAAGATCTGAGCTTCCAAAAGCCCCCTGAATGAATTCATAGGGGCCGAGTCTAGCTAACGACTCGTTAATAAATTAAGCGCTTCCGGGAGGCAACCCGATGTTTTAATTTACTTTTTAATTTAATTTTATTTTTGTGTGTTTTGTTTTTTGTGTTTTAGTTTTCAGGAATTCGACTGCTCGAGACATGGAATGTTGCAAGTGCCAAGTGTTCGATGTGTGTGGAAGTGAGAATCATGGGTAATCACAACAATCAGGGAGTTCACTTTATCCAACCCTTTTTGCCTGATTTTATTTTTTCTGCATTGGGGACAATGCAATCTTCTAAGTATGGGGATGGCAAGGGTTGGCTAATCATATAGAATATAACTCCCTCACCACATCAAAAGTCTGAAAATCCCCCAAAATTAGGAATTTTTTTTCCCAATCTCACATGACACGAAAGTACACCATTTTTAACGCAAATCATAGATAATTTACTTGTGCCTTATCGTGTCTGCAAGTCGCAAGAACGGTTTCCCTTAAAGGTTTATTTTTATAAAAATCACATGATCAAAGTTTCTCAATCGAGTTTTGTGAACCATCAAAAACCCATTCACCCGATTTCCCTTGTGAGATTAAGCCTACAAAAAAAAGAAAAAACAATATATTTAGGAAAAAAATGAAAAAAATCATAGTTATGAGGGATGTCGTATGTCTAAAACATGTTCTAGGTTTATGTTGAGACCGTGTCAAATTAATCACCTTGAGTCGTTATGGATCTTCTCCGGGTCATCAATTGCCCGAAGATACTGGACTTTCTGCATAACTCCAGTATATATACATCCAAAAAAAAAAATAAAGCAAAAAAAAGTTTAGTCTTGTATTGAAAGGTTGCAAAACCCTAAATCAAGCTAAAGAAAAAAAACAAGATGAATAAATCACAATGAAAATTGTGAAACGGCTGTACGTATACGCCAAGATATACGTTTGGGTGGTAGCTCATACACCCGTATATGTGAGCAAACGTTTGAGTATCCCCCTCCATTTTTTGGTCGGATCCCATAACGAACTCGGCGGCACGATCGTATATATAAACCCAAGAAACACTTAGATATGCTTGACCTGAGCGTTCACTTCAAATATTACACCCATAGGTCGAGTGATTTGGTGAGTTGAGTGAAAAAGATTATAGAAAAAATGGTTCGCATTATTTGGTTGAGAGATTTTGTGAGTTTTCAAAATCATTAAACTTGCGAGATTGTAAATCCTAGTATTGATAGTAAATCTTGTGGACCGAATATGTACACTTAAATGTCTATGTGGTTAAGATAGAGTTGTAGTAGTGTCGAGATTAAAAACGATTGCTTGGGGACAAGCAATGTTTAAGTATGGGGATGTTTGATGTGTGTGGTTTTGGACACGAAATGATAACGGGTTTTGGGGTCGAAATTAGGGGACTCAGGTTGGAAATGTTAAAATATATGAAATTCTGATAAATATCATGAGTTTGCAGGAAAAATCGAGCTTGGTGCGGGAAACGAGGAAAGAAACGGAAAAAATCAAGAAGCTGAAAAACCTCATGGCTTGCAAGCTGTGAGACCCCCTGTCACGGCATATAAGCCGTGAGGACCCTTGTCACACCCTATGAGCACTGAAGCCAAGCCATGAAGACCCTGTCATGGCCATGACAGTCCTGTCTAGGCCGTGAGACCCACTGTCACGGCCTACAAGCCGTGACCGACACCCATGTAACCCCCTACAGGCCGTGACCGACATCAGAATGGGCCAGAAGACACGTCACTGCCTGTCCAGGCCGTGAGAGGCACTGTCACGGCCGTGAGCCGACCTGAAATTTTTGGAAACGTTCAGAAAACCCTAGAATTCGACCCCTATATATACCAAACCATTCCAGACGTCTAGGGCATCCATTTTTCGACCAAGAAGCAGTCTTGAAGGCATGGAGTGATCCCGAGGCGCTGAAGTGACGATTTTGAAGCTTTGGAGCATCGAGAACGCATTTGAATTCAATATTGTAAGCATTTGGTTTAATATGAATCTTGTTTTTCCTTTGATGAACATTTGTTTGTATTCCACCATGGTTGGCTAAACCAATCGAATCGTTTAGGCATAGACGAGCCCAACCATGGTTTAATCATGTAATTGTGTCGGCTTTTACATATGATTATGGTTTGAATTAACAGTTTCGTTTCTTTGTTTCAATTGATGACATTTGTGTTCTTGATTATTCTTGGATACTTCTTAGCCTTGTGGGACCCTCATCATTAGGTTGCAGAGCACCGACCGATTAGGAATCCTATTGTATAGCCGAACCACAGAATCTGCGGCATACGCGTGAACTAGCAATAGTCACGATCGTTAAGAACCCTAGTCCCCAATCAGGAGTCCAACCCTTAGGGCTGAGTGAGAAATTACCTACCCTCTGCCAGTAGCCACCCTCGACATTGTCAAGTAAACCAAGTAGTCACCGATAGGTCGGGTCTGCCCTTACTTAGTCGTGTCTAGGACCTGCTGGGTCAATTGATCCATAGAATTTAACCGCTTCACAACTCTAGAACCGTTAGGATCATCCATACCCTAACCCTTCGACCAGTTGTGAGTTGAGTCACCGATAACCCGGGACTTAGCCTAGGGCACTTCAAATCCATAACCAACTTGTCTACACTTCACCATGGACCATTAGTAACCATTCAGGGCCTGTCTATAACCCTAATAGTGAACCAGTCCATAGGAATTAGGGCGCCTTGTCTTAGGAACCCAATTCACATAAGCGACAAGGCGTATGCACGAAACCGATACAATCGATTAAACCTGGGAGGGGGAGTCATTGCCTAAGCGATCCTCTTACACTACTGAATTAAACAAATCCAATCTTCAATCTGTTCTCTTAAACCCATCCACATTCCAAATTCATATTTTAAAAATACAAAAATAAACCGGCTTAACTAAAAACAAACTGTTTTGCATAAAACGTGTCCTTGAGGTTCGACAACCCGGTATTTACCAACACTATACTATACATGGCAGGTATACTTGCCTACGTGTGTGTGTAGTCCCTAGGTGGATAACCATTTTATAAATTTAAAACCTGATAGTGTAAGACCATATTTTTATATACACTTTCACACACATCAAGTTTTTGGCGCCGTTGTCGGGGACACGTCAATTTGTAGCAAGCATGTAAGGAAAAAGAACCGACACTCTTATGAATGAGGAAGTCAGCAGTAGGGTTAATGAAGAAAGTCAGCATCTATGTTCCTGTAGCAGTCAGGCTCGTCTTTTCTCTTTCCTTTTATCTTATGTTTTGTAGTGTTATCATGTACATTGAGGACAATGTACGATTTTAAGTGGGGGGATGGAGACTCGTATCTAGTTTGCCTATTTTATTCGTCAAATGGTAAAAATAGTGAAAATTTTCAACTTTTTTGCATGATAAGCTTTTTCTCACTGCTAAAACTTAAGCTATCAACTGACTTTGTAAATTTTGAGTATCTCCATAACTCTGTATGCCGGACTGAAGCAAAGCTTTTCCACCATCTATCCATCATTAATACAACTCTAAGCATGTGTTTTAGACCCTTATGCATGGCCAAGTCCTAAATTGTTAATTAAAGTAGACTAAACTTTTAAAACTTTGATAACAATTCCAGTGTGCATGTGAGAGGGAGGAAGACTAGATAATCAACAAAACTTAAGCCCTTTTTCCATTCCGTTTTCATGGTGGGATTTTTTTAGCCTTAACAAGCTTTCCACTCCCTGGGATCTTAGGTTTTATTTCATGAACAATATTAGAGTGTGCCACATGTGACCTACTTTTAGAACTTGACACTACTATACTTTATGAGACTGCACCTTACGAAACAAGCAAATATGATAGAGGCAAAACCCTAGGATAACCTTTTTCTTTTTGAACCTTCATATTATTCTCATCCTGATTCTTTATCAATTACCCAAATTACCCTTATTTTACCCATGTTGAGCTTACTATCCTTTTCATTTGATTACCCTTTCTAAATCCTTAGTCTAAAACCTAATTTTCAGTTTACACCCTTTGTTTTTAGGAGAATTATCTGGTTTAGTATTATAGTTGAATAATTCCGAACTTAGAATGAATGTCTAAAATACATATTTTTCCTATGACTTTAGTATATATATATATATATATATATATATATATATATATATATATATATATATGTTGATACATAATTTGTGCATCATGTGAAGTATATGAACGAAACGATGTGAAGATTTAAGATGAGTTCAAGCTACAGGCCGAACCAGGTCCGAACTTGGAGTTCGGACTGGCCGAACTTGGAATTCGGACGAGGTTCGGACCAGACGTGTATAAATAGTTAGCTTGCCTTGAATATTGAAAAACAAGGGAGATAGACTAAGAGAGACCAGTTCATAACTATGTGTGTTAGAGAGTGTTTTTCCAGAGAGCTTCATTGAGGGTTTGTAATGGAGTCTTTATTGATTTCAATAAAACAAACCTTTATTTACATCTCGTGTTTACTCTACGATCAAGCAAACCTCTAGTAAGATCATTCGTCATATGTGTTTTCAAGTGGTATAAGAGCAAATCCAGGTTGCTCTATTGCGTTTGCTTTGATCGTTGTTGTTTTCTTGACAAAACCGTATGTTTTTCATACACAAACGAGTAAATCTTTGAACTTTTCGAGTGCATTTTACTTCTAAAACATTTCTATTGAGTTTACTTGATTTCCTGTCAAAAATTCCGTTCCAAAACACTGAAAATCAAGAAAATGGAGTCGAGTGAGCTAGTTTGCTTGTTGTAGGAAGGTGGCGTGTGAATGTATTTTGACATGTGCAAATTCTCTAACAATAGTTAGGTTAGGGGCTAACCATAGTTTAGGTGGTGTGGTTAGGAGGTTTAGGTGGTGTTAATTTTTATAAAAGTTAACACTTTTCTTAACTATTTTATAAAATCAACCAATATAAATGTAGTGTCATCATAAAATAATTAATTCAAAGTTGATGGAGACTTTAAATGGGCCGAAATGTAGAGAACGGGTGTCGGGCCGGTACAGTTCGTTCAGGCCAGTATGCGAGGCTTTCTCCGATTTTCACGCGGTTCGATTCGTTAGTCACTAAAATTAGTCGGGAATATTATCTTTAAGCTTACAAGTGTCGGGTGACTCGTTGGGCTTTATTTTTGGGCTCGGTTCGTTTATTTTGTGGTGTTGGGCCGGACTGGGCCCAATTCGTCATACGGACGAATCACACCGAATCATTCTGGTGTTTTGATTGGGACAGGTTTCTAAATTAATTACGAGACTCATATATTGATAAACAGTTTTGTTTTAGTCGTAATTTAATTATTTTAGAAGTTTCGGCTTTTATTTATTTTAATTGCTCGCGTACCGCGTTCAGAAAATAAATAATTTATTTAAATTATTTTAAGCTCAAGTATTTTTCGTAGTTAAAACTAACTAAAGTTTTAAATAAAATATTCGCTTAAAGTGTTCGTCGGGTGTCGGCATGATGTCCTACGACACTGTTTTAAGAAAATATAAAAGTCATTTATATTTTATTTTTCTTATTATTAAAATTCCACCAAATCACATGGTTGAATTTCCTTTTAGTTACGGGTATGTTTATCCATTACAAACGTGGGAATTGTCAAGGTTGGACGTTTACGTGCATAGTGTTTACTAATAATAATATTAAATTAACTTATGCACTTGTATATACATATATATATATGGTCAAAGTATACGTTTGACCTTAGATTTTTGACGGGTTGTCACAATGGCATAATCAATGCTTATGAAATTGAACTAAATCTTAAGCAAAACTTACCTTCTGAATCAACTCAGCTGTTTTTAACTGCTCTAGTGACTACTGATTTTCATAACCAAAGATCTTCAAATTCATCTTCATATCAGTCACCTATAGTCAGTTTCCCTAGACACCAAGGTCTTAAGAGAGCTTCTCAAACTCGTTTGACAACTCTCACAATGCTCATGTAGCAACTGACTCATACCAAGCCTTCATTCGTGAAGACTTAGAGTGTATAGGTACTGATGACTTAGAAAAAATGGATATTTTCACCCACCTTGCTATGGTGTTTGTTAGAGCCCAAAGATTCTACAAAAGAACAGGTAGAACCTACAAAGGAGCAAAAGGTGCTCACATTGGCTTAGACAAAAGTAAAGTGAAATGCTACAACTGTCACCAACTTGGACACTTTGCAAGAGTGTGCCCACAACCAAGAAGAGAAGAACAAAATCAAGGTCATGTTCAGATGATGAATCATGGTGGAAACAACCAAAACAATTCAAGCAACAACTCTGCTTAGAGTTCAGGTCAACAACCTACTCTATCAAAACCAACCGGAAGTCAAAACCATCAAAACGTTGTTGCTGCTGTAGCAAACCAAACTGAATGTGTCGAATGGGAAGACTTCATAGCTGAGTTTGAGCCAATTAATCATGCTTTGATGGCCAAATAAGACTCCACTTTAGATCAGGTAAATCCTATTCCTGAAAAGGTTTTAGAAAACTTATGCATCCATGCTTACATTGAACAAGTGACAAAGTACAGAAATCACAACACTGACTTGATTGATGAAGTTTCAAATCTGAATGAGTTAAAGGAATGCTTTAAAAAAACTAAACCTTTATTTACATCCCGTGTTTTCTCTACGATCAAGCAAACCTCTAGTAAGATCATTCGTCATGTGCGTTTTCAAGTGGTATAAGAGCAAATCCAGGTTGCTCTATTGCGTTTGCTTTGATCGTTGTTGTTTTCTTGACAAAACCGTATGTTTTTCATACACAAACGAGTAAATCTTTGAGCTTTTCGAGTGCATTTTATTTCTAAAACATTTCTATTGAGTTTACTTGATTTCCTGTCGAAAATTCCGTTCGAAAACACAGAAAATCAAGAAAATGGTGTCGGGTGAGCTAGTTTGCTTGTTGCAGGAAGGTGGCGTGTGAATGTATTTTGACATGTGCAAATTCTCTAACAATAGTTAGGTTAGGGGCTAACCATAGTTTAGGTGGTGTGGTTAGGAGGTTTAGGTGGTGTTAATTTTTCTAAAAGTTAACACTTTTCTTAACTATTTTATAAGATCAACCAATATAAATGTAGTGTCATCATAAAATAATTAATTCAAAGTTGATGGAGACTTTAAATGGGCCGAAATGTAGAGAAAGGGTGTCGGGCCGGTACAGTTCGTGTCAGGCCGGTATGCGAGGCTTTCTCCGATTTTCACGCGGTTCGATTCGTTAGTCACTAAAATTAGTCGGGAATATTATCTTTAAGCTTACAAGTGTCGGGTGACTCGTTGGGCTTTATTTTTGGGCTCGGTTCGTTTATTTTGTGGTGTTGGGCCGGACTGGGCCCAATTCGTCATACGGACGAATCACACCGAATCATTCTGGCGTTTTGATTGGGACAGCTTTCTAAATTAATTACGAGACTCATATATTGATAAACAGTTTTGTTTTAGTCGTAATTTAATTATTTTAGAAGTTTCGGCTTTTATTTATTTTAATTGCTCGCGTACCGCGTTCAGAAAATAAATAATTTATTTAAATTATTTTAAGCTCAAGTATTTTTCGTAGTTAAAACTAACTAAAGTTTTAAATAAAATATTCGCTTAAAGTGTTCGTCGGGTGTCGGCATGATGTCCTACGACACTGTTTTAAGAAAATATAAAAGTCATTTATATTTTATTTTTCTTATTATTAAAATTCCACCAAATCACATGGTTGAATTTCCTTTTAGTTACGGGTATGTTTATCCATTACAAACGTGGGAATTGTCAAGGTTGGACGTTTACGTGCATAGTGTTTACTAATAATAATATTAAATTAACTTATGCACTTGTATATACATATATATATATACGGTCAAAGTATACGTTTGACCTTAGATTTTTGACGGGTTGTCACAATGGCATAATCAATGCTTATGAAATGGAACTAAATCTTAAGCAAAACTTACCTTCTGAATCAACTCAGCTGTTTTCAACTTCTCTAGTGACTACTGATTTTCATAACCAAAGATCTTCAAATTCATCTTCATATCAGTCACCTATAGTCAGTTTCCCTAGACACCAAGGTGTTAAGAGAGCTTCTCAAACTCGTTTGACAACTCTCACAATGCTCATGTAGCAACTGACTCATACCAAGGCTTCATTCGTGAAGACTTAGAGTGTATAGGTACTGATGACTTAGAAAAAATGTATATTTTCACCCAACTTGCTATGGTGTTTGTTAGAGCCCAAAGATTCTACAAAAGAACAGGTAGAACCTACAAAGGAGCAAAAGGTGCTCACATTGGCTTAGACAAAAGTAAAGTGAAATGCTACAACTGTCACCAACTTGGACACTTTGCAAGAGAGTGCCCACAACCAAGAAGAGAAGGACAAAATCAAGGTCATGTTCAGATGAAGAATCATGGTGGAAACAACCAAAACAATTCAAGCAACAACTCTGCTTAGAGTTCAGGTCAACAACCTACTCCACCAAAACCAACCGGAAGTCAAAACCATCAAAACGTTGTTGCTGCTGTAGCAAACCAAACTGAATGTGTCGAATGGGAAGACTTCATAGCTGAGTTTGAGCCAATTAATCATGCTTTGATGGCCAAATAAGACTCCACTTTAGATCAGGTAAATCCTATTCCTGAAAAGGTTTTAGATAACGTATGCATCCATGCTTGCATTGAACAAGTGACAAAGTACAGAAATCACAACACTGACTTGATTGATGAAGTTTCAAATCTGAATGAGTTAAAGGAATGCTTTAAGAAAACTAAACCTTTATTTACATCTCGTGTTTACTCTACGATCAAGCAAACCTCTAGTAAGATCATTCGTCTTATGCGTTTTCAAGTGGTATAAGAGCAAATCCAGGTTGCTCTATTGCGTTTGCTTTGATCGTTGTTATTTTCTTGACAAAACCGTATGTTTTTCATACACAAACGAGTAAATCTTTGAGCTTTTCGAGTGCATTTTATTTCTAAAACATTTCTATTGAGTTTACTTGATTTCCTGACAAAAATTCCGTTCGAAAACACTGAAAATCAAGAAAATGGTGTCGAGTGAGCTAGTTTGCTTGTTGCAGGAAGGTGGCGTGTGAATGTATTTTGACATGTGCAAATTCTCTAAAAATAGTTAGGTTAGGGGCTAACCATAGTTTAGGTGGTGTGGTTAGGAGGTTTAGGTGGTGTTAATTTTTATAAAAGTTAACACTTTTCTTAACTATTTTATAAAATCAACCAATATAAATATAGTGTCATCATAAAATAATTAATTCAAAGTTGATGGAGACTTTTAATGGGCCGAAATGTAGAGAACGGGTGTCGGGCCGGTACAGTTCGTGTCAGGCCGGTATGCGAAGCTTTCTCCGATTTTCACGCGGTTCGATTCGTTAGTCACTAAAATTAGTCAGGAATATTATCTTTAAGCTTACAAGTGTCGGGTGACTCGTTGGGCTTTATTTTTGGGCTCGGTTCGTTTATTTTGTGGTGTTGGGCCGGACTGGGCCCAATTCGTCATACGGACGAATCACACCGAATCATTCTGGCGTTTTGATTGGGAGAGGTTTCTAAATTAATTACGAGACTCATATATTGATAAACAGTTTTGTTTTAGTCGTAATTTAATTATTTTAGAAGTTTCGGCTTTTATTTATTTTAATTGCTCGCGTACCGCGTTCAGAAAATAAATAATTTATTTAAATTATTTTAAGCTCAAGTATTTTTCGTAGTTAAAACTAACTAAAGTTTTAAATAAAATATTCGCTTAAAGTGTTCGTCGGGTGTCGGCATGATGTCCTACGACACTGTTTTAAGAAAATATAAAAGTCATTTATATTTTATTTTTCTTATTATTAAAATTCCACCAAATCACATGGTTGAATTTCCTTTTAGTTACGGGTATGTTTATCCATTACAAACGTGGGAATTGTTAAGGTTGGACGTTTACGTGCATAGTGTTTACTAATAATACTATTAAATTAACTTATGCACTTGTATATACATATATATATATACGGTCAAAGTATACGTTTGACCTTAGATTTTTGACGGGTTGTCACAATGGCATAATTAATGCTTATGAAATGGAACTAAATCTTAAGCAAAACTTACCTTCTGAATCAACTCAGCTGTTTTCAACTTCTCTAGTGACTACTGATTTTCATAACCAAAGATCTTCAAATTCATGTTCATATCAGTCACCTATAGTCAGTTTCCCTAGACACCAAAGTGTTAAGGGAGCTTCTCAAACTCGTTTGACAACTCTCACAATGCTCATGTAGCAACTGACTCATACCAAGGCTTCATTCGTGAAGACTTAGAGTGTATAGGTACTGATGACTTAGAAAAAATGGATATTTTCACCCAACTTGCTATGGTGTTTGTTAGAGCCCAAAGATTCTACAAAAGAACAGGTAGAACCTACAAAGGAGCAAAATGTGCTCACATTGGCTTAGACAAAAGTAAAGTGAAATGCTACAACTGTCACCAACTTGGACACTTTGCAAGAGAGTGCCCACAACCAAGAAGAGAAGGACAAAATCAAGGTCATGTTCAGATGAAGAATCATGGTGGAAACAACCAAAACAATTCAAGCAACAACTCTGCTTAGAGTTCAGGTCAACAACCTACTCCACCAAAACCAACCGGAAGTCAAAACCATCAAAACGTTGTTGCTTCTGTAGCAAACCAAACTGAATGTGTCGAATGGGAAGACTTCATAGCTGAGTTTGAGCCAATTAATCATGCTTTGATGGCCAAATAAGACTCCACTTTAGATCAGGTAAATCCTATTCCTGAAAAGGTTTTAGATAACGTATGCATCCATGCTTGCATTGAACAAGTGACAAAGTACAGAAATCACAACACTGACTTGATTGATGAAGTTTTAAATCTGAATGAGTTAAAGGAATGCTTTAAGAAAACTAAACCTTTATTTACATCTCGTGTTTACTCTACGATCAAGCAAACCTCTAGTAAGATCATTCGTCTTATGCGTTTTCAAGTGGTATAAGAGCAAATCCAGGTTGCTCTATTGCGTTTGCTTTGATCGTTGTTGTTTTCTTGACAAAACCGTATGTTTTTCATACACAAACGAGTAAATCTTTGAGCTTTTCGAGTGCATTTTATTTCTAAAACATTTTTATTGAGTTTACTTGATTTCCTGTCAAAAATTCCGTTCGAAAACACTGAAAATCAAGAAAATGGTGTCGAGTGAGCTAGTTTGCTTGTTGCAGGAAGGTGGCGTGTGAATGTATTTTGACATGTGCAAATTCTCTAACAATAGTTAGGTTAGGGGCTAACCATAGTTTAGGTGGTGTGGTTAGGAGGTTTAGGTGGTGTTAATTTTTATAAAAGTTAACACTTTTCTTAACTATTTTATAAAATCAACCAATATAAATGTAGTGTCATCATAAAATAATTAATTCAAAGTTGATGAAGACTTTAAATGGGCCGAAATGTAGAGAACGGGTGTCGGGCCGGTACAGTTCGTGTCAGGCCGGTATGCGAAGCTTTCTCCGATTTTCACGCGGTTCGATTCGTTAGTCACTAAAATTAGTCGGGAATATTATCTTTAAGCTTACAAGTGTCGGGTGACTCGTTGGGCTTTATTTTTGGGCTCGGTTCGTTTATTTTGTGGTGTTGGGCCGGACTGGGCCCAATTCGTCATACGGACGAATCACACCGAATCATTCTGGCGTTTTGATTGGGACAGGTTTCTAAATTAATTACGAGACTCATATATTGATAAACAGTTTTGTTTTAGTCGTAATTTAATTATTTTAGAAGTTTCGGCTTTTATTTATTTTAATTGCTCGCGTACCGCGTTCAGAAAATAAATAATTTATTTAAATTATTTTAAACTCAAGTATTTTTCGTAGTTAAAAGTAACTAAAGTTTTAAATAAAATATTCGCTTAAAGTGTTCGTCGGGTGTCGGCATAATGTCCTACGACACTGTTTTAAGAAAATATAAAAGTCATTTATATTTTATTTTTCTTATTATTAAAATTCCACCAAATCACATGGTTGAATTTCCTTTTAGTTACGGGTATGTTTATCCATTACAAACGTGGGAATTGTTAAGGTTGGACGTTTACGTGCATAGTGTTTACTAATAATACTATTAAATTAACTTATGCACTTGTATATACATATATATATATATACGGTCAAAGTATACGTTTGACCTTAGATTTTTGACGGGTTGTCACAATGGCATAATTAATGCTTATGAAATGGAACTAAGTCTTAAGCAAAACTTACCTTCTGAATCAACTCAGCTGTTTTCAACTTCTCTAGTGACTACTGATTTTCATAACCAAAGATCTTCAAATTCATGTTCATATCCGTCACCTATAGTCAGTTTCCCTAGACACCAAAGTGTTAAGGGAGCTTCTCAAACTCGTTTGACAACTCTCACAATGCTCATGTAGCAACTGACTCATACCATGGCTTCATTCGTGAAGACTTAGAGTGTATAGGTACTGATGACTTAGAAAAAATGGATATTTTCACCCAACTTGCTATGGTGTTTGTTAGAGCCCAAAGATTCTACAAAAGAACAGGTAGAACCTACAAAGGAGCAAAAGGTGCTCACATTGGCTTAGACAAAAGTAAAGTGAAATGCTACAACTGTCACCAACTTGGACACTTTGCAAGAGAGTGCCCACAACCAAGAAGAGAAGGACAAAATCAAGGTCATGTTCAGATGAAGAATCATGGTGGAAACAACCAAAACAATTCAAGCAACAACTCTGCTTAGAGTTCAGGTCAACAACCTACTCCACCAAAACCAACCGGAAGTCAAAACCATCAAAACGTTGTTGCTTCTGTAGCAAACCAAACTGAATGTGTCGAATGGGAAGACTTCATAGCTGAGTTTGAGCCAATTAATCATGCTTTGATGGCCAAATAAGACTCCACTTTAGATCAGGTAAATCCTATTCCTGAAAAGGTTTTAGATAACGTATGCATCCATGCTTGCATTGAACAAGTGACAAAGTACAGAAATCACAACACTGACTTGATTGATGAAGTTTCAAATCTGAATGAGTTAAAGGAATGCTTTAAGAAAACTAAACCTTTATTTACATCTCGTGTTTACTCTACGATCAAGCAAACCTCTAGTAAGATCATTCGTCTTATGCGTTTTCAAGTGGTATAAGAGCAAATCCAGGTTGCTCTATTGCGTTTGCTTTGATCGTTGTTGTTTTCTTGACAAAACCGTATGTTTTTCATACACAACCGAGTAAATCTTTGAGCTTTTCGAGTGCATTTTATTTCTAAAACATTTCTATTGAGTTTACTTGATTTCCTGTCAAAAATTCCGTTCGAAAACACTGAAAATCAAGAAAATGGTGTCGAGTGAGCTAGTTTGCTTGTTGCAGGAAGGTGGCGTGTGAATGTATTTTGACATGTGCAAATTCTCTAACAATAGTTAGGTTAGGGGCTAACCATAGTTTAGGTGGTGTGGTTAGGAGGTTTAGGTGGTGTTAATTTTTATAAAAGTTAACACTTTTCTTAACTATTTTATAAAATCAACCAATATAAATGTAGTGTCATCATAAAATAATTAATTCAAAGTTGATGAAGACTTTAAATGGGCCGAAATGTAGAGAACGGGTGTCGGGCCGGTACAGTTCGTGTCAGGCCGGTATGCGAAGCTTTCTCCGATTTTCACGCGGTTCGATTCGTTAGTCACTAAAATTAGTCGGGAATATTATCTTTAAGCTTACAAGTGTCGGGTGACTCGTTGGGCTTTATTTTTGGGCTCGGTTCGTTTATTTTGTGGTGTTGGGCCGGACTGGGCCCAATTCGTCATACGGACGAATCACACCGAATCATTCTGGCGTTTTGATTGGGACAGGTTTCTAAATTAATTACGAGACTCATATATTGATAAACAGTTTTGTTTTAGTCGTAATTTAATTATTTTAGAAGTTTCGGCTTTTATTTATTTTAATTGCTCGCGTACCGCGTTCAGAAACTAAATAATTTATTTAAATTATTTTAAACTCAAGTATTTTTCGTAGTTAAAACTAACTAAAGTTTTAAATAAAATATTCGCTTAAAGTGTTCGTCGGGTGTCGGCAGGATGTCCTACGACACTGTTTTAAGAAAATATAAAAGTCATTTATATTTTATTTTTCTTATTATTAAAATTCCACCAAATCACATGGTTGAATTTCCTTTTAGTTACGGGTATGTTTATCCATTACAAACGTGGGAATTGTCAAGGTTGGACTTTTACGTGCATAGTGTTTACTAATAATACTATTAAATTAACTTATGCACTTGTATATACATATATATATATACGGTCAAAGTATACGTTTGACCTTAGATTTTTTACGGGTTGTCACAATGGCATAATCAATGCTTATGAAATGGAACTAAATCTTAAGCAAAACTTACCTTCTGAATCAACTCAGCTGTTTTCAACTGCTCTAGTGACTACTGAATTTCATAACCAAAGATCTTCAAATTCATCTTCATATCAGTCACCTATAGTCAGTTTCCCTAGACACCAAGGTGTTAAGAGAGCTTCTCAAACTCGTTTGACAACTCTCACAATGCTCATGTAGCAACTGACTCATACCAAAGCTTCATTCGTGAAGACTTAGAGTGTATAGGTACTGATGACTTAGAAAAAAATGGATATTTTCACCCAACTTGCTATGGTGTTTGTTAGAGCCCAAAGATTCTACAAAAGAACAGGTAGAACCTACAAAGGAGCAAAAGGTGCTCACATTGGCTTAGACAAAAGTAAAGTGAAATGCTACAACTGTCACCAACTTGGACACTTTGCAAGAGGGTGCCCACAACCAAGAAGAGAAGGACAAAATCAAGGTCATGTTCAGATGAAGAATCATGGTGGAAACAACCAAAACAATTCAAGCAACAACTCTGCTTACAGTTCAGGTCAATAACCTACTCCACCAAAACCAACCGGAAGTCAAAACCATCAAAACGTTGTTGCTGCTGTAGCAAACCAAACTGAATGTGTCGAATGGGAAGACTTCATAGCTGAGTTTGAGCCAATTAATCATGCTTTGATGGCCAAATAAGACTCCACTTTAGATTAGGTAAATCCTATTCCTGAAAAGGTTTTAGAAAACTTATGCATCCATGCTTACATTGAACAAGTGAAAAAGTACAGAAATCACAACATTGACCTGATTGATGAAGTTTCAAATCTGAATGAGTTAAAGGAATGCTTTAAGAAAACTAAACCTTTATTTACATCTCGTGTTTACTCTACGATCAAGCAAACCTCTAGTAAGATCATTCGTCATATGCGTTTTCAAGTGGTATAAGAGCAAATCCAGGTTGCTCTATTGCGTTTGCTTTGATCGTTGTTGTTTTCTTGACAAAACCGTATGTTTTTCATACACAAACGAGTAAATCTTTGAGCTTTTCGAGTGCATTTTATTTTTAAAACATTTCTATTGAGTTTACTTGATTTCCTATCAAAAATTCCGTTCGAAAACACTGAAAATCAAGAAAATGGTGTCGAGTGAGCTAGTTTGCTTGTTGCAGGAAGGTGGCGTATGAATGTATTTTGACATGTGAAAATTCTCTAACAATAGTTAGGTTAGGGGCTAACCATAGTTTAGGTGGTGTGGTTAGGAGGTTTAGGTGGTGTTAATTTTTATAAAAGTTAACACTTTTCTTAACTATTTTATAAAATCAACCAATATAAATGTAGTGTCATCATAAAATAATCAATTCAAAGTTGATGGAGACTTTAAATGGGCCGTAATGTAGAGAACGGGTGTCGTGCCGGTACAGTTCGTGTCAGGCCGGTATGCGAGGCTTTCTCCGATTTTCATGCGGTTCGATTCGTTAGTCACTAAAATTAGTCGGGAATATTATCTTTAAGCTTACAAGTGTCGGGTGACTCGTTGGGCTTTATTTTTGGGCTCGGTTCGTTTATTTTGTGGTGTTGGGCCGGACTGGGCCCAGTTCGTCATACGGACGAATCACACCGAATCATTATGGCGTTTTGATTGGGACAGGTTTCTAAATTAATTACGAGACTCATATATTGATAAACAGTTTTGTTTTAGTCGTAATTTAATTATTTTAGAAGTTTCGGCTTTTATTTATTTTAATTGCTCGCGTACCGCGTTCAGAAAATAAATAATTTATTTAAATTATTTTAAGCTCAAGTATTTTTCGTAGTTAAAACTAACTAAAGTTTTAAATAAAATATTCGCTTAAAGTGTTCGTCGGGTGTCGGCATGATGTCCTACGACACTGTTTTAAGAAAATATAAAAGTCATTTATATTTTATTTTTCTTATTATTAAAATTCCACCAAATCACATGGTTGAATTTCCTTTTAGTTACGGGTATTTTTATCCATTACAAACGTGGGAATTGTGAAGGTTGGACGTTTACGTGCATAGTGTTTACTAATAATACTATTAAATTAACTTATGCACTTGTATATACATATATATATACGGTCAAAGTATACGTTTGACCTTAGATTTTTGACGGGTTGTCACAATGGCATAATCAATGCTTATGAAATGGAACTAAATCTTAAGCAAAACTTACCTTCTGAATCAACTCAGCTGTTTTCAACTGCTCTAGTGACTACTGATTTTCATAACCAAAGATCTTCAAATTCATCTTCATATCAATCACCTATAGTCAGTTTCCCTATACACCAAGGTGTTAAGAGAGCTTCTCAAACTCGTTTGACAACTCTCACAATGCTCATGTAGCAACTGACTCATACCAAAGCTTCATTCGTGAAGACTTAGAGTGTATAGGTACTGATGACTTAGAAAAAAATGGATATTTTCACCCAACTTGCTATGGTGTTTGTTAGAGCCCAAAGATTCTACAAAAGAACAGGTAGAACCTACAAAGGAGCAAAAGGTGCTCACATTGGCTTAGACAAAAGTAAAGTGAAATGCTACAACTGTCACCAACTTGGACACTTTGCAAGAGAGTGCCCACAACCAAGAAGAGAAGGACAAAATCAAGGTCATGTTCAGATGAAGAATCATGGTGGAAACAACCAAAACAATTCAAGCAACAACTCTGCTTAGAGTTCAGGTCAACAACCTACTCCACCAAAACCAACCGGAAGTCAAAACCATCAAAACGTTGTTGCTGCTGTAGCAAACCAAACTGAATGTGTCGAATGGGAAGACTTCATAGCTGAGTTTGAGCCAATTAATCATGCTTTGATGGCCAAATAAGACTCCACTTTAGATCAGGTAAATCCTATTCCTGAAAAGGTTTTAGATAACGTATGCATCCATGCTTGCATTGAACAAGTGACAAAGTACAGAAATCACAACACTGACTTGATTGATGAAGTTTCAAATCTGAATGAGTTAAAGGAATGCTTTAAGAAAACTAAACCTTTATTTACATCTCGTGTTTACTCTACGATCAAGCAAACCTCTAGTAAGATCATTCGTCTTATGCGTTTTCAAGTGGTATAAGAGCAAATCCAGGTTGCTCTATTGCGTTTGCTTTGATCGTTGTTGTTTTCTTGACAAAACCGTATGTTTTTCATACACAAACGAGTAAATCTTTGAGCTTTTCGAGTGCATTTTATTTCTAAAACATTTCTATTGAGTTTACTTGATTTCCTGTCAAAAATTCCGTTCGAAAACATTGAAAATCAAGAAAATGGTGTCGAGTGAGCTAGTTTGCTTGTTGCAGGAAGGTGGCGTGTGAATGTATTTTGACATGTGCAAATTCTCTAAAAATAGTTAGGTTAGGGGCTAACCATAGTTTAGGTGGTGTGGTTAGGAGGTTTAGGTGGTGTTAATTTTTATAAAAGTTAACACTTTTCTTAACTATTTTATAAAATCAACCAATATAAATGTAGTGTCATCATAAAATAATTAATTCAAAGTTGATGGAGACTTTAAATGGGCCGAAATGTAGAGAACGGGTGTCGGGCCGGTACAGTTCGTGTCAGGCCGGTATGCGAAGCTTTCTCCGATTTTCACACGGTTCGATTCGTTAGTCACTAAAATTAGTCAGGAATATTATCTTTAAGCTTACAAGTGTCGGGTGACTCGTTGGGCTTTATTTTTGGGCTCGGTTCGTTTATTTTGTGGTGTTGGGCCGGACTGGGCCCAATTCGTCATACGGACAAATCACACCGAATCATTCTGGCGTTTTGATTGGGACAGGTTTCTAAATTAATTACGAGACTCATATATTGATAAACAGTTTTGTTTTAGTCGTAATTTAATTATTAGAAGTTTCGGCTTTTATTTATTTTAATTGATCGCGTACCGCGTTCAGAAAATAAATAATTTATTTAAATTATTTTAAGCTCAAGTATTTTTCGTAGTTAAAACTAACTAAAGTTTTAAATAAAATATTCGCTTAAAGTGTTCGTCGGGTGTCGGCATGATGTCCTACGACACTGTTTTAAGAAAATATAAAAGTCATTTATATTTTATTTTTCTTATTATTAAAATTCCACCAAATCACATGGTTGAATTTCCTTTTAGTTACGGGTATGTTTATCCATTACAAACGTGGGAATTGTCAAGGTTGGACGTTTACGTGCATAGTGTTTACTAATAATACTATTAAATTAACTTATGCACTTGTATATACATATATATATATATATACGGTCAAAGTATACGTTTGACCTTAGATTTTTGACGGGTTGTCACAATGGCATAATTAATGCTTATGAAATGGAACTAAATCTTAAGCAAAACTTACCTTCTGAATCAACTCAGCTGTTTTCAACTTCTCTAGTGACTACTTATTTTCATAACCAAAGATCTTCAAATTCATCTTCATATCAGTCACCTATAGTCAGTTTCCCTAGACACCAAGGTGTTAAGAGAGCTTCTCAAACTCGTTTGACAACTCTCATGTCACACCCCCAAATAACCACTAACGGAGTTTATAC
>JBCNJP010000017.1:53563652-53592915 GCA_039602395.1 Deinandra increscens subsp. villosa | reverse complement strand
CTGAGTCATCTTACATTGCTAAGATTGACAATTTAAACAAAGAATTTGAACAATTAAAACAAACTAACTCAATTCTTGAAAAACAAATTGATAATTTGCTGTCCAAACTTGAGAAATCAAGAAAGCAACCAGAATTTGTTGCTAATTCAAGTGGAAGTTACTCTATTTCACTTCAGGGTGAAAGTTTGAAACAAAACAACTATTTTTCACAAAGATTTTCAAAATCACCTGAAAGAACTAGGTTGGTCAACCAAACTCACGGTTCATCTAGTGAAATGCCCAAGAAAGTGACCAACAAACAAAGAAAGTTCAGGGAATATAGGGAAAGAAAAATTGCTGAAAGGAAAAATAACAAAAGTGAAAGATTCAATCAAACAAGCACTCAATATGAGAACTAGAACCTTGATACTGATGATCTGCTCACTGAAGCTCCTGTTTTGAATACTCTAGTACTCAAGGTGTACAAGTATAATGATGCTTATGACAGACCCAAGACCAATCAGGCTTGGGTCTCCTATAGAAACAGATTAATTATGATATGTGCAGGTGCATAATAAAGGCCAACATACCCTATGGGTAGTAGACTAGTAAAGTTTGATAGAGTCAATTTAGTTGATACATTAGATTTTAATCTTCTTAGTGTCTCACAGATATGTGACAAAAATTTAAAGTTGATGTTTAATGAGAGAGAGGCTATAGTTCTCAAACTTGGTGTAAAATTTCCTGATGAGCTAATCATGCATTAAAGCACCAGGAGAGATGGACTATACATCTTGTATATATCAGTTGCTGCACCCTCTTGTGGGACTGCCTGTTTTATATCCAAAGCCTCGAGTGATGAGTCTGATTTGTGGCATAGAAGGTTGGGACATGTAAATTACAAAAACATGAATCGAATTGTCAATCTTGGCTTGGTTAAGGGTCTTCCTAACAAGCAGTTTACATGTTCCGAACACTGTGTGTAAGATCTTTATAGGGTTGGTGGCAACTTAAACATAGTATCCTTAATATTTGTGCTTAAATTGTAAATCTTTCACTTTACTTGTATTTTGTACTTGGACAATTCTCTTAATGTTTATGTTAATCATTCAAGTATTTGATGTTTTGTATTTCATATGTAATGTCATAACTTGTGTTGATCATTGATATTGAGATAATTTCCCTCGTTCATTTCTATTGTGATGTGAAAGCCTGAATCCATGTTCTGTGTCATTTCATGATAATTTACTTGGCTTATGATAATAATTGAATGTGTCTTTATAATATCAACCCTTAGTGGTTCAATAATGATTCTTGGCGTTTTAAGAGTGCACTTGGTGATTTCAACCTTGTCTTGGCGATTTGGTCCTTACACTTGGTGACCTCACAAGGAACAACAAGTATTCTTGGAGACTTGGGTTTGTACTTGGCGATCTGGTCAAGCCTTCTTGGTGACTTCACCAAGGTTGGCGACCCCATCAAGTACCCTTGGTGATCTCAAGTTTGTTCTTGGCGATCTCGTCAGTCTGATGACATAATTTTCACTAACTTCAATAACATTATCTTGATTTCAGTGTTATGACGGCAGGTGCTCTCTCCAGTATTAATAGCAACATGGGAATACCCTAAAATAAGCTTTTGGATAGCTGTTTTTAAGAGAGAGAGCACTTGTGTGTAAAACCTTAGTGTTCTTCAGTTTCAGACTTGAAATCTAAGGATTTCAACACACAAACAATGTGATTTGATCACAGATTCATGTTTTACGCACTTGAATCTGTGTACTGAATGGTTAAAGGCTCCATATTGGTCCTGACAAATGGTATTAGAGCTATTGTTCTTCATGTTCTTGAGTTTTTTTTTTCAAAAACTTGAAGAATCACTCATTCAAGTCATCAAATCTAGTTGTTTGTATGATTCCTTGACCAAATTTGAACGAAATTTCATAAGTAATTTGTTGGAATGCTTAGTTTTCATCAATAATCACAATAAATGTGTCAATTTTTGAGTTTTTTTATTTATGCGAACACAGAGCATACGTGTTGTGCGCTACTTTTCAAAATTCTAGTCTATCTCCCACTGATTTAGTGTCAAAATTGAACATGCACACATTTTAGACTCACGATTTAGGAATGATAGCAACTTGAATCATTCAAAAACATCAAGTATTGAAGATTTTAGAGCAAAAATCGTGTTCTTGGAAGTTTTTCATAAAAATCACTATTTGATCCGATTTCACATAGATTAAGTGGTTTTTGGAGTTTGTTGTAGTTAACAAATGTGTTCCTAAGCAAATTCCTAAACTGTTGGTGCAATAAAAACTTGATTTCGTGAAATTTGATTTTGACCTAGTGATTATGCTCAAGAACATAGCTGAAAATTTTCTAAGTCTTAAAATTTAAAAAGTACAAATTTCAGATTATTGCTTGATTGATTCAAACTAAATAAGCTTTATGATGTTTGTTTTGTAGGTTTTGTGCAATTAACCTCAATCTTAGCATCCGTTGAAGCAAATTTCAGAAATCTCAACCCATTTGACCCATTATGCACTTTTGTGAAGAAACACAACTTGTTTCACCATTCTTAATTCAACTCTAGAAACCAAATGTTCCAAGGCATAATAGGCCTCCAAAACAACTTGGGGCTTCTAACTATGATGACTGGAAAAAGAAATTTCAGTGTCACCTCGAGTATCTGGATTATGACCTATTGACCTCGGTGAAGAATGGTCCTAATGTGTTCTATGTGGAGCCAGTGCCTATAGCTGGTGCTGATCCACCTCCTGCTCAGAGACGTGTAATAAAGAAATTTGAGGACTACACACCCTCTGAACATAATTAAATGAAGGTTGAAAAATGTGCTCTCGGGTTTATCAAAATGGCATTGTCTGATGACATAGCCTTCCACTTCACTGAAGCAGCTTCTGCTAATGAAATCTGGATTGCACTTGAGAAAAAGTATGAGGGAAACATTGAGAGCAAAGAGAGGAGACTGGACTCTCTCAAACTGCGATTCAACACTTTTGCTCACACTGCTGGAGACTCATTTGAGACTCATGTGACAAAATTCTGCAGACTTATCTATGAAATGCAAAATAACCAAATCCGACCTGAGATGCCAGCCATATCTAAGAAAATTCTTAAGTCACTTCCTCGGGAATTTGCTCCGTATGTTATCTACCTGCTAGAAAGCAGTGATTTAGCCACTAGTGACTACATGGATCTCATTGACAAAGTCAGAGGCTATGAAATTGCAGCTCTTGAAAGAGATGGAAATTCACTAATGGGGAAAGTTACAAATAAAAGTTCCACCCAGATTTCCCCAAATGCTGCCTTCATTGCTCCAAATCAGACTGACCTGGAATTTCCTTACTTTACTGGTGGGTCCTGTTCCTCTGTTCAAGCATCTGCTTTAGTTCCTGCTCAACAATCGGTTTGTCAAGCTGCCTTCGTTACTCAACAGCCTGTCTCACCAGTGATTCAGTCACCTGCTACATACCAATCTGGACCATCACTTGTTGGATTAACTGACAAAGACCAGGAGTTGTGTAATGCACTTGTGGCATGCCTTGCTTCCCAAATGTTAGGAAGTATTGAAAGTATGTCATTGTGCCAAGAAGACTTAGACCAAATTCCTGCTGATGACCTCGAAGAAATGGATATCAAGTGGCAACTTGGTATGATTGCTGCCCGTACAAGAAAGTTTTTTTTTTAAGAAAACTGGGAGAAAGGTGTTCCAGTCACAACCCAATGCTACTATAGGATTTGACAAATCCAAGGCACAGTGCTACAACTGTCAAGGTTTGGGTCACTTTGCTTGAAAAAGCATGTAAAGATCGATTCTATGGATGAGACGGAAGTTTTGTCATATATTGTGTTGACTGATTACATAAACCGAAGGAGTATACAAACGATTAAGCTCCGGGGGAGGTCGGACAGAACCTCCCCTCTCAACACATTGATCTGAGAAGATACTGGACAAAAACTTACAATGAAATACAAAGACTTCACTATTTATACTATTTCATTCTGGGCCGAACCTGGGACCTCCGAACCTGGAGTTCGGCCAAGGTTCGGAGCCTCCGAACCTTGAGTTCGGCCGAGGCTCGGACCCCAGACTTTGTCCACTCTCAAATCAGTCTGTTCGTCAATTCGAACAGTAACGGCCACACAAGGTTCATACACTAACAAATTCCCCCTTGGACGTTACTGTCGAATCCAGACATTGATCTTCTAGCAATCTTCAGTCAGCTTGCTGCAAACACCTCTATCTTTAGCAAACTCCCCTTGACCGAATCATCAGGTATGCAGGAAACAATTCGAATCTTGTACAATCTCCACAACCAATAAAATTCCCTCTAACTTCAAGCACAACCATCCAACTGGAACCGGCATGTATGATAATGGTTCACTTCATAAGTTGTATCCGGAAATTGTAAAGACACACGAACATCACTGCATCTTGATAATAATCTTCAATCTTCACCGAATTGTAACACATTCTGATCTTTATGAAAACAGACACGATCAGCATCTTCAATCACGGAAATTCCCCCTCAGCATCAAATCCATCCCAATATATTACTCCGGAAAACGTATATCTCGTTGCAGACTGGAATCTGACCAAGTCTTTCGACAACTCAAGAAAGTATCGGGCATAAGATAGAGAGTTCCAAACCATAACTGAAAACTTTGACATATCGGTTCGCACAAACATCAGAAAACACCACCTTTCCATGAAGATCAAAAACCACCATCATCCCTGAACTGATTGCTTTTGAATATTCACTTTTTCAAGTAAGGGTCCCATTTTCCCCCTAAACAAGTGAAATATTCAAATCTTCAACTTTCTTCGATTCCAACCCCGTAGGAATAAATCCTTTTAGTGGAATGATAAACTCAAGTGGCCCGCAACGGAATCTTTAATCTCATTTAATCTTCAGTTTGTGTAGAATGATAATCTCCGACAAACGTTCCAAATAATCATAACCATGTGTTCAGAATCTCTGTCCATCATCAGAAACACGTGTTCTTGAATCTCTGTCCATCATCAAGAACAATGACTACTCACAAACACATTTCTTGAAATTCGATCACTAACTCGTAACAAGTATCGGAATCTGGATTTTCTTCAAACATAACACCCCACAGCTACCGAATCAAGGGTAAACTCGATAACTGATCCTCTTCTGTAAAATTCCCACCTAACGGGGGTTCGGGGGCAGCGCCCCTGAGAAGCGGGGTCCAAGGGGCGGCAGCCCCTGGCGGGGTCCAAGGGGCAGAGCCCCTGGCTGGGATCGAGCTGTTAGGTAAAAACACGACTCAGGAAGACTCGATTGATTAAAAACCAAACAGAAATACTTCCAATCACCCCTAACCGAAGGTTTAACGTCTCGAAATGAAGAAAAACGATAGATTTCGACCATAGAAAGAGCCAACAGCTCTGATACCACTTGAAAAAGCATGTAAAGATCGATTCTATGGATGAGACGGAAGTTTTGTCATATATTGTGTTGAATGATTACATAAACCGAAGGAGTATACAAACGATTAAGCTCCGGGGGAGGTCGGACAGAACCTCCCCTCTCAACACATTGATCTGAGAAGATACTGGACAAAAACTTACAATGAAATACAAAGACTTCACTATTTATACTATTTCATTCTGGGCCGAACCTGGGACCTCCGAACCTGGAGTTCGGCCAAGGTTCGGAGCCTCCGAACCTTGAGTTCGGCCGAGGCTCGGACCCCAGACTTTGTCCACTCTCAAATCAGTCTGTTCGTCAATTCGAACAGTAACGGCCACACAAGGTTCATACACTAACATTGCACGTGAGTGTAAGAAGCCGAAACTCAGACAGATCCCTGTGACGTCTGGGGGAAACAATAATTCTGGTCAAAATCAGGGCAACTATTCATATCAGAAGTCAACTTGCTAGCTCATCTCACCAAGGTTCTAGGTCCAACAATGTTAAGAGTGCTGACAGCCAGAGAAGGCACTCGTGTCACTGAGTGATCCTAACTACACGTGGTCCAATCAGACTCAACCATCGGCTAATGTAGATTATGCAGTACTGGTGAACTCATCTGATGAGTCCAAGATTGAGGAAGATTCCTTCTTTGATCCATTTTATCCCACCGATTTTGCACTTATGGCTGATGTGGATGAAATCTCTGAGGATGCTGCTCTTGTGTCTAACACTGCTGATGGTACTTTCAAAGTTGAATCTGATGCTGAACAAAATTCAATTAACCGTCAGAAGGATCTCATTCCTGATACGGTAAAATCTAGATTATGCTCAGAGTCCTGTGTAAGTTGCCCGGTATCGCCTTTACAACGAAGAGTTAGTTGAAAAGGCGATAGTGAATGAGTGTCTTGTCAAGTCGATGCAAGCTAAGGAACCGGATTTCCTGGCTAAAAAAAGTCCTTGCAGGATGATATTGAGGTCATGAAACAAGCTGAAGTGGCTCTTCGTACGCAGTTAGAGGATTTAGTGACTCATTACTCATCCCTAAGCAAGACCTATGTTCAAGCTCGGGAAATTATTGACTTGATGAAACTTAATCGCTCTAACTTGGCAGGTGATGTGGCTAAGGATATTTTCAAACGTGTACAAATTGGTTTGGGTTTAACCAGGGAAATTGATGATGCTGCTGTTGAGCATCCTCTCAATCATAATTATTTTCCAATACCTGCACTAACTAAAATAAACTCCCGAAGCCACATCAGGTTTTTTAATAATGAGTCAGTTCCTAGCAAGTCTGAAATTCAGCAAATAGAAGACAAATTGTGTTGCTATGAAAGTGGCTCGAGCCTTCCATCTATTGAAAGTGCACTGAAATTAAATGAATTTGAATCTAGATCCTTTCAATCAATTGATACTGGTCTATCGAAGGATACGGTCAGGCAGAGGGCAGAATCTGAGTTCTTAAAACTAATAACAAATAATGAGACAACATCTCAAACTTCAGTCTTTACCAAATCTCAATCTTCAGTCTTTAGTGAAACTCAAATGATGTTTAAATAAAAATTTGTTTCAAAAAGACCTAAAGCTTTAAAGAAGCAGAAGCCCAAAGCTAAAACTGTTAACTCAGATTCTGGCCATACTGATCTTTCATGTGAACTGGCTTCTGTTGCACTAAATAAACTGAATTTGGGTGATGGTAAACCCATGGGTAACACACAACACCTTGTCACAATCACTGATGGTAAGGTGATTTCCTCGGCTCCTGCACCTATGATGATCCCATCTCAAGTCACTCCGATGTCTTCCATAAAAATGTTTAAGTCATGCAACACCATACCGTCAAACTGTCAAGATATCGCGAGTACCTCAAAACCTATCAAGAAGCATGCAAAGAGTAAGAAGAATGAATTTTATACTGAAAATACTGTTTCTACGGAGAAGACTGTGGTATTTCATCCACATGTTGCTGAACCAATTATTGTTGTACCCGTGAACTTGGGAGGAAATAAAGGTGATGGTTCAATTGCTAAAAAGAAAAAAAACAACAAAAGGCGAAATAAGAAAGCTGCTGATCAAGGGGAAGGAGAACCTGCTGCTGAGATAAAGGTCACACCAGTTCAGAATGTAGTTCCAACTACTACCATGAATCCAAGTGGGTCTGCCAATACTATTGGGTGTTATGTATGCGGAGACCGAAGTCATGCTGCTCAGGGTTGTCCATTTAACTCAACAAAAGCACACATGGGGTACAATCCACCAATGGTTGCTCCCTATGGACCAAGAATGTTGAGGCCGGCCTCCTTTCACTCAACCATGGCCTTGGTTCTCTAGTAACTACAGTGAAGACTATGACTACATGAATAATCAGAAAATGTTCATGCCTAATTTCCAGAACCAACAGTTCTTTAGAGGCATGACATCTCACTCTACACGAGGTTTAGGTGCAAGTACCAGGTACTTTCAACCGGTGGTCCCTGGAACTGCACACAGCCAAACTCCAATAACCTCGCGTCCTCGTGCTCCATGCACTACTAGAAATAAGGCCTTTCTTGACGCGCGAACGGTGACGTGCAAAATGCACGTCATAAATTTCTGTCATAAAGAAAAATAAAAGAACACGGGGTACAAATTGAAAATACGCGGGTCATCTAGAAACTGTCGTCTTATTTTTTTGGTTTCCCGCTAATTTTTACCCAAAAATCCATTCTCGCTGCTACTCCCATTTATTCGCCCTAATCTTCGTCACTTAATCTCATAACCCCTCCACCGCTCACCCCACCTCCACCTCCACCTGCATCTCCTCCTAATCTTCATTTCTGGATCCCTCCACCGCTCATCCTGCCTCCGCCTCCACCTCCATCTCATCTCGCCGATGCAGTCACAGAAACAAAATATCGTGCCCTAATCTCCATCACTCAATCTCAGTATTTCATGTACCGCTTCCTCTATTCTTCCGTTCCCTAATCTCCTAACCTTCGAACCCTAATTTCTCTTGATTCTGGCACACAATCTTGATTCCGACCATCGCCTCTCATCGGTATACCGTCAGACCCATCGTGTTGACACTGGAGCTTCACAAATTGGAAGCCGTAGGCAGCTATGGCGGTGGCGGTGAAGGTCGATCTCCCTGACCAGACTCTAATTGCTGGAGCTAGGGTTCATTTCCCCCATCCAGACAATGTAATCGAGGTTTTTGACGGTCAGTAGATCCAAGGCTCTGAAAACATCGTCGCGAAGCTCACTTCCCTCTTGTTTCAGCAGAGTAAACATAGCATCACAACCATCGATATTTAACCATCTGGACCTGTCGGCGGTACGCTCGTCTTTTTCAGCGGAAATCTTTAACTCCTCGAAGAACAACACACTCTTAGGTTCAATAAGGTGTATATATATATCTTCCTTCGAACATATTCTATGCGATTACTCTATAATCAGTTTTATTCTATGCTTTTGATCCATATATTTTGGGAATTCATATTTCAGTTTATAAATTTTAGATCAGAATCTTAAGTGAACAGTCAGGCAACCTACATTTGTGTTACGACTTGGAGAGCCTATTTTTATGTCTGCATACAGATTTAGAATGGATGATTGAAGTTTTAGTACTGTTCCATTGATCATCTATTAATGGAATTAGTTCTGATTTACAGTTTTAAAAGATATGTTTCTCTTATCATAATGTAGTTAATTGCACTTTCATGTTCATTGTTTCTTTTTTTCTAGCAGGGATGTTAATTTACCATTATAGTACTTTTCTAGTTAGGTTCATCGTTGCAAGGATCTTGTAGTGTATGCATTCCATTGGAGAGAAGTAGTTGCTGTCATTTTCAGCCTTTTAAATGTGGTTATGGTTTGTATGTGTACATAATTTTCTTTTCTTGATGTTGTGAAGTTGGGTTAATAGACACCAAAGGGCGACTGATTATAGGTTCACACAACATAAAGGAGTTTGTTCTAATCAACGTTAATGAAGTTGGAAGAGTAAGCCCCCCTACCCTAGTCGAATATGGTATGAATTGAACTTCGTATATTATTTTTAGATATCCGTATTAAGTCAATTAGTCATTTCGGCTCGACCCACCTCTTTATCCTAACTTAAATTAATCTTGAGTCTAAATGTGTTTTAGGTTTGACAATCTTTGGATACCTAGAGAGAACTTATTGAATTCAGTTGCTAATGTGTCGCCTGATGGGTACTTGTGAATGATGTTACTAACCTTTCTTCATATAAGAACAGAATTTAAATTATTTAAGTTAAGAATTATATTTGATTTGGATTTGAGTCTTATTGTTATGCCCTTGTGAAATTTACAGGTTCTTATCTTGTGCAGCATTTATAAATATCATAAACTGAACCAGATTCTGCAACAGTTGAGGAAATGGTCTAACCTGTTGAGGAAATGCTCCTCCAATAGTCTTTGAGGGGAAGTCATTAACGTAAGTTATGTTTTTTACTTAACTTTAAAATTGTGAAAAAAGCGTAGTATGATATTTGGGTGTTTGTTCTTGGTATCCATTTTCTAATTCTAGTCTACTTGTTAATGAGCAGGGCATCCTAGCTGCAATTGATGTCTTCTCTAATCATGCACTAGCAGGGGTAAGTCTCAAATCATACTTACATTGGGTGCTGCAGGTTAGAGGTTTAAATGACTAATCCTTTTATTTAATTTCTTTTTCCATTTAGGCCAATGCAACTAACTAGACTGAATGCTTCTACCCTTTCAAATTAGGTGTTGGATTTATGTAAAACTGTGTACTTTTGAAATGTGCAAGTGCTGAACTACTAGCTGGTTTTCTCAAATGGGAATCTACTAACGGTAAGCGTTATTTTCTCTAATGAAACAATGCTTTTGGAAATTAAAAGTAGTATGTTTGACCTTGGAATATCACACCAAAGATTCTAATTTACAAATATGTACAAATCAAATTTGGGTACATCAATTTTTCTAAGTGTTAATATTTCTGCCAGGTCATCAGCCCAACAGAAAACACCTACATTGGAACACTAGGATGAAAATAACAGCTGGTGCAGCAAAAGGGTTAGAGTATTTACATGAAACTAATAACTTGCTAGATATGATTGCAAAACTATGTCACTTTAATAATGTAAATGTTCTTTCTGGGATGCGATCAACCTATTTGAGGTCTTTTGGTGCAGGCCTTGTATGGGATATATTTATTCCTAATAAAGTTGACTCTGGGTTAGTCAAATTTTTTTTTAGTTTTTTATTGTCGGGACAGTATTCAGGGTTCATCCTTATTCTCTCTGTTCTTTGACTCCATATCATATCCAATTTGTTAAATAGGTGGGCCTTTGAACCTTTGACAAGAGAAAACATGCTAGTTGTAAGTTGTTTTCAACTCCAAATAGTATTTATATGTGTTTTTAAGGCATTTTCGTGTCTTTTGTTGTATAACCAGCTTTGAACACAACAACCGAGTTAAAAACTCAACTCTTTACTATTTTTTATGGTTAGCTTCCTCTGTCCATCTGGAAATAACATTGACTAAACAGCCCATACTCAAGGGTCCCTTGGTTTCATATGCGAACCAAACAGATATTCGAACATCACTTCCATGGTTGATAAGTAACCGTGTTTAGAGGTGGCAATTGGGACGTATACCTTATGAACGAATCGATTGATTTTATAATTTATGACTTTCTATCTCAAGCTGGTGAAAGTCGGCTAGTGTTGAACTTTCTTTATAAAATGTATTCAAACACACTGGTTACGATTATGGCCGGTATGTGTTTGATTTCTATAAAAAATGAATTTAAGTTTGGTACAGATTTGACTTTTTATAAAAGTAAGATATAGGTAACTCACGTGCACAAACTTAAGTTTCTACTTAGTTAATAGGTCATCATTAGCCATAAATAAACGTACCTAGATATATACAGCCACACCACACGATCACATTATCAACCGTGTGTGTTGTGATTGTCAAATTTGAGCTCGTATGGTTTCATTCTTTTGCAGCTACCTCTCACGGATGAAGATATTGAAGGTCTAGTTGTTGATCTCTTGAAAGTTGAGATCAAGGTACTTATCTTTGTATGCTTTTAGAGGTGGACATTTCAACCCATATACCAATGAATGGGTCAATTTGGGTTATTAGAAATCTCATACGAGTCAAGAAAAACAGTTAACTAAAAAGGGAACGGAGTGAAAATCATAAGTGCTAATGCATACGCCATCTTGTCCCTTACATGTTTTTTGTTGTTTGAAGCTGCTTTTAAAATCCTTTAGTCCTTTACATGAAAAGAGTTGTAGTATACTACTATACCCGTCTCCTCCTAAAACCCCTACCGCTATGTTTGGATTTAATAGCGTATTTAGCCACTATGTTGGATTAAATATTTAGTATGCTTTTGTTCATCCCTTTAAATAGAATATGCAGTATTTAGTAAGCTTTTAAGCCATTGGTTGGTTTTCTTTCTTCTAAACAACACATAAATACATGTTGTATTAAATAGCATTTCAATTTTCATGCATTCAGTCCACTAGCTGGTCTGTGCATGATGTGCAATTGATGTGCCATTGTGCATCAATTAAACAATTAGATGTAGCAAAAAATGTGGTCTGGTGCATGATGATGAGAAGAGTTATACTCTAAATAAAGGAATTGTACCTCAAATAAATAATTTTGATCAATTATGACACCTCAAATTCGTCCTGCATTTTCATTCATTAATTATACTAGATGCATATAGGTGTGCCCTATTTTTTTTAGACACAATCAATTCCCTTGTTGGCCTTTCTCTTAATTTCTTCTTCTTTCTTCCACTTATGAATACAAGTATATCTTTACTGTGCACCTAAGGCACAAAAAACGCATGTGAAAGGAGCACAAGGCAGTCTTCAAGTGCGCCTTCATACGGGTAGGTTTTCTGCATCAAATGTTGCAGCCATGGTAAGTTATGGGAGTTCTTGGTAAGTTATTTTGGATCAGAAAGGCTTGCATATGCCTTCATATGGGATATCTCTACATAGTTTTTCAGCCATGGTTGATTGGAGAGAACCTTCAAAATGTAAAGAAAGGGAGGGTGAGTTTAGTGAGGTACTTGTTGGGTTAGTTGCTTATCTTCTTTATTTGGATGCTGATGAAGAGGTGTAACTTCAGTTTGATCTTACTTTTCCAGATGGAGCGCCTAGAAGAAAGAAAAATTAATATGGATGCATAGATTACTTATGTAATTTTGTTTGTTAACTTGGAATATTCTTTAGTATGTATGAAACACATTGTTTTGTTATCTATATTAAATGCATTATTTTGCTTTTAGTGTATTTTATTTTATTATGAGGTTAATTGTCATTTAATGTGGCTTTATTTTAATTTTTTTAATTTAAAGTCATGACACGCAAAAATGCGTGTCATAAGCAAATTTATAACGGGGCATTTCTTGACGCATATTTTACGACACGCATTGCGTGTCATAGTTTGCGCGTCATAAACGGGATGACGCGCATTTTGCACGTCAAGAAGCTTCTTGACCCTGCCTTCCTTGACGCGCATTTGCGCATCATCTGGACCCTTTCTTGACGCGCAAAAAGCGTCAAGAAAGCTGTTTTTGGAGTAGTGATGGTCACCTTTGGCTGATCCTCAAAAGCCTTTAGCTCAAGCCACCACTCCTGCTCCTTGTCCGCCTAAGAAGAAGATCACCAGAAATACCCAAGGTCCTAAAGACCTGGGTTTATCTATGAACTAATAATTTCTTTGTTTGTGCAGGAACAGCGAAAGAAATCAATAAATCTGTGGTACATGGATAGTGGCTGTTCTAGGCATATGACGGGTTATAAGGATCTCTTGCATGATGTCAAACTGATATCTGGAGGAGGTTCTGTTGCCTTTGAAGGAAATAAGAAAGGTTTAAATAATTGGAACCAGTCACCTAACTAATGGTGAAGTTTTGTTTGAAAAGGTCAACCTCGTGTCAAATCTGCAATTCAATCTGCTAAGCGTCTCGCAGATATGTGACAATAAGATGCCAATGTTCTTTGACAATCATGAATGCTTCATTCTAAAACCTGTTTGTAAAGTGCCCGAAGATCAGATTTTATTCCGGGCTAATCGTAGGGGGAACATGTACGCACTAGACATGAATCTTGCAAAGCCGTCGAGTTTAATTGCGTGTTTTTTGGCTAAAGCTTCAGAGGAACATTCAACCTTGTGGCATCGGCGGATGGGACATGTTAATTTCCGTAACATGAACCGCCTGGTTAGAGGGAAACATGTATTTAGGCTACCCGACAAAGAATTTGTGCAAATCGATAACTGCGTTGCATGCTCGAAGGGAAAGCAACACAAAGTGTCTCATAAGCCAAAGCCGCCTGGAAGAACAACAATAATCCTTCAACAGTTACACCTGGATCTCTTTGGGCCAGTTAATATCAAGAGTTTAGGTGGATAGTCTTTCTGCCTAGTCATCACTGACGATTAATCAAGATATTCTTGGGTATTTTTCTTGAGGGAGAAGTCTAAGACGTTGGTGATACTCAAGGAAAAAGTTCGAATAATCAGATATGACAACGGGACGGAGTTTAGAAATCACGTCTTCGACTCGTTTTGCAACGAGAAGGGCATCACTCGCCAATTTAGTTCTCCCTATACTCCTCAACAGAATGTGATTGCTGAAATAATAACCGCACAATAATCGAGTGTGCTCGGATGATGCTCGCTGATTCTAACCTTAAACTATCTTTTTGGGCAGAAGCAGTCTATACTGCTTGCTATGTCCTGAACCGAATTTTTTTTGTCAAACATGCCAACAAGACATCCTTTGAGCTATTTTTAAAACAAAAACCAGTGTTAAAGCACTTAAAGCCCTTCGGATGTCCTTGTACTATAGTGATTCAGTTTTCGCAGTTAGCTAAGTTTGCCCCTCGGGTAGATGAAGGCTATTTTGTTGGATACTATGCGGCGTATCGAGTGTACAACAAAAGAACTCAGGTAATTATGGAGTCGTGCAAAATTAACTTTAGCAGGCACACCCATAATTCCAGAGAGCCTGACTCAGATGGCATGTATAACTTAGAGAATTTCACTTCTTCTTTTAACTTTGGTGATTTTATGATTTTAGGTGATTCTGGAAGCTTCTATACCCGAGAGCTCTGCTCTAATTACATCATCAATATTGGATACCATCTATTCAGATGATCTTCCTAATTTTACTTGGAGAAATGAATCAACGGACGCTCCCAACTCTGCTGCTACTATTCCAGCTATCACCACTGAAGAAAGCCAAATAACTAAAGAAGTCGTTCAGGAAGTTTTGCCAAATCAAAATCAAGAAACTCCAAAAAATGAACCTGAGAATGAACCCATTAATAATAATTCAGACTCAGAAGACACTACTGTGATTGAATCTGGTAATATTCCAAACAATGATGTGCAGATGGGAACTCTAGACTCAAACTTTCCAGTTCCGGCTGTTGAAGAGACTGGAATTCACAAGAAACATCTCGTATCTAACATTATTGGTCCACTCGATAAGAGAGTCACAAGAAGTTAATCCGGGATCAATAAACACTTGCTTATTTTCCTGCTTCATCTCTCAAGATGAACATGCTTCTGTAGCTGCTGCTAAGAAAGACAACAACTGGATAGAGGCTATGCAGGCTGAGCTGCTTCAAATCAAAATTATGGATGTGTGGCAACTTATAGACACTCCTCCTGGCGTGAAGCCTATTCCAGTCAAGTGGATCTTTAAGAATAAACAAGACTTGTGGTCAAGGGTTATATTGTTGATACCTAGTCTGTGCGTCGTGTGATGTATCCAATCAGACAATGTAGTTTGAAGGTTCAAGACAAAGCAAGATCAAGTTTAAGCTTAGGTTTGCTACTGGGCGAACCTGGTCCGAACCTGGAGTTCGGACCTGCCGAACTTAGAGTTCAGACAGGGTTCGGCAAGCAGTGCATAAATAGGAGTTTGGTCATTGTTTGTGTATGAGAGATTGCAAAGTCTAAGAGAGCTGAGCCTTAAGTGTGTGTTTACTGTGGTGTTCTCTGAGTCATTGTTCTTTGTGTTACTGATTGTAATTGTTCGTGAGATCAATAAAACAATCGGTTAATTACGTTTTGTATTCGATATAGCTAGATTGAGTAGACGATCCAATGCTCACGACTTTTCAAGTGGTTTAGAGCTTTCTGGTTCATTCTACTGATCTGTGGTTTCTATTTTCGGATGTTTTGAAACAAAACGTGTGATTTTTGGTGATTTTTGAGTGTTTTCACAAGTTCTTGATGTGAAAATTTTGCTCCTAAAATCATTCCTTATCACTTTTTTTGATCTACTGCTACAAATCTCGTCAAAATCAGTCCAAAATCTAACTTTTTGACAAAATTATGTTGAGGTTCGGCTGTTATTGTTCACGTTCATCATTGTAACCGCTCCGAACCCAGAGTTCGTCACTGTAACCGCTCCGAACCCAGAGTTCGTCACTGTAACCGTTTCAAACTTAGAGTTCGTCTAAATTTCATCTGAAATTTTCGTTCGTTTGAAGTTCGCGTCACGTTCGGAGAGAGTTCGTGAGGAGTTCGGATAAAGTTCGGGTTATGATAAGTTCGTCGGGAGTTAGTCGGGAGTTCGTCAAGAGTTCGCACGAAGTTCGTCTGTGTAATTAGGTTCGTACCAAGTTCGGGAGAAGTTCAGACAGCTTATTAGGGTTCGTCGCGAGTTTGGCAAAACAGTAAAATTCAGAATTTAAAGATGTCGGAATTTCAAGCTTTTTCCGCTATGCATAACGCAATGCAAACTATGATGAATTTTGACAACGAAATAGGAACAAGTCAGAAATTTCACAAGTTGTTGAAGCTAGAAGATTATCAAAATTGGAAGCAACGATTTTTGTTTTATATAAGTACGAATGATATCGATTTGTGGATTCGAATCAAGATACTTTATCAATATCCAACTGATCAAGGAGATTTCAAAGAAGTTCATACCTTCGACATTGCTGAAAGAAAATCATATGAGCTTGAACAAAAGGCTTTCGGTTATCTTACAATGGCATTACCCACTGAGTTGTTACATCAATTTAGTACATGTAAGAAATCAAAACAATTGTGGGATGCATTATCAGCAAGGTGTGAGGGGAACGATCAATATAAGAAAAGTCGAAGAAGGTTTTGAATAAGGAATTTGATAACTTTCAGCATTACGAGAATGAAAGCATTACAGCTCTTGTTTCAATATTGTCACATCTAATAAGTGAATTAAAGATTGTGGGAATTGTGAAAACTGATGAAGAGTTCAAAGAGAAGATTATGGAACCGTTACCAGAAAAATGGGAAAATTATGTGTTGCTGCTTACACATGATAAAGAATTTTCCACATTAACATTCCATGATCTAACTAGTAAACTCCAAATGGAAATGATGAATTCCAATAATCCAAAGCAAATATGCAAAATCCAGAATTGTATCATGGTGAGAATGCTGCTAGTATGACGGCTAAGGCTAAACCAAGTCTGAGCTCTGCACCACGTACTGCTTTTATCGGAAATATTTCTGGAAATTCTGAGAATAATTCATCATGGGGTTGTAGCTTTAAAATTCCAGATTCATCAAATCAGAGTGCATTTTCTGCTAAAACAACGGATGATTATGCTAGAATGATTGCTGCTTTGAATTCATTATCGTTCGGGTTGGTTATCAAGAATGTTGCTGATGCAAAACTAACAAGAGATGATCTTGATGCACTTGATGATGATTAGCTAAATGAATTAGATATATCTTGGCAATATACTATGTTGGGTCAAATATCAAAAAGGTTTTTTAAGAAACATGGAAGAACTACTTCTGATTTTAATGGAAATTTGGGTTTTGACTAATCAAAGTTAAAATGCTACAAATGTTCAAAGCTTGGACATTTTTCTAAAGGATGTCAACAAGCACATGTTAGCAAACCCGGTTTTACTCAACCATCGTCAAGTAATTCAAACAATACAACTTTAATAGTTCAAAATGATGGTGTTTATGGTTGGGGTAAACAATTTGATTCATCTGCTTTGATTGTCACTCATGATCAACAAGTTGATTATTTTTCAGTACAAGTTCAAAACCAAGTTCCTATGAATCTGCTGAAAATATGGAAAGTTTGTTGAGAGAAAATGCTTCATTATTAAATGACATTCACAAGATTTCTGATGAACTCAAGTTGGTGAAGGAAGAATTGAAGGTTTCTTAAAGCAATGAGAAGGAAGTCATGTTGACAAATGATTATTTGATTAAAGAAATGAATTTACTTAATGAATTTCTTTCTTCAATCAAAGAAGATGCAATGATGCTTGAAGCAAAGAATGAGATGTTACTAAAAGAAAAGGAAGAATTGGTAAACGAGGTCAAGAAGTGGAAAGATGAAGCAGAAGATGCTGCAAATGATTTTCAGAATCTTTTTGATAAGTCAAAAATCAAGCTTGATCTACTTACAAAGGAGTCTAAAGAATATGTTGCTAAGATTGAAAGTTATCAAGTGGATATGGAGAAGTTACTGGATGAAAAGTGTCAGTTGGTAAGTGTGAATAAAGTTCAAGCTACAAATTTGGAAATTCAAAAACGGAATGAAGATAAATTGAAGAAAGAATTGTTTGAAGGAATGGAAAATCTTCGGATGCAAAAATTTGAAGCACATAAGGTTGCAAAGCGATTGATCGCTACTGAGATAGAGTTAGCTGAAGCTCAACAGCAAATTTCCGAGTTGAAGAGTCAAGTCATCGATGCTAACAGATTGTTGAACAATGTTTCAAATTAACAATTGTTCACAAGTTTATTGTCAAATGATGCTAATTTTTAGAAGATGTTTGATAAAACTACATCACCCCCTGCAAATACCAAAGAAGCTTTTAGAGAGGTGACAGAGAAGGTTGAAGAGGTTGATTATTCAAAGGTTTCATCATCGATTTCAGAAGAAGAAAAGATTGTGAAGAAAAAGAAAAACAAGAAGGCTAAGAAGAAGAAAGGAAAGAAATATGAGATTCCTCCTGCTCCAAAGTTTGTTTCTAGTTCATCTTTCGCAGATAATGAGAAATCAGCTACTTCAAGTGAAAAGATTTGTTCTCAACCTGAATTTGACGAGATAATCTTCTTTGAGCAGAAAAATATTAAAGAAATCAAAGCTGGATTTTCAAAGTTAGCAAAGGATGGACACCAGAATTCAAATTCTGAGGAAAAAGTTTTTGGGAAAACTGTTGGTTTGGGTTTCAGAGCACAACATGGTAAAGCTGAGGAGGTTCCAGCATCAATACCATAAGATTTGAAGAAGATTTAAATTAAACAAGTGAAGAAGGATATTTTCCGGGCAGAGAAGATTCAACCCGAAAGATTGTACAAGCTTAAGGGTTCAGAACAAGTTTTCTCTGATAAAGAGTTTCCTCTTCATTATGTTTGTCGCCAAAAAGGGCATATGGAAAAAGATTGTCCACTTCCTGCTGAATCAAAACAAAGATCTCAACAGATACCAGTTTTTGGTAAACCTGCCAAACCAAAGTTCTTTGATGAACAAGACAGAGTTTTTGATGAATGTGAACCTACATTCTTTCTAAAAAAAACGTTTTGTTCCTATGTTTCAAAAGGTTCAAAATGTAGGATGTTCATCACAGCCACTTGTGATTGATTCATCAAAAACTGAGTTACCAAAACAATCACAATTCTGGAAACCAAAGGTCGTTTCAAAGCAAAACCAGGACACTGGTCGACTAGAAGCAGTCGCTTCGGGTCAAGTTAAAAAGTAACGAGTTTGACCAGTGTGCAGGTACTTCTAGAAGACCTATCGACGATTGCAAAAGTTGTTGATGGAGGAGTATTTTGCTTTACTTAAATTTCTGGCAATATATTTTTCTACCCTGCAAACATTTCTAAATTTCTAAACTACAAGGTATCTGTGTTGATTGATCAATTTTTCTTTCTTTATGCATTTTCAATTGATAAAAAAATTCAAAAATAGAGTCTTGTTTTTGTAAAATTTAAATTCAAAAATAGAGTTTTCATTTTAAGGGGGAGAATTGCATGTAAAGGGGAGAAATTGTGAAAAATGCATGTTATGGGAAGAAAGTGAATACAAGCAAGATATGTAAGGAATGTGAATACGTGCACAATATATAAAATTGTGAGGAATTGATCATTGGGAAATGATGGTACATTAGCTTACGTATCTGACTCATGGATAGAGTAGATGAAAGAGCCATAAGATCATTGTTTGATATGTTTGGTAGGCTCGGCAAATCAGAAAGTATTCAGATGTGATATACACTAAATACTATTGCTTGACCATGTGGACAACATCTTCATGCGTATTTCATGACAAATAGAAAAATAAGTGTGAAAATAAATAAAGAAGTCACTATGTATATATGTGTTCATTTTGCAAAGATTCAAACTTGTTTGATTTTCTTTATTTTGTCAAACAATCAGGTTTTCTCTGCGTATCGAAAGATTGACCTGATCGTTGTTCGTTTGACGTTCTGCTTTATTTTCTTTGGTGTTTCGTATAACTCATAGGACTTTCTCTGCGTGTATGGGTGTACCGACCTAATTGTTGTTGGGTTATACAATATCAACTTGTTTTATTTTACTTATTTTGTTAAATCTGAGGCCTTATCTGCGTATTGAAAGATCGACCTTAAGGTAGACGGTTTAACTTTCTTATTTCTTTTTGCATGGAACACAGTTGACGATATCATGAAAATATTATACTTTGTGAAAATTCACAAGTGTAATCACACGAAAAGAAAAAGCAAAAGAAAAAGAAAAAGAAAAAGAAAATGTTTGAATATGTCTAAAAGTGTAGGATACACTGGTCAAAGCAAAATCTAATCAATACCTTAACATATCCAGATGTTATGACTATGATTCCGCCTGAGTTTAAGATGGACAAATTATACCAGAAATCAGCATGACTTATGTGCTTCAATAAATTTAAAGTTCAGTGCGTCATGACCAATATGATCCTATATAGTGATCTTTCTCATACCAAAATAGAGTTTGATTCTGTATTGAAATTTCATTTCGTTTTGGAAAAGTACAAAAAGATTTTTGATGTATTTTAGCATAAATTTGAAAACTCAAAAAGATTTTAGGTTTGTTTTGATCTAAAAGCCAAAAAGATTTTGTTTCTACTTTATTTTCGATCTGATCAACATGTGATACAAATTCAATTTTCAAAATCATATCTTGGAGTCTCGAAGAGACATTTTGCGCCAAGATTATTTAAATTTTGAGCGGGTTGCTAAAGTGAAAGACATCACAACTTCAAGTCTTCTGAAGCTGTTGATAAAGACAAGAGAATCACTAGACATTTTCAAGTATTCAAGATCAAACTACGATCAAGTTGAGGAAGAGTCTGTTTTGAAGATTTATTTCATTGAACGAACGGATTCTACATTTGAGGGGGAGTTCGATTGAAGATACTAATGTTAAAGAGATACAGCACACGACGAGGGGGAGTTTGTTGATACCTAGTCTGTGTGTTGTGTGATGTATCCAATTAGACAATGTAGTTTGAAGGTTCAAGACAAGACTAGATCAAGTTTAACTTAGGTTTGCTGCTGGGCGAACCTGGTCCGAACCTGGAGTTCGGACCTTCCGAACTTAGAGTTCGACAGGGTTCGGCTAGCAGTGTATAAATAGGAGTTTGGTCATTGTTTTGTGTACGAGAGATTGCAAAGTCTGAGAGAGCTGAGTCTTAAGTATGTGTTTACTGTGGTGTTCTCTGAGTCATAGTTCTTCATGTTACTGATTGTTATTGTTCGTGAGATCAATAAAACAATTGGTTTATTACGTTTTGTATTCGATATAGCTAGATTGAGTAGACGACCCAATGCTCACAACTTTTCATATATGCAGATACATGGGCTAGACTATGATGAGGTCTATGCCCCGGTAGCTCGTCTTGAAGCCATCAGGATTTTCTTGGCTTATGCCGCGTCAAAGAACATAAAGGTCTATCATCTTGACGTGAAGACTGCTTTCCTGTACGGTGAACTAGACGAAGAGGTGTACGTTGATCAACCACCGGGGTTTGTCAATCCTTCCTTTCCAAATAAGGTATACAAACTAAAAAGAGCCCTCTATGGACACCATCAGGCACCAAGAAAGTGGTATGAAACCCTGTCTACCTATCTGTTAGAAAATGGCTACAAGCGAGGGGTGATTGATCAGACACTGTTCATACGACATGTGGGTGATGATATGCAACTGGTTCAAGTGTACGTGGACGACATCATCTTCGGATCAACCAATAAAACTCTCTGTCATCAGTTCAAGTGTCTAATGGAAAAATAATTTGAAATGAGTTCAATGGGGGGAACTCACATTCTTCCTATGGATTGAGGTGAAAAATAATAATGAAGGCATTCTAATCAGTCAGGGAAAGTATGTGAATGAAATGCTGAAGAAGTTTGGATTTCATGACTCTAAAGGCTTTTCCACTCCCATTGAGACTCGTGTCAAGCTCCATGCAGATCTTGAAGGTGAATGTGTTGACAAACACTTGTATAGATCAATGATCGGGTTACTAATGTACCTGACAGCCAGCCGCCGCGACATAATGTTTGCCTTGTGTCTATGCTCAAGATTTCAATCCAAACCGAAACAGTCACACTTGACGGCCATTAAACGAATCTTCAGATACCTGAAGTCCAATCCAAAGAGAGGGCTGTGGTATCCCAAGGACGAGATTTTTGATCTAAGAGGTTTCTCAGATAGTGATTACGGGGGTTGCACTATGGATCGGAAGTCAACCACCGGCAGAGCTCAATTCTTAGGGAATCGATTGGTTTCGTGGCAATGCAAGAAACTGTCAATGATATCTACCTCACCTACCAAAGCGGAATACACTACTGCTGCTTCCTGTTGTTCTTAAGTTCTCTGGATCCAGAATCAGCTTCTGGACTACGGTTTGAATTTCATGTCCACCCCTATCAACATTGATAATATTGATGCCATGTTCATTGTTAAGAACCCTGTTCAGCACTCTAAGACCAAACACATAGAGATTAGGCATCACTTTATTAGGGACTGTCATGAGAAGAAGCTTATCACCTTAGTTCATGTTTCCTTTGAAAATCAACTTGCAGATCTCTTCACCAAGGGATTTGGTGTTTCTAGGTTTAACTTCCTAGCTCAATCAGTAGGAATGATTAACTTTGAGTAAGCTGATCTTTAGGTTCCTTTTAGGACAGTGCTTTAGTCTTAGGTTGTGTGGGTTTAGGGGTATCGTCTTTGTTCGCCTTCTTGCCTTGCAATAATCCGTAAATTGAAAAACCAAAAAGATTTTATCTTTAAAATTTTTTGAAAAAAAAATCAAGTTTAGTTTCTTTGAGTCTTGTTAAGATTTTGGTCATCCTCTCTCGACCATAACTAAAATATTTCATAAAGTGTTAATCAAATTTTAGAAAATACTAAAAATATTTTATCTTATTTTATTTTATTTTTGAGTCTTTGTGCCAGTCGGTCAAGCCTAAACCGACTCACGGTTGGAAAATTGGAGAAAATCCCAAAAAAATAATTAAAAAAATTAATTAATTAATAAAAGTCACTAAAAATAGAATCGGGTCATTTCAAACAACTTTTGTGAACACACTTGTTGAATACCTGATGGAAAACTCAAAATTTTGAATTTTTCGTGATGCTATAATAAATGTTGGAATAAATAAAAATCATGAAAATTAGAATCGAGTAATTCCCAACAACTTTTGTAAAGGCACTTGATGGGTACTTGATTCTAAGCTCAAAATCTTTGCAATTTTGCAATGATTAAATAAACTTCGAAAAAGAAAATCAGAAACGTTTTGGTCTTTGGTTGGGCAAAATATGTGGAAAATGATATAATTCTAGTCTTGTGATCTGACCGTAGGATATGATCCAATTGATCAGTAATTCTATCATTCGATGTGTCGGTAGGCTCAATAAACTAAGAATTAGGCAAGTCCTGTGATTACACACTTAAAACATGAAATTGTGGACCTTAGATCAAAATAGTTGGTAAAATCCTTTAAATTTGCTTAAGTCTGAGCTAAGTAAGTCAACCAACACACCTGAGTATTTCTTTTGCGAAAAGTGCTGATTTCTAACCATTCAATAAGTGTGATTCATCACACATCCACCAATAAGTGTAAATTATCACACATCCATCAATAAATTAGAAATATCTCACATCCATCCATTGACCGTGACACATCTGCTGAGGAAACTCTGACCTTGTGTTCACGCGTCTCATTATTATCATTGAAAACATTCAGTGACACATCTGCTGAGGAAACTCTGACCTTGTGTTCACGCGAATTAAAATATGCATCCACTTAGAAATCAGTACTTACCTCTAAAGAAGTAGGGGGAGAAATTCCATATGTGTGTTGTGCATGTCTGAAGTGCTAAATAGACAGAGCTAGGATAACTGTTGACTTAGTGGAATAAAAGGTCAACACAATTTTCACGAAACCTGACTAAATCATGATAAATAACATCACAATGATTTTGCTGAAAATTGCCTTGCTTGAGCTTAAGTAGATAACAATACCGACAATCTGACTTAGGTTACTGAATCTGTGAGGTGATTTGATTTGTAAGTATCTGTGATCACGTAATTGACCGGTTTGATTCCTAACATAGTCCAACCATTACCGAGCAAAAATATGAAAAATTAAGCAAATAAATGGAAACTGCCAGAAAATAAGGCATTAACGGTGCAAATGAAAGCACTACGCTTTGATATAACCAAATTTGTCATAAAATGTGAATTTGGGTGCCTTATGCTTAATATATCAAGTTTGAGAGAAATAAATCAAATTTAAGGTCCATTTGCAGTTTTAAGTAAAAATCAACCGTTTTGGTAAGTTTGGGCTAGACTGACTCAAGTTAATCTGATTTAATAAGGTTTTGGTCAAGTACATGAAATTTAAAAATTTTCTAAGTTAAAATGGTGTTTTTAACATGTTTACGCACTTAGAAAAATTCTATGTTTCCAAAATTGCCCTTGATGATTTCACTAAGTTTTTAGCAACTCACTGAGTTTACAACTGAGTATTGTCAGTGTTTTTGCTACGGGTGTTCTCATTTAGGTTAATATTTTGACCCTTAAATCAGAAAATCTTCAAAAATAACATGCTGTTAAAAAATTTTCCTGTTGGCGATCTCGGGATCACCTTTGGCGATTTCATAAGACCAAGATTCTGGTCTTGGCGATTTCGCCTAAATACTCTTGGCGATCTCGAGTTCCTCGAGGTTCGCATGGCGATTTCGTAAAGACTGATATTTGGTCTTGGCAATCTTGCTATAAGGAAATTACCCTTGGCGATCTCGGTATTAAGAAGACTCGGTCTAGGCGATTTCGATCACCTCTTTCCGGTTTCTTTGGCGATCTCGCTAAACATAGAACGGGTCTAGGCGACTTCTCTAGCATTCCGAAAGCGTTTGTTCATTTTATTGGACCTCGCTAATATAAAAGGGAGTGTTCTTTCTTGTTCTCTCATTCACACTTTTAAAACACAGACTGCTCTCCCTCCTCTCTCCATAATCCACCGGCGACCACCACCCGGACATCGACTCCTCTGCAATCGACCACCCAAATCGATCTCTACTGTAATTAGGGTTGGCACACACACCCCTACTTGCTCTCACAGGTTTGATTTCTTCACTTAATTAGGGTTACTTGAGATTATGGTTCGGTTGCAGTTTTTGAGACCGACGGTTCACATAATTGATTCTAGGGTTCTTATTTCAAATTCGGTTAATGATTTTACATATTAGGATCACTTCCTTGCTCTTTTTCACTTCCGAACACCGATTTAAGGTAATTAACTCTATGAATTGTATGATCGTGGTCGTTCTAAGACAGGGGCCGCCACTTTTAATAAAGAGTGAGAATTAGGGATTGCATTTTGTGTTGACTGGATTTACAGGAAATTGAGTATGATAACAGTGACATAAACTTAATGATTGATTGAAAATTCTGCTAGTCTTGTGCTATTGTTTTGAAATTGATTATTTCAGTTGTGTTTACAATAACTCACTGTGCCTCTCTCTGTCTTTGATGAATCTTGAAATGTGAACGAGGTGGATTGTACAATAAGATTCTGAAACTCCAATGTGTTGCATTAGGATGTTTCAAAATTCATTTCGGGTCTCAAGAGCTTCAATATTGAAAGCTAAACTAGACTTTTTCTAAGTTTGACATGTTTGGAAATAAACTGAAATTTTGGAACATACTTTGTCAAAATTTTAAAATGTTTGAAAAAAAACAAAAACAATGAGTTTAGTAGACGGTTTAAGTCCTAAAGGGGATAAAATTGTATTTAAATCTCATCCTTTGGTTCAAATAGTAAAATTTTAATAAATTTGTCCGTTTGACCAAATTGGACTTTAAGTGTGCCAAACTCATTCTTATAAGAGTCATTTGACTCAAATAACTTGATGAAGGAATCATTGACATGAAGTGTTAACTTTTGTTGCTTTTGTTTTGCTTTTATAATAAAATTGACCAAATTGACAACATAGAGGCTACTTTTGACCATTTTGTTAGATTTCTTCCTTCAATTGAATTTCACTGGATATGCAGCTTTAATTGGTGAAAATAAGTCAAGTTTTGGACTTTAACTCGTCTAGCATAGGTTTGAACTCAATGTAGGTTAAATCTGCAATGTTTTACTAGGCTTAACTTGGTTTTTTGACAATTGCATGCATAGTTGACTTTTTAAGTCAAATCTTGTGAAATTCTCTCATGTTTAATGAATTTGACCCTATTTGGGTTGTGTGTGGCTACCAATCAATTGTTTAACAAATTCTGCCTGATTTAATAACATATTTTGCCCAGAAACACTACAAGATCTTCTTGTCTCCTATATTGATCTTAGCTCAAAGTAGATCATCAAAGAGGTATGTTTCCTGAAGTATTGGAAATTCTTCATATACAATTATTGAGCTACACAGGGGCAATTCATTAAACTCATTCAATCAGATTGAATAACCTTAGTCAATTTAAATCAGTTCATTATTGATCACAAACAGGATCAAGCTTTGAACATGTTGATTTCTAGAAATATCTCAATTAGATCTTAGCAAACATTAGATCTTCTTCGAGGTATGTCTTCCGATCTCTAATAAATTATTGGAAATTTGACTTCTGTCCATTCAGGTGGATTGTTTTACGTACTGATTATGCAATAACTCAATAAATATCATGAAATATGACTTGGCATCCTAAATTTCTGCAATTCTGAGTAAGGTTTAAAACTCTACTTGATTGAATGAAATGACGTGCACATTAGTCATTGTCTTTTGAGTCCTTATCTTCTATTCTACATAAATGGTTACGTAGGAATTATTGAAGCTCATATCACTCTATAAGAAAATAAATGCTAGCTAGGTTAGAATTTACGGCTGATTGCTCCTATTTGTCTCTGACCTTGATGTTGATGCTCATATCTGATATTGAATGCTTCTTGTTCCTTCACTTGACTATATTTGACTTTGGTTGTGATTTAAGCATGTCAGAAATTCATATATGTATTCTGATTCATCATTTGACGTCTTGTATATGCATAATTGAAAATTTTCATATTACTCCCGTACAAATAGTTAAACAGAATATATGTGTTCGTAAGTGTCTCAAACTGCTCAAATCATGCTGAAATAAGAAAATATGATTCAAGAATCCTCTTTGATCCCAAAATCAATAATTTGAAATTGTGGAAAACACAAGTTTAGGGGGAATCACTTATTGATTCCTTCTTTAATCTATTGAGTTATTTGGGTCAAAATGTCGACTTTTTAACTAAAGTCAACTCATTTGAGTGATATCTTCCCAAACTTTCTCAAAATCTGTCACAATTTGCCATTACTTAAAGTTTTCTTAACAATAAAACTCAAACAAGTATTCTTGAGTCAAAACTCACTTAGTTCTTCACCAAAGTCAATTTTCAATAAAACTACTATTTCAAGGGAAATTACTGGACTTGGGTCAAATTCACTGACATCCTCTGTTGAACTAAATTGATTACATCTGAAGAAATTTGAGCCTATGTCTTAAGTAAATTTCTTTAATATCTTTGAAAGTTAATTTGAAAAGCTATGTCACTATCACGAATCTAGTGTGACATGACATTCCTTTGACTTGTCAAATTTGATGTAATCATATTGTTTTGTATGTGCAGATGGCTCCCAGACGGGAAATAGCAGCCAATGCCCCCTTGGATATCTCCAAGTAACATAATCATTTCTGTGAAATTAACAGAAGCTGGACAGATGCCGGATTATATGAACAGGCCTTCAAAATTCTGGAAAACTCAAGTTGGATCACTGGTATCCTAATGGAGCATGTCATTAGCTCGGGTATAATAAATGCTTTCTGGAACAATGCCAACACATCCGTTGCTGACAATGGTTCCAAATCCATCAGATCAAGAATTCAAGGTGTGTATGTTGAAATAAATGAGCAAAGGGTCCGAGAAGTGCTATAGTTAAATGATGCACTATGCCCTGATTCTTTTCTAAAGGTAGAATAGCAAGACACGATCCTCATGATGGGATATCAAGGAAATCTCTCCGTAGCATCAAATGAGAAGATAAAGAAAAAGTTGTTCCCAGAAAACTTGAAGTGCATCATCACTTTCTTCATTTATGCTTTTGCTCCAAGAAAGTCTGGAACAGATGACTTTATGTAAGAAACAGCCAGGGCACTACATGGTTTAGCATTCGGTGCTGGTTTCAACCTCTCGAGGAAAATAATTAAATGGATGGACTACAAATAGCATCCAACGAGAAAATAAAATAAGTTCTTGATGTATCCTAAATTCATATAAGCCATCCTTGGTCATTACTTCCCGAACTTGCAAAAGACAGAACCATACTTGGTTCCTAGGAGGATGATATCCAGTTCTTACACACGATACCAGATGAGTCAGTATGATGGACCTGAAGTTCCATTTTTCCCGAACATGATTGAGGGAATTGATGTCGATGAAGACATGGATGAAGATCAAAGAAATGATGATGCTGATGCTGAAATGGCAGATGTCAATGCTGCTGATCCTTATAATAATGTAGCAAATCTCCAAGATGATCATCCAATCAACTCTCCCATTCATGATGACCCTATGCATTCAGAACATGAAGACAAAGCTTCAAACAAAGATGCAACTGAATCAGATAAATCAGGATATGAAGAAGAAGAGTCTAGTAGTAAAGATGATGCATCTGACAATGATGCTGAAAATAACTTAAATGCATCTGGATCCAAACCCGAATCAGGTTCTGAATCTATAGTTCTGATGCTAGGGGTCCCAAAAAGAAGAAACTAAAAACAAGAAAAATAACCAAAGTTAGTGAGCAACCTGAGGCATCAAGTAATAAGAAACAGAAGAAAATAAAGTCAAGGCAAACACAGGATGACATTTCATCAAACCATTCAAAATCCGATTCACCTGAACCCGAATCAGCCTCTCTTGTATTTGAAGGTGGAGTTGTTGTGCCTTTCTACAAAAGAGAGTCAAGATCAAAGTACGCTTAAGAATGAAAGAAACTCGAAATAAGAAGAGGGCCAGTCTCTGGATCTGGAACTGCTGCTGCCATACAATCAACTTTTCAACCTGAACAAGACGGCATTATGGAACAAAGTGTTCAATCTGCTCCCATCACCACTGTTGAAGTAACCATTCAAGATATTGATGCAACTGCTGACATTAACATCACAAGCTTAGATCTGGAAATCCAATCTAAGTCTAAGCCTATGTCAACTACTCCTGCTCAAGTAATTGCACCTGGGGCAGATACCTTCTTGGTCCATCAAGAGTTGATTTTGGAGCAAAATCTTGAAATCTCTAACAC
>JBCNJP010000017.1:53364551-53563152 GCA_039602395.1 Deinandra increscens subsp. villosa | reverse complement strand
GTCAGTGTTTTTGCTACGGGTGTTCTCATTTAGGTTAATATTTTGACCCTTAAATCAGAAAATCTTCAAAAATAACATGCTGTTAAAAAATTTTCCTGTTGGCGATCTCGGGATCACCTTTGGCGATTTCATAAGACCAAGATTCTGGTCTTGGCGATTTCGCCTAAATACTCTTGGCGATCTCGAGTTCCTCGAGGTTCGCATGGCGATTTCGTAAAGACTGATATTTGGTCTTGGCAATCTTGCTATAAGGAAATTACCCTTGGCGATCTCGGTATTAAGAAGACTCGGTCTAGGCGATTTCGATCACCTCTTTCCGGTTTCTTTGGCGATCTCGCTAAACATAGAACGGGTCTAGGCGACTTCTCTAGCATTCCGAAAGCGTTTGTTCATTTTATTGGACCTCGCTAATATAAAAGGGAGTGTTCTTTCTTGTTCTCTCATTCACACTTTTAAAACACAGACTGCTCTCCCTCCTCTCTCCATAATCCACCGGCGACCACCACCCGGACATCGACTCCTCTGCAATCGACCACCCAAATCGATCTCTACTGTAATTAGGGTTGGCACACACACCCCTACTTGCTCTCACAGGTTTGATTTCTTCACTTAATTAGGGTTACTTGAGATTATGGTTCGGTTGCAGTTTTTGAGACCGACGGTTCACATAATTGATTCTAGGGTTCTTATTTCAAATTCGGTTAATGATTTTACATATTAGGATCACTTCCTTGCTCTTTTTCACTTCCGAACACCGATTTAAGGTAATTAACTCTATGAATTGTATGATCGTGGTCGTTCTAAGACAGGGGCCGCCACTTTTAATAAAGAGTGAGAATTAGGGATTGCATTTTGTGTTGACTGGATTTACAGGAAATTGAGTATGATAACAGTGACATAAACTTAATGATTGATTGAAAATTCTGCTAGTCTTGTGCTATTGTTTTGAAATTGATTATTTCAGTTGTGTTTACAATAACTCACTGTGCCTCTCTCTGTCTTTGATGAATCTTGAAATGTGAACGAGGTGGATTGTACAATAAGATTCTGAAACTCCAATGTGTTGCATTAGGATGTTTCAAAATTCATTTCGGGTCTCAAGAGCTTCAATATTGAAAGCTAAACTAGACTTTTTCTAAGTTTGACATGTTTGGAAATAAACTGAAATTTTGGAACATACTTTGTCAAAATTTTAAAATGTTTGAAAAAAAACAAAAACAATGAGTTTAGTAGACGGTTTAAGTCCTAAAGGGGATAAAATTGTATTTAAATCTCATCCTTTGGTTCAAATAGTAAAATTTTAATAAATTTGTCCGTTTGACCAAATTGGACTTTAAGTGTGCCAAACTCATTCTTATAAGAGTCATTTGACTCAAATAACTTGATGAAGGAATCATTGACATGAAGTGTTAACTTTTGTTGCTTTTGTTTTGCTTTTATAATAAAATTGACCAAATTGACAACATAGAGGCTACTTTTGACCATTTTGTTAGATTTCTTCCTTCAATTGAATTTCACTGGATATGCAGCTTTAATTGGTGAAAATAAGTCAAGTTTTGGACTTTAACTCGTCTAGCATAGGTTTGAACTCAATGTAGGTTAAATCTGCAATGTTTTACTAGGCTTAACTTGGTTTTTTGACAATTGCATGCATAGTTGACTTTTTAAGTCAAATCTTGTGAAATTCTCTCATGTTTAATGAATTTGACCCTATTTGGGTTGTGTGTGGCTACCAATCAATTGTTTAACAAATTCTGCCTGATTTAATAACATATTTTGCCCAGAAACACTACAAGATCTTCTTGTCTCCTATATTGATCTTAGCTCAAAGTAGATCATCAAAGAGGTATGTTTCCTGAAGTATTGGAAATTCTTCATATACAATTATTGAGCTACACAGGGGCAATTCATTAAACTCATTCAATCAGATTGAATAACCTTAGTCAATTTAAATCAGTTCATTATTGATCACAAACAGGATCAAGCTTTGAACATGTTGATTTCTAGAAATATCTCAATTAGATCTTAGCAAACATTAGATCTTCTTCGAGGTATGTCTTCCGATCTCTAATAAATTATTGGAAATTTGACTTCTGTCCATTCAGGTGGATTGTTTTACGTACTGATTATGCAATAACTCAATAAATATCATGAAATATGACTTGGCATCCTAAATTTCTGCAATTCTGAGTAAGGTTTAAAACTCTACTTGATTGAATGAAATGACGTGCACATTAGTCATTGTCTTTTGAGTCCTTATCTTCTATTCTACATAAATGGTTACGTAGGAATTATTGAAGCTCATATCACTCTATAAGAAAATAAATGCTAGCTAGGTTAGAATTTACGGCTGATTGCTCCTATTTGTCTCTGACCTTGATGTTGATGCTCATATCTGATATTGAATGCTTCTTGTTCCTTCACTTGACTATATTTGACTTTGGTTGTGATTTAAGCATGTCAGAAATTCATATATGTATTCTGATTCATCATTTGACGTCTTGTATATGCATAATTGAAAATTTTCATATTACTCCCGTACAAATAGTTAAACAGAATATATGTGTTCGTAAGTGTCTCAAACTGCTCAAATCATGCTGAAATAAGAAAATATGATTCAAGAATCCTCTTTGATCCCAAAATCAATAATTTGAAATTGTGGAAAACACAAGTTTAGGGGGAATCACTTATTGATTCCTTCTTTAATCTATTGAGTTATTTGGGTCAAAATGTCGACTTTTTAACTAAAGTCAACTCATTTGAGTGATATCTTCCCAAACTTTCTCAAAATCTGTCACAATTTGCCATTACTTAAAGTTTTCTTAACAATAAAACTCAAACAAGTATTCTTGAGTCAAAACTCACTTAGTTCTTCACCAAAGTCAATTTTCAATAAAACTACTATTTCAAGGGAAATTACTGGACTTGGGTCAAATTCACTGACATCCTCTGTTGAACTAAATTGATTACATCTGAAGAAATTTGAGCCTATGTCTTAAGTAAATTTCTTTAATATCTTTGAAAGTTAATTTGAAAAGCTATGTCACTATCACGAATCTAGTGTGACATGACATTCCTTTGACTTGTCAAATTTGATGTAATCATATTGTTTTGTATGTGCAGATGGCTCCCAGACGGGAAATAGCAGCCAATGCCCCCTTGGATATCTCCAAGTAACATAATCATTTCTGTGAAATTAACAGAAGCTGGACAGATGCCGGATTATATGAACAGGCCTTCAAAATTCTGGAAAACTCAAGTTGGATCACTGGTATCCTAATGGAGCATGTCATTAGCTCGGGTATAATAAATGCTTTCTGGAACAATGCCAACACATCCGTTGCTGACAATGGTTCCAAATCCATCAGATCAAGAATTCAAGGTGTGTATGTTGAAATAAATGAGCAAAGGGTCCGAGAAGTGCTATAGTTAAATGATGCACTATGCCCTGATTCTTTTCTAAAGGTAGAATAGCAAGACACGATCCTCATGATGGGATATCAAGGAAATCTCTCCGTAGCATCAAATGAGAAGATAAAGAAAAAGTTGTTCCCAGAAAACTTGAAGTGCATCATCACTTTCTTCATTTATGCTTTTGCTCCAAGAAAGTCTGGAACAGATGACTTTATGTAAGAAACAGCCAGGGCACTACATGGTTTAGCATTCGGTGCTGGTTTCAACCTCTCGAGGAAAATAATTAAATGGATGGACTACAAATAGCATCCAACGAGAAAATAAAATAAGTTCTTGATGTATCCTAAATTCATATAAGCCATCCTTGGTCATTACTTCCCGAACTTGCAAAAGACAGAACCATACTTGGTTCCTAGGAGGATGATATCCAGTTCTTACACACGATACCAGATGAGTCAGTATGATGGACCTGAAGTTCCATTTTTCCCGAACATGATTGAGGGAATTGATGTCGATGAAGACATGGATGAAGATCAAAGAAATGATGATGCTGATGCTGAAATGGCAGATGTCAATGCTGCTGATCCTTATAATAATGTAGCAAATCTCCAAGATGATCATCCAATCAACTCTCCCATTCATGATGACCCTATGCATTCAGAACATGAAGACAAAGCTTCAAACAAAGATGCAACTGAATCAGATAAATCAGGATATGAAGAAGAAGAGTCTAGTAGTAAAGATGATGCATCTGACAATGATGCTGAAAATAACTTAAATGCATCTGGATCCAAACCCGAATCAGGTTCTGAATCTATAGTTCTGATGCTAGGGGTCCCAAAAAGAAGAAACTAAAAACAAGAAAAATAACCAAAGTTAGTGAGCAACCTGAGGCATCAAGTAATAAGAAACAGAAGAAAATAAAGTCAAGGCAAACACAGGATGACATTTCATCAAACCATTCAAAATCCGATTCACCTGAACCCGAATCAGCCTCTCTTGTATTTGAAGGTGGAGTTGTTGTGCCTTTCTACAAAAGAGAGTCAAGATCAAAGTACGCTTAAGAATGAAAGAAACTCGAAATAAGAAGAGGGCCAGTCTCTAGATCTGGAACTGCTGCTGCCATACAATCAACTTTTCAACCTGAACAAGACGGCATTATGGAACAAAGTGTTCAATCTGCTCCCATCACCACTGTTGAAGTAACCATTCAAGATATTGATGCAACTGCTGACATTAACATCACAAGCTTAGATCTGGAAATCCAATCTAAGTCTAAGCCTATGTCAACTACTCCTGCTCAAGTAATTGCACCTGGGGCAGATACCTTCTTGGTCCATCAAGAGTTGATTTTGGAGCAAAATCTTGAAATCTCTAACACTTCGGTTGCTAATGAGCTTAAAGAAGCAAGTGACAGGATCAAAGTACATGATCAAGAGCTTCTTAAAGCCAATGATAAAATAAAAGAGCAAGCTGGAGAAATTGAAAGACTAAAGAGGCTATTGGCTGAAGCTCTATAAAATAATCAAACTGCCAGAGCTAATGATGATGATGTGGGTGGTAGTGGAAATGGAAACCAAGGTGATGATCAGATAATAGAACAGCCTCCCTAGTAGAAAACATTCAACCAAATAAAGAGCTAAGTCTAAGCCAAGCTTGCAAAGAATCTGGAGATAGATCTTCTATCATCGTCACTAAGCAAGATATAGATGATACTCATCTTGCTGATTTTCCATCAGGCGATGATGAATCTACCGAATCTGACATAGACATTTTTGTGGCGACACCTTTCTTAATGATGAACCAAATGCTGAGGAGGAATATGAAATATACCAATCAGTAATAAGCTGGGTGCCACCTCCTGAGAATCTAAAACTTCCAAGATTCTCCAGTGCTGCACTTGAAGAAAATCAATCATCTTCAGGAGAAACCCTTGCTTTAACCATGGGTGAACCAGATGGTATCTCCTGTCATCCCTGAGCTCTCATTGTAACTCCAACTGGCTCATCCAATGCAACATACAATAAGCATTGTTATGCCTGCAAATGTTGTATCCGAAATCTCTGAACAACTAAAACATTTGAATGTTGATAGTGAGTTTCTAGATCTTGGGAGAAGTGCTTTTTTGAGTTTTATGCAAACACCCTCGCTACTGATCCTGGCAACCGAAGCGGTGTAGTTGTCACTGAAGAAAATGTTGAAGCCAGAGAAGCATTACGGATTCAGCCTCTTAGCATGATTCCAGATGATATCTTCAATGATATTAGTTTGGCTGAACGTCTGAATAATCTTATTTATGACTCCAGTGCAACAAACTTCATAAATTAGGAATTCACAACTGATGATGAGTATGGCGAGGAGATTGTCTATAAGATCAAAGACGAACCAGTTGATATTGTGTCTCCAACTCCTCTGAGATCTGAGCATGTGGTAAGTGAGCCTCAAATAGAAGATGAAGTTAATATGTCTCCAATCTCATCACCAGTTCATCATTCTGAAGAAAGGGAAGTCAATCAAGAAGGAGTTTCAACCTAAACCTCAGTGCCAGAGTCTACTGAAACCACCACTAGTGCTGCTCCTGAAACTGTTCAGATTCAGCAAATAACAAGTGCAAGTGGTGGTCAAGCTACCAATAATCCAGTCCCTTCACAAGAAGCTGGTCCTTCTGGTAGACTCAAAAAAGGTAAAAGGAAATTGACTCCTGAAGAAGTTTACGAGCAGGAAATGGAAAAACAGAGAAAGAAGGAAGAAGCTATCAGACTTGTAAAAGAAGAAATAATGCTTGAGAGGACGCTGGATGAGATTGCCAACCATAAGGCTATCAAAGAGATGATAGAATCCAGCCGTCCTCAAACAAAAATTGGCCCTAGATCAGAACACTTTGAGCCAAATGATCCAAATATTGATGATGGAGAACCAAAAATAAGAATAATCCCAACCTAGCTAGTGTCAATGTTGATTCGTCTGACACTTCAGAAATATCAAAATATGTCAGAGAGCTCATTTCTCGTGGGATTCCTTTATCCTACTTAATGACTCTTACGGATGCATAGCTGGTTGAACTATACACTAACGAGCAAGAAATGGAGAAACATCTCTATAACTACAAACTTGCAGAAAAGCTAACGGATCCTAAAGCAAATCCTTTTGCTGATACTGATAAGAAGATTGAATATGTGCAATTCAATGACAACCTGAGGGAAAAGATTTGTGAGATGCATGCTCAGTATATGTCTCCTCCGGAAGGAATCTTTGATCACATTTCACCTCCCCCTAGTCCCACTATAGCTACGCTTGGAGTCAGCAGCATGACCAATAGGAAAATGCAAGACTTTCTAGACGGGAAAGGCTATGCCCATAAAAGCTACATCAGAAAGCAGCTTCTTGGTCGATGGTCAAAAATCACATAATTGAAGAAAATAATAAGATCAAGCATCAGCTGGATGACAGGAAGCAATAAGGGTAGAGGAACACCGAAGGAAAGACGCCCCTACCTTGGTTGACGATTGGAAGGAAATGGCACCGTATCAGAAAGCCTTGGTGTAGTTCACTGCTAAGAAGCTCAAAGATAAGCCTCTAAACATCGAATCTGATGATGGGATGAAGATCCTTGGTTGGAAATATGATCATGAGTTCAAGGCATTTATTATCAAACGCAGAAACGGATTCGTGCAGTTCTTTGCTAAAATAATAGACCTTTTGAATTTGTTATCATGGGAGCTGAACCAATCAAATGATCTAGTGGGTAGAGATGCTGAAGAACATATAAAATCCATCTACAATGTTAGTTCAACTCGCCCCTTCAAGACAGAGAAGAAGAAGTATAAATCATTCCGAAAACAAAGAGATGTGGTCTCACATAAGGTCATGTACAAGAGTATTAGCAAGGATTTGAATACAAAGAAAATAGCTGGTGATCAGGGTAGCAACCTAATAAGAAGTTTGTATTACAGTGGGGACACTCATGAGTTGGTCATTGAAAGGGAAGAAGGCGATAGAATAAGACTTTTCGCTGTAATTGAACTGAGACTGTTGCATAGAAGTTACCTTAAGTGGTTATTCTACAGTCTCCTGGACACCATCCCTCGAAGGCTTAGGCCATACGAGATAGTGGACACAAACTACTTCGGTTTGTTTCTAAGATGGTGGTGCTGGGAGTGCATTGCTACTAAGAAGATGACTATAAAAAGCCTGAGTACCTTAAAGGACTGGATCATGGGTGGTCGCGGGATTTGCTACCTCTCCCGTGGACGTGAAAGGATGTTAGAAATGTGGAACTATTCTGATTTGAAGATGTTCTCGCGAGAAGATCTCTGGATACTGTATGATGCACAGATCGTCTGCCTAGATAACCGATACAGGAATCTTGCTCGTAAATACTGGAGGTTCTTGCTAAAGTTACTTGGTCAACTCAGATAGTTGTCAGTTTTTCATGTTTGTATTACCACTAAAGGGGGAATTTGTAAGATCTTTATAGGTTTGGTGGCAACTCAAACATAGCATCTTTAGTATTTATGCTCAAGGTGTAAATCTTTCACTTTACTTGTATTTTGTACTTGGACAATTCCCTTAATGTTTATGATAATCATTCAAGTATTTGATGTTTTGTATTTCATATGTAATTTCATAACTTGTGTTGATCATTGAGATTGAGATAATTGCCCTCGTTCATTTCTATTGTGATGTGAAAGCCTGGATCCATGTTCTGTGTCATTTCATGATAAATTATTTGGCTTATGATAATAATTGAATGTGTCTTTATAATAACAACCCTTAGTGGTTCTATAATTATTCTTAACGTTTTATGAGTGCACTTGTGATTTCAACCTTCTCTTGGCGATTTGGTCCTTACACTTGGCGACCTCACCAAGGAACAATAAGTATTCTTGGCGACTTGGGTTTGTACTTGGCGATCTGGTCAAGCCTGCTGGGCGACCTCACCAAGGTTGGTGACCTCACCAAGTGCCCTTGGCGATCTCAAGTTTGATCTTGGCGATCTCGTCAGTCTGATGTGATAATTTTCACTAACTTCAATAACATTCTCTTGATTTTAGTGTTATGACCGCAGGTTCTCTCTCCAGTATAAATAGCAACATGGGAATACCTTAAAATAAGCTTTTGGACGGCTGTTTTCAAGAGAGAGAGAGTACTTGGGTGTAAAACCTTAGTGTTCTTGAGTTTCAGACTTGAAATCTAAGGATTTCAACACACAAACAATGTGATTTGATCACAGATTCATGTTTTTCGCACTTGAATCAGTGTATTGAATGGGTAAAGGTTCCAAATTGGTCCTGACACTGTGTACCATGCCTCAAGGGCAAGCAACGAAGAACTTCTTTTAAGCAAAAGTTGAATCTTCTATTTCACAACCTCTAGAGCTACTGCACATGGATCTTTTTAGTCCAGCTAGAGTGATGAGTTTAGGGAAAAGTTCATACTGTTTTGTTATAACTGATGATTTTCTAAGTACACTTGGGTTTTCTTTCTTAAAACAAAAGATGAAACTACTGAATTGTTGAAAAATCTTGTGCTAAATTTAGAAAATTAATCCAATCTCAAAGTGAAAACAATCAGGTGTGACAATGGCAATAAATTTAAAAATCATGTGTTGAATTCATTTTGTGAAGAAAAGGGAATTGTTAGACAATTTAGTGCTCCTAGAACTCCACAATAGAATGGTGTTGCTGAAAGGAGAAATAGGACACTAATTGAAGCTGCTAGGTCAATGTTAGTAGACTCTAAACTCCCTGTGATATTTTGGGCAGAAGCAGTAAAAACTATTTGTTATGTCCAAAACAGGATCTTGATTGTCAAAGGAAAGAACAAGACCCCCTATGAGCTTTGGAGAAAAAGAAAGCCCAATATTTACTTCTTTAAGCCATTTGGATGTCCTGTTACAATATTAAAAAACCAATGAGCTATTGCTCAAATTTGCAGAAAAGGCCGATGAAGGATATTTTGTTGGATATTCTGGTGTGTCTAAGGCATACAGAGTGTACAACAAGAGAACCAAAATTGTTGAAGAGACAATAAATGTGTCTTTTAATGAAAAATCTTCCAACAATTTGAGTCTCAACCCACTTGGTTATTCGATATTGATGCACTAACTACTGCTTTCAACATAACTGTTGAGAAGCCTGTGAGTTCTTTAGTGTAAGAATAGAATCTTTACAGGTCAGCTGATAAACGTTTAAGAGCAGCCATGATGGAACCAGCAAGAAGCCAATCTTCTTCTCTTCAAAGAGCATAAAACCTATCTTGCCAGGAAATGGAAAGAAACAGTCTGAAATAGTTCAAATTGACACAGAAGCAGTTCCGGTTGAAGTCCAAGCGGAACCTGTTTCTCCAGTTCAAGTTCAACCGGAAAACTCAATTTCAGAAACTGTCGTGAACACTAATTCAGGGTCAAATGAACCTGAAAATTCAAATGATACTACATCAAATGAGCTTAGTATTGAGCATCTAACCAATAATTTAGAAACCAATTGGCACCAAGTGGGTGTTCAGAAACAAGAAGAAAGACAGGGGCATTGTAATAAAGAACAAAGCAAGATTGGTTGTGCAAGGCTATGTACAGGAAGAGAGCATTGATTATGATGGAGTGTTTGCACCTGTGGCTAGATTGGAAGCAATCAGAATTTTTCTAGCCTATGTTGCCTTCAAAGACTTCCAAGTATTTCAGATGGATGTCAAAAGTGCCTTCCTGTACGGCCTGCTGGAACAAGAAGTGTATGTCAATCAACCTCTTGGCTTTGAAGAACCTCACCATCCAAATAGTGTATGTAAGCTGATCAAAGCTCTGTATGGTCTCAAACAAGCACCTAGAACTTCGTATAAAACTCATTCAAACTATCTCCTAGAGAATGACTAAGGAGATGGGCAATTGACAAGACACTTTTTGTCAAAAATGTTGGTAAAGCTATGTTGATGGTATAAATTAATGTGGATGATATTAATTTTGGTTCATCTAACAATGTTTTGTGCAAGGAGTTTGAAACTTTGATTCAGTCAAAATTCGAAATGAGTTCCATGGGAGAATTAACGTTCTACTTGGGATTAAAAGTAAAGCAAACTGCAGTTGGGATTTTTCTAATCCAGTCAAAGTACATCCAAGATATACTGAAGAGATTTGACATGCAGGCATGTTCAAGTGCAAAAACTTCTATCTCCACTTCCTACAAGTTAACCAATGACTTAAGTGGAAGGCCAGTGGATGTACACATGTACAGGGCGATGATAGGATCACTAATATATCTTACTGCAAGTAGACCTGACATCATGTTTAGTGTTTGCTTATGTGCAAGATATCAGTCCTCACCAAAGGAGTCTCACATGCTAGTTGTCAAGATAATTTTCAAGTATTTGAAGGGTCAACCAAAACTGGGTTTATGGTATCCCAAAAATTCTAACTTTTCTTTTAGAGCATTCACTGATAGTGACTATGGAGGATGTGATATAGACAAGAAATCAACATCAGGAGGATGTCAATTCTTGGGTGAAAGACTTGTCTCCTGGCAATGCAAGAAGCAAACTTGTGTTTCTACATCAACCGCTGAGGCTGAATACATTGATGCCTCAAGCTGCTGCAGTCAAGTTCTTTGGTTCTAAAATCAAATGCTTGACTATGAGATTACCTTCATGGAAACTCCAATTTTTGCAGACAACAACAGTGCCATCTCCATCATCAACAATCCATTCAAGCACTCCAAAACAAAGCACATTGATATAAGGTATCATTTTATTAGTGATTGTGCTGAAAAGAGTCTGAATAAATTGTTCAAAGTCACATAGATCATCAACTGGCTGACTTGTTTACCAAACTTTGATTAAATCAGAACTTTTCACAACCTCAATAAAAGAGAAATTTGTGTCTAAGAGCCCGTCTCTTGATACAAAAAGAGAAAGAAAATGAAAATGTCTTGTGTTAATTAGAAATCATTTCAGTTCATAGTCAGCAACTGCTGTAAAACTATAATTTTCAAAAAAAAAATCATGTGTTTTGGTTTTGTGCTTCAAGTTGCGGTTCAACCTGTGAGAAAAGAACTTTTGAAAGTCTCCGGGTTAACTTCTACGGGAAAATGCTTTGTAATTACGTGGCAAAAGTGTTTTTGAAAACAATTATTCCAAGCGGAAAAATCTTCCACTTGAAGTTCAAACGGAAGAAATTTAGTTTTTAAAATAAAGGAGAAAACTGGGTTCCGCTTAAACTTCCGGGTCAACAAGTCAAAGTCACTTTTCATTAAATTACCCAGAAGGCACAACTTTTTAAGCAGATACACAATAAATTACCCATTAAGTGTTTAACCATTAAATATATGAGGTTTCAGTAAATATCCTTTTGGATAATGGCATGCTTTAACGTGTTGTACCGTATAACCCAAAAAGCACAAGTCACCTTAGTTACTGAACGGTTGCGTTAAAACCTATCTCCTCCACGTCACCGACAAAAAAGGTAAAAGCCCTAGTTTACCATCATTTCCTCATTTCTCACAAACCCCACTCCCAAATTCTCTCCAAATCTCTCCGTAACTTCCCAAACCCGTCGAATTCTCTCTCAAAATCTCAAATCAACAATGGCTCCCAAAGCGAGCACAAATGGCAAGAAGCCTGCCAGTGATTCAAAGTTCCCCGTGGAACACAACCTGGTAGCCTATCTTGAAGCACCCAGTAAAACCGACATTTACAACGGCATGATAGAATTCCTGAAGAAATCCCACCTTTATCACGCGCTGACTGTTGAGGCAGTGATTTTTGAAGAAATAATGGAAGAATTTTGGTCTCATGCCCGGGTGGTTGAAGACAGTAATGGTGGTGAAGCAATCATGTCAACAGTTCAGGGCACGACAGTGGAAATAAATGAAGCAAAGGTGAGAAAAGTGTTGGAACTCATGGATGAAAACGGATATGTGGCCGTCGATTCCAATAAGTATCTACGACTATTCAGAGACATTGGATACGGTGGTTCGTTTCAAAGCAAAACCATAAAAAAGGGGCAACTGCCATACTATTGGAGGTTTTTGGCCCACACAATTTTGGTGTGTCTCACTCCGAAGAAGGGTGGCTTTGACGAACTTGCTGCTGAACAGGCTTCAGCCTTCTATATAGTGGTAAAGGGTGAAAATTTGAACTTCTCAAAACTAATTTTTCATTCCCTAAAAATGAACACCACAACTGCATATGTTTATCTTTATCCCAGGTTTTTAACCTGCATTCTCAAAGAAGAAGACCCTCAAATTAATTTGTGTGGTTCAATTTTACATCCAAAACTTCTAAATGAGAAAACTTTTTCCAACGTAGCTTTAAACAAGACAGTTTTTCTTGGAAGGGATACAGACCATCCCCTGCCAATTCCAAGCCAGTTTCCTAATGAACCTGCTTAGGCTGAGATTCAAATGGAAACTGTTACTGCACATTAGCAACCTGCTCAAGATGACAGGACTACAAGCCCTAAAGTTCTTGATCCCACATCTGTCCCTACTTCCCCTACATTACAAACTTACCATTCCAAAAAGAGGAAGTCAATTGTTCAAACAACCATTGCCACTTCCGCATCTGAATCCCCACCCGTCCGTTTTAAAAGACAGAGAAATGTGGTTGCTAGGTCTCCTCCACCTATGCCCACTAACCAACCCGAAGCTTCAAGCCCCGCTAAAGGCAAAAATCCCAAACGGAAGCTAACCAAATTGGGATTATCTCTTCGGGATGAACCTTCTTTTGAGGGGGAGTCAATAGACAAGGATGCACAATCCCCATCCGAAAGGTTTTCACCCTACATCCCCTATCATCCAAGAGTGACAATGTACTCAATTTTGATCCAAATGAGGGTGTTATTAACTCACCAACCTCATTACATGAGAACATACTGATGGATCTTGACCCTGTTGCATTGAGCCCCCACTCTTTACAGGAGGTGAATCTCAGGAGTGATGATGAGATTTATGCAAAAAGGGTTGTTGTTGCCCATGAGTCCCCACTGGACATTGGTGCCAGTAGTAACATAGCTAAGACCCAATCTGCGGCAATCTTCTTTGAATCAGCACCCATGGGTCCTTCATTGGAACCAAGGGCTCCTGAGACAGTTGAAGAAAATCCCAGGTTCCAAGAAGCCATGGGTACCAGGGTTGATCAATCTAGGATTGATAACTTAGTTTTGTCCCAGTATACTGGTAAAAAGCCAGTTGAGGACAGTTATACACTACCTGAATTGATGAATTTGTACCTTTCTCTCCAACAACAGGTTGACTCACTCAATGTCACTGTTGCATCATTGGCCAAAGTTGTTCCTGTTCAGGCTGAAGTAGGTCCTTCAAACCCAAACAATTTTGAAGATGAAGCTGATATTGTCAAATTGGGGGAGAAGTTGATTTCCACACCTGCCGTGATTGAAATTGAAGAGCAAGAAAGGATTCTAGCTGAAGTAAGGGCCATTACCTATAGGAAAGCTGGTGTTCAACCGTTCTCAGTTGAAGATAGTTGGGTAAATATGAAGAGTAGCCAACTGATAGCTATCTCACCATTTGAAGACCCCAACCTTGCTGAATTTGTTCAATCCTCCATGCTGATTGCTGGTGCTCTCCCTGAGCACATAAACATGATCATGAGGCTACTGAAAGATTTAATAATTCTGGATGAAAGAGCCAGTGGTCAAGCCATAGCTTCCACCAGCAAAGCAACTGCAGAAAATATTGAGGATAATATAGGAACTGCATCAGTTGGAACTATGACTGAAGGAGAAGATGAAAATGTGTTAGGAGAAGGTGAAGGGATAGGGGAGATTGAATTAACTGATAAGAACCTGAAGTCACCAAACCTCAGGTGGTGACTGAAATTCAACCTGAAATTCAACATGAAGATGAAGCTGAAGTTCAACTGGAAACACAGGTTGAGTTATTGTGATCGATGAAAATGCTCCTGATCTAGTATTTGGCCCTAACCAGTCAATATTTGGATCCGATCAATTCCCTGTGGTTCAACCAGAAGAACAACTGAGAGATGAAGTTGAGGATATAGCTGAGACATTGGTAACTATGAGGGGTAATGAGCCAGTTCAAGCTGATCAGCCAAATCAAGCTGAAGAGGTAGTTCGACCTGAAAATATTCGAACTATTCAGTAGGTTGTTCAAACTCCAGAATCAGAGGCTGTAAGTAAGATGGTGGAAGATGCCAGAATGGCTGCTAAACATGAGAGGCTTGCCAAGGAACTTCAAGAAGAATTGGATTTGTTCTCACAAAACTGGGTTGTTGAGAGTTTGTTTGAAGAGGCCAAGAAAAGGTCATTTGATTGGAGGTTAAGGGAATATAACTTAGAGGCTATGACTGAAGCTGAAAGGCAAATACTGATTGATATTGCCTCAAGGATGCCCACCAAACTAGTGAAGAATGATGAAAATTATGCATTACTGAAGAAGGTCAAGAGGGTCCTGATTATTAGAAATTGGAAATCGGAGGAAGAAGTAAATCAAATGAAGGTCAGGGAGCTATGTAATCTAATTGATTCCATCTTCTAAGAGCTCAAAGGAGATAGCGTTGCTGTTAACCGAAACCTGGTGTTGCCCTTACCATCAGAATTTACTTCAGGTATGACAACTAACATTAATGTTAAACCAGAATTTGATGATGTTACAGATGTCCTACCTCCACCCTCCTTCATCTTTAAGTCAAACCCTACATCTACAGCTGTTTCATCAGCATCTCAGTCTCTTGCCCTCCTACCCTACAAACCACCCTCAATATCCAAGAAAGTTTCCACCAAACTCTCAAACCTAAAATACAGAACTGATAATTTCACTCCAATCACTCCCTTCAAGAAGAAACCTGCACCCACCAAGGATTTTTCAGATATATTTCCACCAACTCCTCCTACTAGCCCAACACCTCAAGCATCTATGCCACCTCTTACAATAAGAGAACATTCAACCACCACTGCTCCTACACCTACTCCCAAACCAACTGATGGACAACCTGGTCCCTCTTCTCTCTCATCAAAGGGAAAAGCACTTGCACATCAGGAATCAAAAAATGATTCTGATGAGTAGAAAAACAAGAGAAAGAGGAGGATGTTGCATGCCAAGAGAAAGAAAGATCAAAAGTCAAAGAAGAAAGGCCCACCCAGATAGAAAAAAGTTGTTGGGTGGACAGCCAATGAAGACAATTTTGATTTTACCTTTCAACTTCTCAATGGCACATCCAGAGTGGTAAATGCTTATCAAGCCTCTAGAATGCTTGATATGTTCCATTTAACTGACATTTATGTAAGGCTGAGAGAAATTATGAGCCCAACAAGAGCCGAGCATTTGCTAAGATTAAGCATACCAAACTGCAATGCTCGAATATGGGTTGCTTTACAGATCTCAAGGGGACACTGATAATAAAGAAGAAGAACCTGTCAGCTAGATCAAATTTGTCATACAGGCAGAAGAAGAGAAGCTATTCTATGTTCACAGAGCAGATAGCACCTTCACCACTCATGAATCCATATATGTTCAAGATCAGTGGAATGAACGAGATTGGGAAGCTCTTAAGCATGTAAAAGTGACCAAAAACAACATGAAAGAGTTATCCCAGGATGTGGATGAAAACATCAAATCCTTGGACAAGTAGGTCAAGGAGAAGACTCCTTTTGGTACAAGTCAAATTTTGAAAACTTTGAAGATGGAAATTAATTTTACAGCACAACTTAGGGGGAGATTGTAAGGAATATCGCTTTAAAGATTTCTGGCTGAAACCCATTTTTGAAGTGTTCCGGCTGAAGTTGAAGTCCGATCGGAAGTCTCAAGTTCAAGCAGAATAGACTGTTCAACCGGAAGAAGCAATTTTGTCTGTTAGCGAATATTCCGGGTGAACTCGATTATCCACCAGATAATGAGTTCAACCGGACTTTTCCTGAGAAGTCTTTTCAGTCGTCCAATCTTGCAAAAGCTTCTTGGTTGCCTCCAAATCTATCAAAGCCGCTCTCCCAAAGTAGAATGTTACTGATCACACGCAAGATATCCCATTTGTCAAAGTTTATTCTTTTGGTAGTTGTATTTGACTTTTTGTTTAACGGTTTAGATTAAATCGTTTGAAATCAATGGATGTCATTGATCTCATCAGCTCTATATATAGCGTAGTTAGCTCTTAGTTTTACACACAGTTCTCGATCAACTTGTAATAGTGTAACTTTGAGTTAATGTAAACAGTGCTGAGTATTCTCTACTTTGCTATTACTATTCTTATGCAATCAAACACTTACATTGTAAAAGAGAACTAAAATATGCTTAAGTAAAGTGAAATATAACTTCATTCCGCAGGGTTATATTTACAAGTAGAGGGTTTCTTGTTAAGTTAAAGTCTAATTAACACCGATCCTACAAAACTCGAAATGATGAAAAACAGAGATTTTCGACCTGTAGAGAGAACCAGATGCTCCAAGACCAATTGAAAGTGCGTGAGCTGTGGATCGTCTACTCGATCGTATTAAAATCAATGTTTAAGCAAAGAACATAAGAGTAAATACAAAAAAATTCGTATTAGACCACAGAGAGAATACACAGAAAACACACACATAAGATATGACCATAACGTTTTTAATCTCAATACAAGACTAGCTATTTATAGAATGAACATTCCTAGCTAGAACACGATCTGCCGAACTCCAGTTCGGACAGAGTTCGTGTGAGTCCGAACTGAGGTTCGCCTAGAGTTCGGCTTAGCACAAACTTGTGTTTCTTTTTTTTGAATTTGATACTCCATATGACGACCAAAAACCATGTATCAACACAGCAGAAAGATCTTTACACAATACTTTGTGAATGAATAGCTAAAGAAGAGGATGGAAGGAAGAAGACCAATCTTGCAGATGGAGATTGAATTTTCAACTCAGAGAATTGTTCAAACCCTACTTTCTGTGCTTTAATTATTTAAGGGAAAAGAAAATTTACTTATGAATGTCTGAATCACGAGAAAACTGGACAAGAAGTTAGAGAATGTAAGGATCGCACTAGAATTTTTAGAGAAAAATATGAAGCTGCCAAACAGGAACTTAAATATGTTGAACACCAACTAAGTGATACAAGTGTCTTTTTAGAATATCTGAAGCTAAGGTAGAATATTTAAATAAAGAAGTTCTAGAACTAAGAACTGAACTTAGCACTTCCCAATCCACCTTAGACAAACATCAGACAATTCATTCAAGAATGATGGAAGCTAAACAACATTTTCACCTACCTCATTACATGAGAACATACTGATAGGCCAAGACACTGGAGCAATTTTCACCCCTGCAACCCCTATCACCTAGGAGTGACAGTGCTCTCAATCTTGGTCTAAATGAAGGTGTTATTAACTCACCTACCTCATTACATGAGAACATACTAATAGGCCAAGACACTGGAGCATTGAGCCCCACTCCTCACCGGAGGTGAATCTCAGGAGTTTGTAAGAGATTCATGTAGAAAGGGCTGCTGCTACCCAAGGATCCCCACTGGATCTTGGTGCTAGCAGTAACATCAATAAGACCCAATCTGTGGCAATCTTCTCTGAATCAGCACCCAGAAGTCCTTCATTGGAACCAAGGGTTGCTGAAACAGATGAAGAGAATCCCAGGTGCCAAGAAGCCATGGGTACCACAGTTGATCAATCTCGGATTGATAGCTTGGTTTTGTCCAGGGATACTAGTAAAAAGCCAATTGAAGACAGCTTTACACTACCTGAATTGAAGACATTTTACCTAAATCTTCAAGCACAGGTTGATCAATTAAACTCAATTGTTGTTACATTGGTCAAGGCTACTCAAACTAAAGCTGAGGCAGGTCCTTCAAACCCTAACAGAGAAACTGTTGAAGCTGATACTGTCAAATTGGGGGAGAAGCTGACTTCAACACCTGCTATGATCGAAATAGAAGAAACTGATAGAATTCCAGCTGAAGTTAGAGCCACAGCCTGTAAGAGAGTTGGTGTCAAACCCTTCACAGTTGAAGAAAGTTGGGTCAATATGAAGAGCAGTCAGTTAATTGCCATATCTCCATTTGAAGATCCCAACCTCACTGAACTAGTGCAATCTTCGATGCTAATTGCTGGTGCTCTCCCTGAGCACATCAACATGATCACAAGCCTGTTGAAAAATGTCATATTTCCAGCTGAAGATGTTGAAGAAAGCACTGCAACTGTTGCAGTGGCCACTATATCTGAAGGAGGAGATGACAATTTAATTAGTGAAGATGAAGGCACGAAAATGTTGGAAATTATTGATAAAGAACCTGAAGTCACCCAAACTCAGGTGGTGACTGAAGGCTCCAACATTGCTCAACCGGAAGTTCGAGCGGAAGTTCAAGCGGAAACTCATCTGGTTGTTCAACCGGAAACCCAAACTGCAACCCAGGTGGAAGTTTATGGCCCTGGCAATTCAATCTTTGGTATTGATGTGTTTGATCAGTTATCTGTGATTCAATCGGAAGTACAGGGAAGCAAAGAAGCTGAAGACATAACTGCAACTTTGATAGCTTTGAGGAGTACAGAACCTGTTCAAACTGAAACTCCTAGAACCATTTAACAGGTGGTTCAAACTACTGAAGCTGAAGCTATTTTGAAAATGGTAGAAGATGCCAAAAGGGTAGCAGAAGATGAGAGGTATGCCAAAGAGCTTCAAGAGGAAATTAATCTGTACTTACAAAATGGGGTCTTTGAGAACCTGCTTGAAGAGGCTAAGACAAGATCTTTCAACTGGAGTGTGACAATCTGACTTTTCAGGTCACTTTCTAGCATTAACTGAACGTAAAACGTATTAAATGTTGTGTGATAATTTATGTGCTTAACTATGTTGACTTGTTGACTTTAGCAAATTAGGGGTTTGTGTGATCAATCACTACGAGCATGCACGGAAGTTTAAACGTTTGAAATATTATGATTCGTATCGTATGATTTTATGTGATATTTGTATATTCACATATTATTCATTGATTATGTGAACTAATTAAGTATAGATTTAATTCTATGATTATATGTGGAATTAAATACATATGCATATAATATGAGTTAATGAGATTTATGATTTTATGTAATTAAATTGTTTTAATTACAAGTTATTGATAATAGAGCTATTATACACAAATTTAAGTGATTTAAATAGGTAAGTTATGATTTTATGTGGTTTTAAATATATAATTGTAAACTTATATGCCATAATTTATTTAGTAAAACGAGATTTATATTTTCCCTATTAACGTTATATGATCTATATATTTTAACGTTCCTTGTATATTCATTGTTTAATCATTCCTCCGTTAATATCCGTTAGCCTCGTTATCCTTTCATAAATTTGAAGGGCCTTTCCTGTCATTCTTAAACCTTCATTTCTTTTACAAATCTTGAGGGGTTAGCCTTGCTATTAACAAAACTTGCCATCCTAAAGTATAAAGTCCTGAGGGGGCTGTTTTGCCAATTGTCAAAAGTTAATTTAATTATCATAGAAACGTATTCAAGACTTGAAATCGGTTTCGACCGATTTCAATTTCTCGGTCGGTTACTCTCGTGGCCATCAATGGGAGATCAATGATATGTATATCATTGAAACGACACAAAGACCCTTGCCTATCAGTCGCTTCCTCCCTCTCGTTCTCTGTTTTTCTTTTTTTCCGGCGACTCAAAACCACCGTCAACCACCACTATCCGCCACTGTTGCACCACCTCTCGATCACCACTGTGATCGCGAATCTCCTACGAGCAACCAGGTGTCATCGAAAGTCCAAACCGTGACGGTGCTCGATGTTCGCGTTCAAGGTTCGGGACTCGTTTCGGAACTTAAAACTCGTTGTATTCGATCTCCAACTAAAGGTAACTCATTCCCTACGCTAATCGCACATTTTTCTATGGTTAATTCGGTTTCCACGATTTTCCGGCGACCGGAGTTAGGGTTCCGGTCACCGTAATTCTTGTATGAAGAAGATGACATGCACAGGCGACATGTTAAATAAATTAAAAGTCTGCCTTATTAACAGACGCCAATCTGGCACAATGGTCTGGGCGTTGGGGCTGTAACGTCGAGGTCGCGGGTTCTAACCCGGCCTCTGCGTTTTCTTTTCCTGTTTTCTCTTTTAAACTCGTTTCTAGCCACCCTTGCTGTATAAAAGACTTTGTTCCGGATTCATAAACAAAAGGCAGCCTTGGCGGAATGGTTTGGGTGTTGTGCTGGGATTGGGGAGGTCGCGGGTTCGAACCTTGCGACCTACATGTTTTTCTGTTTTGTTTTTAATTGTTGTTCAAGGGGTGGATCAAACTAAAACTTGTTTAAAACAATTTCTTAAGAATGGGTAAACCCGTAAAAATTATAATTGAGACATTTAAACATCGTAAATCATATTTTAGTTGCAAAACATGTTTAACTTGTTAATTTAAACTAAGAATATAGTTTTTTTTTAAACATCCATGTATATATTTATTGATATAAAACTTTGGGTTTATCTAAAAAGAATATATATATATATATATATATATATATATATATATATATATATATATATACAAGACGTTGGCTTGAAACAAAGTAATATCTTGTATAAACATTAAAATGTTTTTAGGAAACTATTAAAAAGCGTTGTTAGACTAGAAACATGAAATACTCGATTTTGGATTATGATTCACCATAAATTGTTGTTTCTTTTCAAAATAAATATTTAAATCATTGGATTTAACATATTTGTCTATATATATATATATATATATATATATATATATATATATATAGGGTTAGGATCCTGCGAAAACATATTTTTTTTGTGAAAACTAGAAAACACATATTAAAACTCACGTAACTTTTTCATACGTTAACGATTTTTCATAAAATTTGCGCCAAAAGTCTTAGAATTACGTTATCTTTAAATCTGGAGCAAAATATTAAAAAAAAACTGAACGTTTTTTTTCCCGTGTGATGCACATGTGCATCATATAATTAAAAAAAGTTATAAAATGCTATTTTTTTCTTTAAATCTAAAGATAACACAACTATAAGATTTAGGGTGCAATTTCTTTTTAAACTATTAATGTATATCACAAGTATGAGCGTTTTTTTTGGTATGATGCACGTGTGCATCATTCAATAAAAACACAAAAAAATGATGAAAATATATGACATATGGTGCGACTAAGAAAAAAAAATATTAACTCATACTAAAAGTATGAGTTTTTTTTGTGATGCACATGTGCACCACACAATAAAATATTTAAAAAAATAAAAAAAGCGTTAAGTTTTTTAAAACTTTTATAGGATTAAAGATAATATAATTTTAAGACTTTTGGTGCAAATTTTTAAAAAAAATATTAACGTATGAAAAAGTTATGTAGGTTTTAATTTTTGTTTACGCAGTTCTCACAAAAAAAGGGTGTTTTCGCAGGATCCTTCCCCTATATATATATATATATATATATATATATATATATATATATATATATATAGGGTGAGGTTCATTGTAGACACTTTCACATGTGAAATAGCTCTTTTTCACATGTGAAATGCTCTGAACAATTAGAAAAAGGAAAAAAAGGAAAAAATTAAATTATCACAACCACTAGATCAAGAGATCTAATGGTGAAATAGGGTGTCTACATGTCTACACTTATGAGAGTGTCTACAATGAACTTTTCACTATATATATATATATATATATATATATATATATATATATATATATATATATATATATATATATATATAACTTGTTGAAACGTCACTTGAACATTTATTTAAATATATATATAATATATATGTATTTACTTAGAAAATATATATTAAAGTTATATATTGGATTTTCTCGCGTTATTTCGGTAATCGCTCGGATTTGGCACACGTGCCATCCTCGACTGATTCTGGACTTCACGATCCTTCGTTTTTATCGTTTACTTTAGACTCAATAGTTTATAGAACACACACTTATACTTGAATGCTCGTTAGGTGATTGATTGCTTGCACAAGACTCGTTCTTGCTACTTGAATTAACTGTTTTGTCTGGAAACTTTGCTGAGCAACCTAATGTGAGTTTCACTGCCCCAATTTACTGTTTTAAATCCTGTTGGGGGAGATTAACATGCATGAACTATACAACTGAGATAATTAGACTTTTATATATCACTTGAAGTACTTGTAGCACACTGATACAACAAAGTCCTTCTTATGGTACCGTTAGTATTAATGACGATAGCGGGAAATATATTGTAGTACTACTGGGTCTGACAAACCCCACTCGGGTCAGTCGCTCTGACACGATTGGATATCGAACGGGTGTTATATTCGTCCTAAACACAACAAGGCAAACTATAAACAACTGTTAGCTTCGGTGACCATCAACGTGCGAAGTTTCATGTATATAGCCTAGCTAGCTATTTGATATATATTAGTGATTATGCTCTTACAACTTGACGTTATTGAACGGTCAATCTTAAACTGAACTTGAAACGTTACTGAACTGTTAAACCTGTGAACTCACCAACCATTGTGTTGACACTTTAGCATGTTATATCTCAGGACGCTAAACTAGATTGTCTGCCACGAGCTAGGATGCACCACATAAGGATTAGTATTACCATGCATGCATCATAGACTTATTTATTTATCGAACTTATTACTTTTGGTTTGCGCATGTTTTGGCGATTGAACAATTATTGCAACTTTGTCGATTACGCTTCCGCATTTAAAAACGCATTTACTCTGGTTTTACTTTTACATTGCATATAGACTGTTCGTATGGCTAATGTGTTCGATCCTGGTTTGTCACGCTCCCTGCGGCGCGTTGTCGCGCGTGGGATTTTTGGGGGTGTGACATGGAGGTTAAAGGACTATGATTTGGAAGCATTGACTTAAGTTGATAGGCAGAGGTTGATTTTTGTTGCTTCTCAAATGCCTACCAAGCTTGTAAGAAATAATGAGAATTACCTACTGTTGAAAAAGGTAAAAAGGGCTCTTATGGTTAGTGATTTGAAGATAGAAGAAGAGGTAGCTCAGATGCAAGTCAGGGAACTTTGCAGCTTAATCGATTCTATCTTTCATGAGCTAAAGGGGGATATAGCTGCTGTCAATCCAAAGCTAGTGATGTCTGCACCTTCAAAATTCACTTCAGGTACATCATCAAACTTAAATGTTAAACCTGAGTTTACTGATGATGCAGATATGGCACCTCCACCTTCTTTTACATATAACCCAAGCCTCATATCTACAACAGCTCCATCACCTCCACAGTCATTTGCCCTCATTCCATACAAATCACCTTTAATTTCCAAGAAGGTAGCCACCAAGCTTGGCAACCCCAAATACAGAACAGATAACTTTACACTAATTGGTCCTCTCAAGAAGAAGCCTCCTCCTACCATGGATTTTTCTGACATTTTCCCACCTTCTCCACCTTCAAGTCCCACACCAGAAGCCAGTAGGCCACAAACTAAAACTTCCCTACCTCCACTCACCATCAAAGAACCTTCAACCACCATCACCAAACCTACTGAAGTTCAACCTGGCCCTTCTTCATCATCTGCCAAAGGCAAAATACCTGTTGTGCAAGAATCAGCAAGTGATTCTGATGAAGAAAGGAAGATGAGAAAGGGGAAAATGATGCATACCAAGAGCAAAGAGATCAGAAGCAAAGAAGAAAAGCTCCACCCAGAAAGAATAAGATCGTGGGTTGGACAGCAGATGAAGCAACCTTTAACTTCACTTTCAACTTGGCAAATGGCACAACTCAAGTGGTAAATGCTCACAAGGCCACTACACTTCTTTCTGTGCTACAAATGACTAACATCATTTTAAAGCTTAGAGAAATTCTAAGTCCCTCAAGAGCTGAGCACTTGTTAAGGCTTCTCATAGAGCCAATGGTGCTAAACTGTGGAATGCTCTACAAGAGCAATTTAGATGATGATTCAGCAGAAGAAGAAGAAGAAGTGCCTGTCAGTGAAATAAAATTTATCATTTAGGAAGAAGAAGAGAAGCTGTTCTATGTTCACAGAGCCGATGGCACCTTCACAGTTCATGAGTCCATTTCAGTTCAAGCAGAATGAAGTGAAATAGATTGGGAATCTTTCAAGTATGTGAAGGTGACCAAAACAAATTCTAAAGAGCTTTCTCAAAATCTGGATGCCAACATCAGAACCACGGACAGTAGGTTAAGAAGAAGAAAATTATTGGGTATAAGTCAGTTTTTGAAGATAAACATTGGAATTGAAGAATAAATTAACATCATCAGCTTAGGGGGAGATTGTAAGGAATATCGCTCTTGGAAGATTTCCGGTTAAATGCCAATTTTGTTGTGTTCCGGCTGAAGTTGAAGTTGAAGCGGAATTCTCACTTCAGGCGGAACTGGCATTTCAAGCGGAAAGAAGCAGTTTTGTCCTTTAGCGAATATTCCAGGTGAACTCGATTATCCACCAGATAATGAATTCAACCGGACTTTTCCTGATATGTCTTTTCAGCAAGTCTAATCCTGCAAAAGCTTCTCGTATGCTTCTAGATCTGATTCAAGCCGCTCTCCTAGAGTAGTATGTTGCTGCCAACACGCAAGATATTCCAAATGTCGATGTTTATTCTTTTGGTAGTTTGTATTTGACTTTATATTTTACTGTCTAGATTAGATCGCATGAGATCAATGGCTGTCATTGATCTCATTAGCACTATACATAGCTTAGTTAGCTCATAGTTTACCCATCATTATCTGTTCTTGAACAACTTGTAATAGTGTAGCTTTGAGTAAATGCAAATAGTGCCGAGTATTTATTACTTCGTTGTTACTATCATTCTGCAAATCAAGCTTTTACAATATACACAAGAACTAAATATCTCTTAAGTAAAGTGAAATATAACTTTAAATCCGCAGGGTTATATTTGCAAGTAAAGGGCTTTTGTTTTAGTTCAACTCTAACTTATAACGATCCTACACCCAGAAATAGAGAAAACGGCTAGGCAGAACCGAGCCAATCAATAAATCAAATGGGTGACCCATTTCCATAGTTTCGACACACATTTTCAAGAGTAAGTAGTTCGAGCCATGGGAGCGCGAGATCGAGACCAGGTCAGCAACCGGATGGATACGAGGCATTCCCTCGTGATGACGGAGTTCGAAGTGAAGGAACATGGGAGACGGGATGGCGGAATGAACCTCCAATTGAGCACTATGACAATTAATACGAAAGCTACTTGTATCAGGATGATGAAAATGATGGATATGACATGGGTTTTGGATATCCACAATAACAACCACCCGTGTACCAAAATTAGCAAGTACATCAGCCACCAATTCAGCAGTACCAGTAGGATAATCAACCGCCTCGAGGGGTCCCACAATTTAATGGAAATTATCGTAATAGGGATCGTCTCGAGATCATAGACGGTGTTCCAAGAATTCAGAGGCAAGCATCGGCCCGAGGGGTCGAGAGTCATTTCAAGCCGGTGGTCATGCTGAGTTCATCTGCAGTGGTGACTCCTATAGGGCGAAATGGGAGATTATTTGAAGTTCGACCATAATATTCGAACCACTTGCCAGAGTTCTTTGGGAAGAAACATGAGGATCCATACTTGCACATCTCAGCATTCGAGTCATTGAGCGGGTTGATTGGAGGATTAGGATTCATGCCAGACGAGGTAAAACTTATGTTATTTCAATATACACTAAAAGATCGTGCTCGTGTTTGGTTTGACAGTTTACCGGCGGGAAGAATTTGCACGTGGCAAGAGATGCAAGAGGCTTTCTTGGAAGAATATTATCTAATGAACAAAACATCCGAAGCAAAGGAAGCCATTAGATCATTCCAACAACATTTGGGGGAGCCTTTTCACGAGGCGTTTACAAGATTTAAAGATTTGCTCAGAAAGTGCCCACATCATGGTATAGAGACTTGGGATTTGATCAAATGTTTATACGACGGGTTGCTTCCAAAAGATATTAGAGACTTAAATTCAATGAGCAACGGTACATTTTTGACGAATTCTGAAGAGGTTGGTTGGGGGAACCTAAAACAATTGAGTGCACCATCAAAAAGGTTAGCTCAATCGAGTAGAAGGTCAAGATCTCAGGTGAAAGCAGTGGCTTATGAGGCTGAAGAAAAAATAGAAAAATTAAGATAACAGAACCTCATCTTGGAAAAACAGGTGGCACAACTAAAGTTGGGTGGTGGAGAAGTGTCAAAGCAGGGTGGTTCATTTGTAGTCTGTTCTGAATGTGGTGAGTTAGGCCATTTGTTAGCCCTGTGTCCTTTAAGAAAAAGAGGAATGGAGATGTAAATTTTGTGCAGGGTCAGAATGTTTAAAATCAAGGTCAAGCATACCAGAATCGTCAACAGGGTTATAATCAAGGCTACCCAAGAAACAACTACAACTCAGGGGTCCACAACAGCAAAGAGGTTATCAAAAATAACAGACCCGTGATGATGAAAGCAATCCCCAATTGACTGCTATATTGGAGACACTTAAGGAAATGCAGAAGGCTAATAAGATTCAGGATAAGGTAATAGAGTCAATGCAGAAGCAAATGGGTCAACTAGCAGAGAAAGTGTCCATGCGAGAACTAGGTAAGTTACCATCCGACACGGTATTGAATCCATCTCACCAAGCTTCCACCTCAGGTGCTAAAAATGTTCGAGGGGTACCGATTAGTGCGGTTGACATACAAGAGGATGGTGAGGAATGTGAAGAAGAAGAGTTTGAAGAGTTGAAGACGCCACTCGTCCCGGTTCAAATCGGGGAATTCAAGACGAACAAAGAGCTTCTCGACTACGGTGCATCGGTAAGTATTCTACCTAGTAGCATATTTAATGAATTATTTTTTGGTCCTTTACAAGAAGTGAAGACGAGGGTGTTCTTCGCCGATTGGTCGAAGAAGAGGCCTAGAGGTATGTTGGTGGGTGTAGCAGTTAAAGTTGGTGAATTTTATTTTCCAGAAGTTTTCCTAGTAGTTGATTATGAAGAAACGAGACACCAACTGAGGATCATACTTGGAAGACCATTTTTATCGACCGCTAACACGCAAATTAATTGTAAGGCCAACACATGCACCATGAGGTTTGGTAACCGTTTACTACATTTAAGATTGTTTAATCATGATTTTCTTATTCGGTTATTAAATCAATTCCAAAATTGTTTGCTACTAATGAGTGTTCTCTTCATGAAAATGGGGAGGATACAAAGAAAGGTGCTTTTGTGATTGACAGGTTGCAAGTGGAGGTTGATGAACTCAAGTGTGGGAATACCGGTGACCCGGTAGGTGTTGATTCGGGTGAGCTAAAGGATGCTAAAAACGGGCATAAACCACGAGAGAAGGTGACGAGATCGAAAGCTCGGACTGGTGGTGAAGGAAAAGCTGATAGGAAAAACGAGGATGGTCGAGGTGCAGTGAAAATTGGATGGACTCGAGATGGCAAGTTCGAGTTTACAAAGAATCTGTTCACTGAGCTGAAAATTGGAGAGAATCATGTTTTTAAGCCTCCGTGAAAGAGAAGTACGGTCTGGCTAAAGACCTTAAAAACTTAGCGCTAGCTAGGAGGCAACCCAGCGGTTTGTTTTGCTTTTTTGATTTTTATGTGTTTTCGTAGTTTTTGTTAGATTTTACGTTTTTGGTGTGTTTTCAGGAAATCGGGAAGCTCGGGAATGAAATTGTGCTGTCTACCATGTTCCAGGTATGTTTTATAAAAATTTTTTGCAGTAGAGACGTTCGGTGGTACAAAACAAGTGTTTTTCCAAGAGATAGAAAATTTTTGAGTCCCCAAAAATTTTTCAAAACTTTCTGCCAAAAAAGGAACTGGGCGGTACGCCCAGAATGTTATCATTCAGGGAGGTACGTCCCAAAATTCTTTCAAAAAAAAAAACTGTTTTTAATTTCAGGGAGGTACGCCCAGATGTTATCATTTGGGGTGGTATGCCCCGAAATTACCAAAAAAAAAATTATTACAAAAAAAAATTATTACAAAAGATTTTAATAAAAAAAAATTCAAAAAATAAGACCCTTAAACGGGTCGGTTCTTCACAATCACACACCACCACCGCCATTCTCGTTCGCAATCAACACCACACCCACCACCCCGGTTCGAAGCGCACACATTCATCACCACCGAACGCTATCGAGATGATCTGGAATTCGCGTTCTAGCATGAGAGGGCGTTGGTATGACTTCTGAGGAGCATAGACGATGATATCAGGGGAGTCTGTTCCAACTTGTTACTTTTTATTTATTTATTGTTCTTTTTATTTATTGTCGCATTTTATTTTAGTTTATTTTATTTTTATCGTTCTAGTCTGTATATTTGTTATGTGCGTGTTTCCTATCACATTGAGGGCAATGTCGATCTTAAGTGTGGGGAGGGGGCAGGACGTCAGTTTTTGTCAGTTTTTAAATTTTTAGGTAGATGTGTTCTTTTGAAAAAAAAATTAATATATAAAAAATCCAAAAAGATTTTTCATTTTTGAGACAATTTTTTAGTTTAAAGTGTTTGAATCAAATCTGTTTTTGAAAAATTGCCGGTACATGGAAAATGATAGTACAATTGGGAATCGATTTTCAAAAGTAAAAAACTAAATAAAGAAGGAGAAGGGAAAGTGGTAGGAAAGGAAAGTATGGAAAGTATATCTAATTTGTGATGTGTCGGTAGGCCCAGCTGATTAGTAAAGCTTAATTATCCCATTGTGTTTATTTGTGTATAAATATGTAATTAAATTAGTTTGCCAGTGGGTTTCCATTTTAGGGGTTAGAGTGATATTGAAACTGATGATTAGGAGGAAAAAAACTTTTTTAGATTAGAGACTTATATATCCTCAGAATACCTGGCACGTTATAATCTTTTTGCGATAGCAAATCCGAAAAATAACGGCGCCCCATCTTTCCATCTTTTGAGCATATTAGGTAATAAATTGGTTAATAAATTAGAGTGAAGGGATAAAATACTCATGTACGAACTAAGGATAGTATCCTGTGGTGAGTGCCTCTGATGATGCCCTGGATCTCATGGGCAAAATACTCATGTATGATTTGAAGATAGCATCTTGCAAAAAGTACCTCTGATGATGTCCATTGGTAAGTATAGTTAAAATTAACCAACTATAAAAAAATAAAAAAATGAAAAAAAGAAAAGAAAAGAAAAGAAATAGGAAGCAATAGTAGACGAATAAATGCTCAAAAATTTCATTCATCCATTTAAATCCATAATTCTTGGGATATATAAGTATCTGGTTTAAGGAGGGTGGGGAAAATTTAAATATATTATTTTAATTACCCTTTGCTTTGACTGACTTTGATTTGGGAGTAGATTGATCTAGAACTTTCTGAATGTGGGACACATAGGCAGATTGATACAACTGATTGGTAATTTATAAACACTTTGGGGGCTTAAAGATCAGTGGTTGGGTTTAGTCGGACCGAAATATCGGCGGTTGCAATTAGTATATATGAATACATTTTGGAATGTGGAATTGAATTGGTTGATAAATAAAAATGTTGAATGATGTTGAAATTGATTTCCCAATTATGATTCCATTGCAGTTTTCCGGGACGGAAAGAGTCAAGTGTGGGGATGTGATTTTAGTCCAATGTGTCGTCGTTATTGTTATTAATTTGTCAGTTTTATTTATGATAACGGTTGGATTACATTGCATTTACACGGTTTTTGTGTTCTGAGGTACCAGGAGCTAAACATGTAAAATCTGAGCTTTTATGAAGAATCTGAAGCTGATTGGTACAGAGGTCGAGAAATGATCGGGAACGAGTGAAGACTTGGAAGAAATAAAGAAAAGTTCCCGAGATTTAAATCAGGGCGGTACACCCAGTAGAGAAGAAATCAGAGCGGTACGCCCTAAATTGTAGAAATCAGCCGAAGTTAGAAATCTGGGGGGTACGCCCAGAATTCCTTTATTTAGGGCGGTACGCCTCGAAACGATGTCGGCATATTTTTATTTTTCTTGTTTTCTAAAACCTATTTAAAGGGTTTTTAGTCATTATTTCGAACCCTAATCATCCCCAGCCGTTTTTAGGGTGAGAATTATGAATTTGAAGACTTTTTTAGAGATTCTTTGAAGGTTGTAATCATCCGGTAATCGTTTCTTATGCTATCTTTAATTTTAATCATGGTTTCATTGTTAGCCATGTCCGGCTAATCATCTCTAACTGCTTTTGGTGAATGGTTGTGTAAAATCGTTCTATTCTTAACCATTAATTACTAGTTGTTCCGGAATCCTTGCAACCGTTGAGCACCCGCATGCTGAATTTGTTTAACCTAACTAGTAAATTAGGGTTTTAATTTAATGGTCCACTGTCATGATCTAGCACTTTCTTGCGGCAGGAACTAAGCAGCCCATTAGAAACTTAAGGTATTAGGTCAATTAGGCAATTGGGGGGCATGTCCATGTGTCACTAGTAACTAATTAGGTTTTGCCTAGATCGGTAGCCAACCAGGATCCAAAAGTGGTTAGATTTCTCACATTTGATAGTTTAAGTAATTTCCTAGTTCAAGTTAGTTAATTTTTAGTTAATACACCCCAACAAGTCAAAAACAACCAGGAGGCAATCTAGTTTAAGTTTAAGTTAGTTGGTAATATTAGTTAAGTTAGGTAAAAGTTAATAAATCAATTAGTTAATTTCCACATATTCCCTAGGTTCGATAACCCTAACTTCCACTACTACAAAATCAATTTAGTTGGGGATTTGTGACGGTCTAACAAACCGTTATCACTCTCTCATGTAAAAGAAAATCAGACCGGCAATGTTGTAAGGACGGTTCATTATCAAAGCATTCATCAGCGAGATCGTCTTCTGATTAAGTTCATCATGCCCCACAATCCTGTTTCCTAGACAATGTAACAGAACATGTGCCAGAAACTTGTATGGCACGCTCAAAGATGACTTATATATCCACTCACGACTTGGATCATCAGTGTACCAAATTCTTTTCAGCAACGCCACATTATCCGCATGAGAAATTTCCAAAGGGACTTCTGGTGTATCATAATTCAACTGTAAAACCCTTCTAACATCTGTTTTGGTGAATGTAACAATTTTATTTTGTACAGTTGCAGTAATTCTAATTGAATCATCAGAAATACTTCTCGCAGTAGACCAAAATTCCATAACAATATCTCGATACACGTCACACTTTTCTGTAATAGCATAATGTATCCTCGATCTGCGCAGAAAATCAATGATTCCTGATCCACCAAATTTCTCCAGCTTTGAATGAGCGACACCGAGATATGCACAAATGTTATGTTTATCACCTAGTTTTAAATCGTTCGCCATTTCTAAAACACACATAAAATAAAAAGATTGTTAAATTCAATGTGATTATAAAAAATGTTCACCAAAAACATCAGTTCGTTGTCATTCCCGTCAACAACCGACTTTTTTATTAAATAAAATCAAAGTTGCGAACCTGGTCCGAACCTTGTCCGAACATGTTTTTGGTTACCAAACCTCATCCGAACTTGACCTGGTCAAAGGTCAACGGTTGACCTCCGGTTAACGTCCGAACCTTGTTGGTCAACGATGAACTTCAGACGAACATCGTCTGAACTTCGGGTTCGGCTGATGAGGTTGAGGTTTGGCGCTGGACGAACACCGAGAAGTTAATCTTCTCAAAAAAATCTCAACCAGATCGAATTAGTCATAAAATTTGAACCCTATGTGCAGTTTTTTATTACGAGTTCATAAACACAAGTTTTATCATCTGCAATTGATTCTAACTATGTCTAATTTGAGATCTATGACTGTAAAAACCCTCGACACTATTTAGAACAAAAATCACCACATAAAACGATCAATCAAGACACCCAAACACACCAATGTAGTCGGAATAATGATTCCTACCTTAATCCAATCACCAATCTCTCAAACAAGCAGTTAAACAAAAATTAGAAATTTTGGCAGAGGTTCTTTAGGAGTTCGTGATAAAGAGAAATAGTGAACCTCCGAACCTCAAATTTGGCCTTTTATAGCCAGAGAGTTCGGCACGTCCGAACTTCCTCCGAACTCAAAGTTCGGCGAAATCAAACCTCCAAACTCTTTCCGAACTTCACCTTCGGTGACACCGAACTCTGTCCGAACTCGGACTTCAGCGTGTCCGAACTATGTCCAAACTTGGACTTTGGCCCTTTTTCCAAAATTTTCAATTTTTAACCCTTGATTTTGAAGAATCTCAAATTGAACCCCAAAAGTTTCAAATTTTATCAATTTGCTTCAAACTTCATTCAATTCAATGATGAATTTACTGTTTCCAATCCCATTTGGTTGTAACCAACATAATTTTGATTTTTCACTATCGGTTGATCGAAAATAAAGCAGAAATAAAATCTTTTTGATTTTATAACATTCTCAAACACACCTAAAATCTTTTCGGATTTTTACAAAATTATGCTAGAACACACCTAAAATCTTTTTAAAATTTTCAGATATGCAAAAACAAATAACCAAACAGAAATGAAATAACAAAATTGAAAAACATAATATCTTAAGCTTTTTGCGAGAAAGATCCAGACGCGATATCATATCAGCCAATATGCATCAGACACACTTCAATTTCAATTTTAATTTGCTTGCAAGTCAAGTTGGCAGCAAATACAACTTTTCAGTTTATTTTAGTTCAGGAAAATAAACTTTTATAGCTTTCTCATATGTTAAGGTACGATTTAACATGCATTGAAAATATGATAGCCCACACAATCCGAAATACTGGTAATCTGGCTTACTCTATTTTTTGTATTTTTCACATAATTTGAATTTCAATAGAGATTTTTCGTCCATGGTGTTTCATGCAAAAATAAAGCAGAACCCTAAACAAACAACAATCAGGTCTGCTGGTAGGCACGCAGAAAGTCCGATTGTTTAGGAAAAAAAAATAGAACATAAAGCATAAGTTGTACCATCTCGGCTTCCATGAAGTGACAAAATATTACCAACCCTCATTCCCAACCAAGTACTTTTTCAGCCCGCACTTGCGTGGTCAGCCGAGTTTGGTTACATAGACATAAGTGAAATAGCGTGGACGTGGTGGATCGTGCTCAACTCATGACATTTGGTAACAATTCGATAACAAATGAGAGTATATAACAAGCTCAATCTTATTGAAACCAAGAATAGGTTATCAATATAGACTCAGAGCTAGACACTATCAGAAACACACACTTAGCAAAACACCCTTACATAATTCAAACCTATCAAGCTATAAATATAGCTTAAGTCTGTCCGAACCCTACAGGTCGTCCGAACCTAGAGTTTGGCCGGGGTTCGGCAGGCTTTAATTTTACTTCTCCAAAACTTCGTCTGATCCAACATGTTGCCATCTTCAGGTACTAACAAACTCCCCCCTTAGCAAATGCTGGTCAGTCTTGATCAAACTTCTGCTCCAGTCCCAGTCCATGCCAGCTCATGATTGTGCCTAGCATAAATGTCGAATGCAAAAGAAATCCTTATCACTTTCTAAAACTGTAACGCCTGATCTATGTAATCTGGATGAAACAGTATCTAATTGTGATACAACACATCTATATCAGCCCTTGATAAGTTAATCAGCCACATTGGATCATACACCTTCACAACCTTGTTGTCTTCTTCCAACACAATAACTACTTCTCCAGTCCTCTCATTGTAATACCACCATTTCAGGTTTATGATAAGATCTAACTCCATCTTCATCAATAGAATCTTTTTCATCACCTGTGGCTTTGTCTTGAAAGTAAGAATTGTTAGCTTCTTCCCGATTTGTTTATGAATCTTTGTGGAATGTCTACGCATTTTTGGTTTATGAGGCTTTATGTATTGAAATCCAAAAGCACATTCTTTTTCAATTTGCTTGTTCAAATGAAAACCTCTCCAATCAGTGTCATAGTTACAAAAAGGTTTACGATTAAGCTCCGGAACATCCCACACCGACAATATATCAAAGTCTCGTGTTGATTTGAAATATTGAATACCATGTTGTCATTTAATTGCATAGCACCTAAGACTCTCAGCATACATCCAGCTAATAATATCTCCTGAAGCTTGAAATGGTTTGAACGTGTGGATCGTCTACTTAATCGTTATGAAATAAATGTTATACGAGCTAGAACACAAAGAGTAAATACAAATGACTTGTATTAACAACTGAGAGAACCACAGAGTACACAGAGAAGATATGACCTAGAAGCTTGTGGAATCTATTACAAGACTACTATTTATACACAATGAAACCTGCTGGTCCGAACCTCAGGTTTGGACCTGTTCGGCCCTGTCCGAACTCCAGGTTCGGTTAGACCTAATTTTGCATGTCTTTGTCTTGTATTCGATACTTCACATGACGATCAGGACCATGTATCAACAAACTCCCCCTCGGCATGTGAAGTATCATCTCCTCTATTAAAACTTGTATCTTGTATCTTGAATCAAACTCTTCCTCGATCTTGACGATGAGTTCAATCTTGAATACTTGATATTGCATCGTGTGTAATCGATTTATCAACAATCTTCAGAAGACTTGAAGTTGTAATGTTCTATTTCCACTTAGAAACCTGCCAACATAAATAATCTTGGCGCAAAATGTCTCTTCGAGACTCCAAGATATTTTGATTTTGAAAAATTGATTTTGTATGTCGTGTTGATCAATCGAAAACAAATCAAAAACAAAATCTTTTTGTCTTTTAGAAACTTTATATCAAAACACACCTAAAATATTTTTGGTATTTTCTAATAAGAAAAATAAATGCACAACAGAATCAGACACTATATTTGTCTTTTGCAAGAAAAATCATAACTTGGGATCATATTGGTCATAACATGCTGAACTACACTTCAATTTCAATTATTGTAGCACATAAGCCATGTCGATTGCATATATACATTGTCCAACTTTAAACTCAGGCAGAATCATACTCATAACATCTGGATATGTTAAGGTATTGATTAAATTTGTATTGACCAGTGTAGCCCACACTATCAGACATACTCAGATATGCTTTTGCTTATCACACTTTGTGATTTCATTTGTGATTTTAATCACATAATGATTGTAACCATGATATAGTCAACTGTGTTCCATTCAAAAAGAAATAAGAACGTTAAATCTTCTACCTTGAGGTCGATCTTTCGATACGCAGATAAGGCCTCGGATTTAACAAAATAAGAAAACTAAAACAAGTTGAAATTGTATAACTCAACAACAATCAGGTCGGTACTCCCGTACACGTGGATAAAGTCCAATGAGTTATACGAAACACCAACAAAAATAAAGCAGAATGTCAATCGAACAACAATCAGGTCGGTCTTGTGGACACGCAGAGAAAGTCTGATCGTTTGACAAAATAAAGAAAATCAAACAAGTTTAAATCTTTGCAAAATGAGCACATGTATACACAGTGACTTCTCATTTTATTTTTCACATATCTTTTTCTTGATATATCTTGAGATATGCATCAAGATGTTGTCCACTAGATCAAGCATCAGATTTAGTGTATATCATATTCGTATACTTTCTAATTTGCCGAGCCTACATTACACATCGATCAAATGGTCTCATGGCTTTTTCATCAATTTTATCCATGAGTCAGACAATGTAAGCCAATGTACCATCATTTCCCAATCATGTCGGATACAATTTCTCATTTTTCAATGTTTTTGGCTTTTCACATTTTTCAATGTTTTTGTCTTTTCCAAATTTCTCCCCCTAAAAATGACAACTCTATTTATAGATTTTCATTTTTAACATTTGAAAAACAACACACTATTTTTGTATTTTTGCACAAACAAACTCCTCCTCAGAATATGATGGAGTGAAAAACAAATGAAAAATTGATCAACCAACACGAATATGTTCATTTTAGCAATTTGAAAACAAGAATTGTTTTTGAAATTCAGTTTAAGTTAGCACAGATATTCCACAATCAGCAATTTTCCAATCACTGAAAGTTCTTTTTGAAATACCTGCTGACACCAAATAAATCATTAGTCGCTCTGGGATCGACCCGATTCAACAGTTTCGGGTCGCCCAGTGTCTTCCACATAGTCGTTGTTGGCCTTGGAAACAATTTTCGGTTTCCAAATTTGTAAAATTTTCAATTTTTTATTAGAACCAGAATCATATTCAACCGACGTACTTGGTTTAGACCAAGACAATTTACAGGTTGATTTAATCTTTGGAGACTAGGGTTCATAAAAAATTTGACCTTTGTTATCCACATATTTTGCAGTTTTGTGGATATATGCAGTCGTCGGACAAGCAACAACTAGATGTCTTGGTTGACGACATACATAACAAAGTCGTTCTCTAAAAGTATTTGAAAATTGTTTTGAATTTTGAAAACCAGATGTATGTTCAGAATCAAAGTTATCAAAGAAACCATCAGAAGAGTTATACCTAGGAGATGGACTCCTTGAAGATGACGATCTTCCAAAATAATAAGAAAATTCCTTCTGAGGTGATAATTTCTTTGTAATTTTTGCTTTAGGAACCTTTGCAACTTTTACTGGTTTCTTAGCTTGAACCGGCTCTTCCTTCACTTGATAACCCAAACCTTTGTGTTTGTAACCTGAAACCTTTTGAAGAATTTGAAGAAGACCTCAAAGTTTCTCTTGCCTTAACTTCGCTAGTGAATTTGGCTTTGATATCCTTCAGCTTGTTCTTTTCAATCAAAACTTTTTCTTCTTCGGTTGTAGAGGAAGAACTCGAAGCAACCTTATCAAATATATTTTCATTTTCTAACAAAACGGACTTTGATACAAATTTTGGAGCTTCACCCAAAGACTTTTCTTTCTTCTTAGACTTAGCCTTGTTCTTCTTGGGTGGAGTGGCAAATTTTGAATAATCATGCACTTCAGCTTTAGGAACAAGCAGAGCAGAAGTAACTTCAATTAAATCCACTGGTTGAGGAACCAAGTGTACATCATCTTCCTTAAAATTCTTCGAACTCTTATCCTGCTTGTATAAGAAGTTTAGCAATGTCTGTGACAAATTGCAATTCTTCACTTGCCTTTTCAACTCGAAAATCTCAAATTTCAAATCATTAATCTTTTGTTGAGCTTCAAACACCTCTTTCAGTGACTTGATGAATTTTGCATTAAGATCATCATATTCATAAGTTTGTAATTTTTGGATCTCACATTAGCAAACAACTCTTCAAGCACATTTTCTCTCTTTTGCTTATAAATCTCAACATCTTTAGTTAAAACTTCATTCTTGTCTTTGTAAAGAACATTCTCATCTTGAAGCATAGAAATCTTGTTTTGAAGCTTCTCAACAGTAACAGCAGTTTTAGCAATAAGAGCAGCAGCTTCCTCATACTTTTGCTGAACCCGATAACTTTTCTCAAATAAATTCTCAAAATCTTGAGCTGCGTCTAAAGCTTTAGCTTTGGCTTTCTCACACTTTTCAGCCAATTGAGCTTTTTCTTTCAAAATATCTTCATGAACATGAACTAATTCATAATATTTCTTTTGAAAATCTTCCAACTCTATCTTTAGCACAACAATTTCATCAGTTGATGTTTTAGAATCTGCTCAAACCCTTGAATTTAACATGTGTTCTTTGCTTGATTGGCTTAGGAGGAGGAACGTAATTAGCATGAAATGTTTTCATGTATTCATTGAAAATCCATCTTTGATTCTGTTCCTTGCCTCTTTAGTAATCGGGTCTTCGGGTTTTTCTTCCTCTTTCTTTCTCAATTTCCCCTCAGCTTCAGCACTTTTTTTTGGGAAATACTTCGAAATCATCACCAGTCTGATTCTTGTTGAAATTAGAGTATAGATCTGGATATTCTTCTTCAGTGTTATCCTTAATCTCAATTTCTTCATCAAACATATCCTCTTCAGATTCTGGTTTAGACGATTCGTATTTATCAGGTATAGCTTCAGAAGCTTTCTTCATCTCCTCGTCATTTAACTCAAAAACTACTTGAAGTTGTTTAGATGTCAGTTCATCAACAAACTCACCTTCTTCTAGTGTCTGAAGCATCTGTTTGAACTCAACCATACTCGTCGCAACTTGATTTGATGGAATTGAAGTTATCGGTACAGTCTCTCTTGAATCAGACTCCCCCTGGGATGTAGAATCCCCAGCACCCGAACCAGTGTTTCCGGTTGGGCCTGAACCTCCACCAACATTCCCTTGAGGATCTTCATGATCAGGATCAACATTCAAATACTTCAAATAATCCTCTTGACAACCAGAACCAGACCCAATCTCCCCCTGAGCTTTAAATTTCTACATCAAGAATTTTATTTGCTCACTCATCTCGAGAAGCATAGCACTATGGGTCTGACTAGCCTTATTCAAACGTTGAATCTCCTAATCTTTAGTTGCTGCACCACTTGTCAATTGTAAGAGAATTTTATATTTTTCTTCATCCTTTCTCTTTAATACTTCAATAACCTTTGATTGTTCAGGATTCTTGACTTTCAAGGCATCAATCTGTAATTGTTGCTCAAGTAAAGCACTATTAAGCAGACTAGCCTGTGAGAAAGAAATAGAGCCTTGGTCAAGATTGAAATTCACATTAGGAGATGCAGTTGAAGCTGTAGCAGTTGAGAAGATAGGAGTTGTTGGTGTTGAACCCATAGAGTGATTAACATACTGAGCACTAGCACTTGCTGAAGGTGTTGTGCTAGCTGATGTAGACCTTGTAGCGTTCATCAAATCTTGTAAAAACACAGACTGAACATCAGCTGGAGCTGTAGAAACAATAGTAGTAGTAGTAGTAGTAGTAGTAGTAGTAGTAGTAGTAGTAGTAGTAGTAGTAGTAGTAGTAGTAGTAGTCGTAGTTGCTTCAGACACTGATACAGTAGGACCACCTGAAGAAGATACCCTGGGACGAGGTTGCAAAATATATTGTTAACCTTTATGCTTTTTACCTCTCCCACCAGTAGCAATTGACTTCTTCCTCCATTTTGAAGGAGTGACAGAAGAAGAAGCATTGATTGGCTGCTTGCCCTTACCAGGAGCATCATCATCGGGATCATAATCTTCATCAGACTCAACTGGAGACTTATCTGCCATATATCTGGAATTAGCCAAGTGACCAATCAATCGCTTCAACTTTGGAATATCAGCCAGTGCCTTTTTCTGATATTAAGCCAATGCACTCACACTTGTCTCATTCATGTGCTTCATTTCAAATATCTGAGCTTCATCCTTCACCAAACTTGGATACAGATTATTTAAAATCATCTGAAGAGACCTCGGGTACAAAGCTACTTTCTTTTGCCTCTGAGTTAGATTCTCTCTCATGTAAAAGAAAATCATACCGGCAATGTTGTAAGGACGGTTCATTATCAAAGCATTCATCAGCGAGATCATCTTTTGATTAAGTTCATAAAGCCCCGCAATCCTGTTTCCCAGACAATGTAACAGAACATGTGCCAGAAACTTGCATGGCACGCTCAAAGATGACTTATATATCCACTCACGGCTTGGATCATCGGTGTACCAAATTCTTTTCAGCAACGCCACATTATCAACATGAGAAATTTCCAAAGGGACTTCTGGTGTATCATCATTCCACTGTAAAACCCTTCTAACATCTGTTTGAGTGAATGTAACAGTTTGAATTTGTACAGTTGCAGTAATCATAATTGGATCATCAGAAATACTTCTCGTAGTAGACCAAAATTCCACAACAATATCTCGATACACGTCACAGTTTTCTGTAATAGCATAATGTATCCTCGATCTGCGTAGAAAATCAAAGATTCCTGATCCACCAAATTTCTCCAGCTTTGAACGAGCGACACCGAGATATGAACAAATGTTATGTTTATCACCGTGTTTTAAATCGTTCGCCATTTCTGAAACACACATAAAATAAGAAGTTCGTTAAATTCAATGTGATTATAAAAAAACATTCACCAAAAACATCAGTTCGTTGTCATTCCCGTCAACAACCGACTTTTTTATTAAAAAAATCAAAGTTGCGAACCTGGTCCGAACCTTGTCCGAACATGTTTTTGGTTTCCGAACCTCATCCAAACTTGAACTGGTCAAAGGTGTCACACCTCGCCCCGCCGCGCCCTACCAGGCGCGGGGGAGATGAGAGTGGGACCAGCCGCTCGTATCAGAACACGCGGAAGCAAACAGATAGGTGCAAGATCACAAGGTCAACACACACAAACGGACGACCCGTCCAATACAAAATCAAATACAGACCATAATGGACTTAATATGTTAAGTCTTAAGTAATACACATTAGTCTACACCCAGGCAGAACCTAAGGCTACCAACACAATCAATGGAAAAGACAACAATAACAAAGGATAGTCATGACGGGGAACAAATCCCAAAATCAACCAAATGAACCCCAACGAGTACAAAACCAAACTCGTCCCAAACATCCAAACGTGACATCCACCCAAAGCTTTACTTACCTGCACATGAACCAAAAATACGTCAACAACAAAAGTTGTTGGTGAGATGTAGTGCATTTGACTCAAATCCAAGCTTTACTTACGGTCGCAAGCCTCCCTTTGTGGACTAGGCATACGCCATTACTCGACCCCTAATGAATCCAACAAACGGGTATGAGACACCTTGATGTACCTCTACAGCTGTATTGGTGCAATACATGAACGTCTCGTAACATGCGAGTTTAGATTTAAAACAAGGTAACAAAATACCTAAGCACAGTAACAAACAAACAAGCAATAGTTTGATATGGTTCATGTACACCCCAAAACGTTAAAAAGTTAAAGTAGGGGGAAAACTATCAACTCACAGATAAACAAGCGGTGGATCAAACAAATGTCACAGGGCACGAGAATCCAAACGTCCAAGTGTATCACAGTGGCAAGTCTATTATAATGATATATGCATAGTTATATAAGAACCTATCCGCAACTATAAACGCTTAAGCAATTTGTAGCAACAATAACTAACCAAATGAGAGGTTTAACAACACTCCCCGGAACATACTGAGTGGACAACAACACCTGACGAGATCATAGGGCCCCAACCGGGAAGTGAAATATCTTTACTAGAAACCAACATGCCCATACTCGTGAAAATAACCAAACCGGGTCGCTCGATATTTCCCAAAACACAAAACAAAACAATGAAACTGTCCAGGGACACATGAGATCCGTGAGCAAACCAGAAAATCATCCCATGTGGTCCTCATGGGTGGTCAACATACCACGTTGACTTTCCAGGCTATGAGGACTGCGAGCAAACCAACAAACAAAACCCATGCGGTCCTCATCGATTATTTTTTCATCTAGTGAATTTTTCTCAAAATTTGATTTTTGCTCGTTTCGAAAACGGGGTTTTATTCCCAACATTTCCAGTAGCCAAAATATAAATTCTTGGGCCTCCAAACCGTGTCAAAATTCCGTTATAAGTCCCGGTTTGATTCGAATATTACCCGAACTCATTTTACAAGCGGGTTTTTTATAATTTCCACCCATTCCAACTCACTATTTATCAACAAAGGACTGATCTTAACTCATTTTAACAACCATATGCTACTGGAATCTCTGGGTTTTCACAATCACTTGACAAAAGTCCATATAACTCGGTTTTCGGGTTTTTAAACACAAAACTACAAACGCCGCCTCCACCCGTTTACCAATCTGTTCCAATGTGACAATCTTGTTTCTGAGATGGTGGGTTTCCCAGGCCAAATATTCCAGAAGCATCAATAAACCCATAAATACACATGCATGCATAAAGGACTTGTACCTTGTGTAGAAAAACTTGTACAATGCCTCTAAACCGGGTTTTTCACTTCCTTGATCTCCAAATAATTTCCTTAGGCTAGATTATCCCTTGTATGGATCATCAAGACGTAGAATGAGTGATGGATCATCCAAAAACTTGATAAAACTCAACCGAACACAAACCCAAACATGAACTTACCCCGAAACGCCTCCAATCTTGCTCCTAGTGCCTCTGATAACTCCTGATCGCACATGCATCCACTTCTGGAACATCAACAAGCTCTGATCAGGGAGAGTTCACAACAATGATGCACGAATATGAAGAAACGAAGCAACTAGGGACATATCCGAACACTCCTAGAGCTCCAAAGGGCATAAACTTCGATCACCGGACTTCCCTTGGATGAAATTTGATGTCTCAGGCGAAGTAAAGGAGGAGAGTGGAGAGAACTTGGAGGAAAATCTCGTGCAAATGAGCAGAAATGAGCAAAACTCATTTTTATAGTCCCGGGCGTCGATGAGGACCGCGAGACGTGTACAAACATACCCCTATGCGGTCCTCATGGGGTAAAACACGTGGATCCTGAGCCAGCAACCTGACGGGTCATGAGTACCGCGAGAGGTTGAACCAGATAGGGCATACGGTCCTCATGCCCTCCAGAAAAAAAAATCTTTATTTTTCTTGAAATTTTATATTCCGAGCTCGGGGGTTTTACCAGAAATGTTACATCCTTCCCTCCTTAAGAGAATCCTGTCCCGGAATTCACTTAGGTTCAAAAAGATGCGGGTACTTCCTACGCGTGTACGCCTCCGATTCGGAAGTATGCTCGGGTCTATGCCGAGCTTCCCACTTAACCTTAACCATCAGAATCTTCTTTCTACGCAATTTCTTCACAATTCTCTCAACAATCTTCATCGGCTTTTCTGTGAAGTTTATTTTCTTATCGACGAGAATTTCTTTCAGCGGAGTAGTTAGGGCTTCATCAACCATACATTTGTGCAGGTTCGAGACGTGAAAAACGTCGTGAACTCCACCGAGTTCTTCAGGAAAATCCAATCGATAGGCCACCTGTCGACTTTGGATATAATCTTGAAGGGTCCAATGCAACGAGGACTTAACTTTCCTCTCTTTCCAAACCGAATAATCCCTTTCCAAGGGGATATTTTAAACATTACCAAATCTCCTTCCTTGAATTCCAATGGCCTACGACGACGACCGGCATAACACTTCTGCCGATCCTGTGCGGCTTTAAGCTTTTCTTGAATTTCTCGCACCTTATCATAAATAGCCATAACCAACTCTGGTCCTATAAGTTGCCCTTTTCCAACTTCAGACCAACACAACGGGACTCTACATTTCCTGCCATATAGAGCTTCAAACGGTGCCATTTGTATACTAGAGTGATAACTATTATTATATGAAAACTCTACCAATGGTAGGTGGGTATCCCAACTACCACCGAATTCCATCACACATGCTCTCAGCATGTCCTTTAAGGTTTGGATGGTTCTTTCACTCTGCCCATCCGTCTACGTATGATATGCCGTACTTAATCTCACTTTAGTTCCTAATGCTTCCTGAAGACTTTGCCAGAAATGGGAAATAAATCGGCCATTTCTATCAGACACAATTGATAATGGAACTCCATACCTTGACACAATTTCATTTACATAAATCTTGGCCAATTGTTTCGTGGGGTAAGTTTCCTGAATCGGCAAAAAGTGAGCTGACTTTGTCAATCGGTCCACGATTACCTAAATAGTATCATTACCTCTCCTAGTTTTAGGAAGCTTAGTTACAAAATCCATAGTTACCATGTCCCATTTCTACTCAGGTATTTCCAAAGGTTGGAGTAAACCAGCGGGCTTCTGATTCTCATCTTTTACCTGCAAACACATATAGCATTTCCCAACAAACTCGGCAATTGCTCTCTTCATCCCCGGCCACCAATAGTGGGGTCTCAAATTATGGTACATCTTATCATTACCAGGGTGCATCAAATACTTAGACTTATGCACTTCACGAAGGATCATTTCACGAAGACCACCTCCCTTCGGCACCCAAATTCTATTTCCCAATCTAAGGATACCATCGGGTCCCTTTGTAAGGCGACCCACGATGGTCATTATTTCTTCTTTTCTATTCACTTCTGGATCGGTTATTTGGTCCTTCTGAGCTTTCAAAATTTCATCGATCAGAACAGCACGCACATCTATTCTCATTGCACGAACCCTCAGAGGCTTGGTCCTTTCCTTTCTAATTAATGCGTCTGCTACTACATTGGCTTTCTCGGGTGATACTTTATCTCACAATCGTAATCACTTAACACTTCCATCCAACGCCTTTGACGCATGTTTAATTCCTTCTGATTGAACAAATGTTGAAGTCTCTTATGATACTTTGTCGCACCGAGTTCCAGATCATGCGTAGCGTAATTCTTCTCGTGCGTCTTTAGTTGCCTTGATGCATAGACGATCACTTTGTTTCGCTGCATCAGCATGCATCCTAACCCGTTGATCGATGCATCACAGTAAAAAACAAAATCTTCTGTTCCTTCACGTAAGGAAAGAATAGGACCGGTGCTCAATTTCTACTTTAGAAGTTCAAATGCATCAGTGTCATTCTGCTTCCAATCCCACTTTGCGTTCTTCTGAGTTAACGCGGTTAATGGTGTCGCAATCTTAGAGAAATCCTGTATGAATCGCCTATAGTAACCTGCTAAACCCAAGAATCTTCTAATTTCTGCTAGAGACTTAGGCTGCTCCCAGTCCATTACCGCTTCAACCTTAGCAGGATCTACCTAAATTCTAGCACTGCTTACAATGTGTCCTAGAAACTGTACTTCTCTAAGCCAAAACTCACACTTAGAAAATTTAGCATAATGTTTCTCAAATCTTAATACCTCTAAAATCTCCTAAGGTGTCCTTCATGCTCTTTCCTCGTATGTGAATAAATCAAGATGTCATCTATGAACACTATCACAAACTTATCGAGGTAAGGCTTACACACTCGATTCATTAAATCCATAAAGACTGCAGGGGCGTTTGTCAATCCAAACGGCATCACGGTGAACTCATAGTGCCCATATCCTGTCCTAAAAGTAGTTCTTGGAACATCTTCTTCTCTAACTCTCACTTGGTGATATCCAGATCTTAAGTCGATCTTTGAGAAGTAACTTTCCCCTTGGAGCTGGTCAAACAAATCATCTATGCGAGGGAGTGGGTATCTATTCTTGATCGTTACCTTGTTGAGCTCATGTAGTCAATGCACATGCGCAAAGACCCATCCTTTTTCTTTACAAACATAACGGGGGCTCCCCATGGGGATGAACTAGGCCAGATACATCCTTTATCCAGAAGGTCTTGCAGTTGACTCTTAATTTCTTGCATCTCCGATGGTGCAAGGCGATAAGGCTCTTTAGCTATCGGTGTCGTCCCTGGTGTAAGCTCAATTTGGAATTCCACTTGCCTCCTTGGTGGCACTCCTGGAATTTCTTCAGGAAAAACATCGGGAAACTCGGAGACAACGGGTACGTCTTCAACCTTTTCTTCTCGTGGGACTTCTACTAAGTTACCCAAGAAAGCTTGGCATCTTTTCCTCATAAACTTTTCCGCTCTAAGAATTGAGATTAAATTTAAAGGTCGTGCTTAGCGATCTCCAACGATAGTGTGCACCTTGCCCTCTGACGACACTACTTCCACAACCTTCTTATCACAATGGATCTTGGCCCGATAGCGGGTCAACTAATCCATACCAAGTACAATAAGGCATCATCTATTCTTAGTTGGCAACATCTAACAATTTCAGGAATGCTAATCTCCTGCCCACTAGTAGTTTCTACAACATAGGGTCTATCTAACGCATGTAAAGCACATTTCAATTTAGGTAAACACGAAGTGGCCACCAAACTCCTATTAGCTCCAGAGTCAAACAATATACAAACAAACACATTGTTCACAGAGAACATACCATATATAACATCATCACTATTACGAGCCGCTTCAGCAGTCATGATAAATAGGCGACGTTTACCTTTTGGACCCCGCCATCTCTGCCCCGGTTTCTTTCTTTAGCAGCATCCTTAGGTTTTGGGCAATCAGCGATTCTGTGTCCTCTGTCGCCGCAGTTGTAACAGGTAGCAGGCTTTGTGCATTGATTTGCAAAGTGACCAACCATATTGCACTTTTAACATGTGGGCCTATCTCCCCTATAGTGTCTACTTTTCTCATCCCTGCATTTCTATCTATCTCCCCTGCGATTTCGGTCATGGTCCCTTCTCTTACCCTCAAACCTCCTACGGTGCCCTGACGATTCATCCCTTCTCCCAGATTGGTAGTTCCACTCATCACATAGAGTGCCAGTCAAATTCATGGCAAATTTCAAAGTGCTAGGTCAATAAGCTCTCACATCTGCCCTAATTACTGGGCTCAGGTCATACAGAAATCGACGAATCTGAGTTTCTTCCTCCTTTGCCATATGGGGGACAAGGTTCAGCAGCTCATTGAACCTGTTAATGTACGACATGTAATCTGACTCCTTCATCTCCAAGTGAACAAACTCATTCTCGAACTTCTCAAATTCTTTTTCTGGCAAAAACTTTTCCAACACTAATCTGCAGAACTTATTCAAACCCATCGAGTAAGTTCTGGTCTTGCCTCTTTTGTTCAGCTCCGCTTTCCACCAGTTCACAGTGGGTCCTTTAAGTGATTTAGAAGCAAACTTGATCTTGTCTCTCTCTGCACACTCGCTGATATCCAGCGCGCTTTGAACCTCATCCAACCAGTTTAGTGCCTCAGTGGCACTTTTGTCACCCCTAAAGATTCCTGGTTTACTCGCCATGTCTGTCTTGTAGCTTCAACCCCTCTAGTATGCTTTTCATTTCTCCTTTCTCTCTCACTTTCCTTCGTGCTTCTCAGAGTTGTCAGAATCTGAACTGTACTTGCGACGCCTCTTAGGCTTGCTCCTCGAGCTTGCAGAAGACTCTTCTCTAACCCTTTTACGCATCTCAGACCTTGGCTTTCGGGAACTTGCGGAGGATTAATCTCTCACTGTCTTGTGTTTTTCAGACTTAGATTTCCTATGATGGCTTGACTCGGTTCTTTCTTCAGTTCTGGATTTCTGTCCTTCAGGTTCAACATGTTTCTTACCCAGTCTTTTCTCCTGAGCAACTAAGTTTGGGAATGCAGTTGCAATCCCGTCAGCAATCACTTTCTGGAATCTTTCTTCCTGCTCTTTTTCTCGCCTCTGCTCGGAGGCTAGAGGGTTTTCATCCATAATACGCAAGGAGTTGTCGTCATCTTCATCATTGCTTTGTTCAACTGTATTCTTTGGAATATCTCCACCATTCTTGGGATCGTCAGTAGCATGACGTGTCCTTCTCGTAGTCCTGCTAGTAGTAGCCTTCGTCATCGACTGAAATTTAGACGAAATGCAATTAGAATTTCCACAAAGGTTCAAATAGACTCTCACAAACGCAACTGTGATACGGACATAACTCCATATGAGTTATTCAAACGGGGATGCACGGAGGATACCAATCGGATACACCCGGAATAGGGGGCTCACGAAACTAAGCAGTGTCATGACTATCAAGGGAAACAAAGGATAATGGAGTTCTAAGCAATTCCTACACACTAGGCAATCACTTACTCCTAGCTGCAACAAGCTATACCCCTATTGCAATCCAATCCATAATCAACAAATCACAACACTAGGATTTATTAAACCACAATACCATAACAAGTCTTACACAAGTCCTAGCATAAGGACTACGACCACAATATCCAGATCACAATACATCAACCACTAAAAGTACCATAACAACAACACAGATACAAGTCTGAAAGTACAACAGAACTACAACAAGTACAAACAGCTGCCAATCAAAACACATCCGAAACGCAACCACAAGGTAGAATGACAAGAACCACAACATCCATAATCATCACCAACGATCGATCCTCAATGCCTCTTCTTCTTTCCCATGCCAAATCCAATCCTAGCTGCCTCCCCAATAGCAGTGGATGCCTTCGATAACATCTTCGCCATACTCTTCTCTCTCTTCTTCACCTCTGCGTTCTCTTGTGCCAGTGCGCGGTTCCGCTCCATGAGAGCGGCATCATCAGGGGAGCTAGGTCCGGCGACCTCACAGTATGGAGAATAAGGAAATGGGTAACCAGGACCGGAAAACGAAGAACGGTGAGGCTCAACATAAGGAACATATGAGGCATAGGGATAGGATGGCATCACATAAGGTGGGGGTGCTGGAGGATGAGCATAATAAGGGTCAACTGGTGGGGGATACATGGGGACATGAGCACTGTACGATCTATGTAGCGCTGGGAAGGAGTAACGATCAGAAACAAGGCCTGCCTGCTGTGCCTCCATGCGTGCAGCAACATAGAGATCACACATATCGTGGGGAAACGGTGGGCATGGTGGGGGAACATGGTGTCCGGGAGCAATGGCGGCTGCAGTGGTGGCTGCTGTAACAATAGGAACCTCGACCATGGGCTCAGACTCGTCCGGGCTGTTGCTAACACCAGAATCATAGCTAGCGGGAGCGTAAAATGGAGACGCGTAGACGTGGTGCTCATGGTGCTGAGAATGGTAACTGGCAAAATGGCCTGCTGAAAGTTCGATAACCAGATGGTTACCGGACTGTTGCTAATCCGTGGGCTCCTGCTGCTGTGGTGGCTCAACCTCATATGCCTGCTCTGTAGGTTCCTTGTCATCATCATCGTTAAGATCCACGAGTGGGGCTGCTGCTGCTACGGCAAACGCGTCGTCAATCTCCTCCTGAGTCAGCTGGATCTGTGGCTAAGGGCGAACAGACATACGAGCTCCAATGCGCTTCCGCGGCGGTCGCGAAAGTTTCTGTGGCTGCTTCTCCGGATGCGGCGTGTTCCGAATGAACGCTTAAGGAGATACGACATAGCCCGAAGAATCGGGGCTCAATGGAATAACCGGTCGGCTGGGACCTGCTTCCACCTTCTTCTTTCCTTTTCCGCTAGATCGTGAGGATGATGATTTGCTTCCACCGAAAACCATGCTTTCTTCAGGGTACCTATCAAATTGAAAGTCAGTACAATATACAAGATATCAAATCTCCCATGCATGCCTAGGGTACCGTTACCCTAACTCACACTAAGGAGGATGTGTCCTATTACACCATGCAATTAACACACAAGGAGGGACTTTCAGCTTATGTTGGTCTGCTAGGATTCGGCAAGTCTTAGTGTACCTGTGGGTAGGAATGGTAGTCTGCAGTTCTGTAACTACTACCGACCTTACACTAATCCTCGAGATCTTCCTAACACACAAACCTTCACCTAGGTCCAAACAAGGGAAGACTATCAGCTTTCGTATGCCTGCTAGGGTTCACTGAGTCTTAGTGCACCTGTTGGTAGGAATGTCAGGTTGCAAGGCTGAAACTACCACCGACGTTACACTAAATCTCAACTACTCCCTAGCACACAGACGTCCACCTAAGTCTTAGACTTAGCATCGAGCTTAGCCTTAAAGTTCGTTCTTAGAGGTTCAAGCTTAGGGGCTCTACGAGTCACCTAATCTGCTGGAACCTTGGCCTCTGATACCAACCTATCACACCCCGCCCTGCCGCGCCCTGCCAGGCGCGGGGGAGAGGAGAGTGGGACCTGCCGCCTGTATCAGAATACGCGGAAGCAAACAGATAGATGCAAGATCACAAGGATAACACACACAAATGGACGACCCATCCAATACAAAATCAAATACATACCATAATGGACTTAATATGTTAAGTCTCAAGTAATACACAGTATCTACGCCCAGGCAGGACCTAAGGCTACCAACACAGACAAAGGAAAAGACAACAATAACAAAGGATAGTCATGACGGGGAACAAATCCTAAAGTCAACCAAGTCAACCCCAATGGGTACAAAACCCAACTAGTCCTTGACATCCAAACGTGAAATCCACCCAAAGCTTTACTTACATGCACATGAACCAAAAATATGTCAACAACAAAAGTTGTTGGTGAGTCGTAACGCGTTTGACTCAAATCCAAGTTTCCACAAATCAAGTAACAATACTGTGCCTGTTATAAATTCCTAAGGTTAAACCAGCACTTCGGGGGTACGATCCTACGGCTGCACGCCTCCCTTTGTGGACTAGGCATATACACCATTAACCGACCCCTAATGGATCCAACAAACGGGTATGAGACACCTTGATCTACCTCTACAGCTGTATTGGTGCAATATATGTCTTTGTGGCCTAACACTAAGGCCCAAATTAACCATACTAATCAACATGAACGTCTCGTAACATGCGAGTTTAAATTTATAACATGGTAACAAAATACCTAAGCACAGTAACAAACAAACAAGCAATAGTTTGACATGGTTCATGTACACCCCAAAACGTTAAAAAGTTAAAGTAGGGGAAAAGCTATCAACTCACAGATAATCAAGCGGTGGGTCAAACAAACATCACAGGGCACGAGAATCCAAACGTCCAAGTGTATCACAGTGGCAAGTCTATTATAATGATATATGCATAGTTATATCAGAACCTATCCGCAACTATAAAAGCTTAAGCAATTTTTAGCAACAATAACTAACCATACGAGAGGTTTAACAACACTCCCCAGAACATATGAGCGGACAACAACACCCGACGAGATCATAAGGCCCCAACTGGGAAGTGAAATATCTTTACTAGAAACCAACATGCCCATACTCGTGAAAATAACCAAACCGGGTCGCTCGATATTTCCTAAAACACAAAACAACACTAAACAATGAAACTGTCCAGGGACACATGAGGACCGCGAGCAAACCAGAAAATCATCCCATGCGGTCCTCATGGGTGGTCAACAGACCACGTTGACTTTCCAGGCTATGAGGACCGCGAGCAAACCAACAAACGAAACCCATGCGGTCCTCATCGATTATTTTGTCATTTAGTGAATTTTCCTCAAAATTTGATTTTTGCTCGTTTCGACAACGGGGTTTTATTCCCAACATTTCCAGTAGCCAAAATATAAATTCTTAGGCCTCTAGGCCGTGTCAAACATCCGTTATAAGTCCCAGTTTGATCCGAATATTACCCGAACTCATTTTACAAGCGGGTTTTTTATAATTTCCACCCATTCCAACTCATTATTTACCAACAAAAGACTGATCTTAACTCATTTTAACAACCACATGCTACTGGAATCTCTGGGTTTTCACAATCACTTGACAAAAGTCCATATAACTCAGTTTTCGGGTTTTTAAACACAAAACTACAAACACCGCCTCCACCCGTTTACCAATCTGTTCCAATGTGACAATCTTGTTACTGAGATGGTGGGTTTCCCTGGCCAAATATTCCAGAAGCATCAACAAACCCAAAAATACACATGCATGCATAAAGGACTTGTACCTTGTGTAGAAAAACTTATACAATGCCTCTAAACCGGGTTTTTTCACTTCCTCGATCTCCAAATAACTTCCATAAGCTAGAATATCCCTTGTATGGATCATCAAGACATAGAATGAGTTATGGATCATCCAAAAACTTGGTAAAACTCAACCGAACACAAAACCAAACATGAACTTACCCCGAAACGCCTCCAATCTTGCTCCTAGTGCCTCTGATCACTCTTGATCGCACATGCATCCACTTCTGGAACATCAACAAGCTCTGATCAGGGAGGGTTCACAACAATGATGCACGAATATGAAGAAACGAAGCAACTAGGGACATACCCGAACACTCCTAGAGCTCCAAAGGGCATGAACTTCGACCGCCGGACTTCCCTTGGCCAGAATTTGACGTCTCAGGCGAAGTAGAGGAGGAGAATGGAGAGAACTTGGAGGAAAATCTCGTGAAAATGAGCAGAACTCATTTTTATAGTCCTGGGCGTCGATAAGGACCGCGAGAGGTGCACAAACATACCCCCATGCGGTCCTCATGGGGTAATACACGCGGATCCTGACCCAGCAACCTGACAGGTCATGAGTACCGTGAGAGGTTGAACGAGATAGGGCATGCGGTCCTTATGCCCTCTGTAAAAAAGAATTCATTATTTTTCTTGAAATTTTATATTCCGAGATCGGGGGTTTTACCAGAAATGTTACAAAAGGTCAACTGTCGACCTTTGGTCAACGTCCGAACCTTGTTGGTCAACGACGAACTTCAGACGAACATCGTCTGAACTTCGGGTTCGGCAGATGAGGTTTAGGTTCGGCGCTGGACAAACACCGAGAAGTTAATCTTCTAAAAAAATCTCAACCAGATCGAATTAGATCATAAAATTTGAACCCTATGTGCAGTTTTTGATTACGAGTTCATCGACACAAGTTTCATCATCTGCAATTGACTCTAAGTATGTCTACTTTGAGATCTATGACTGTAAAAACCCTCGACACTATTTTGAACAAAAATACCACATAAAACGATCAATCAAGACACCCAAACCCACCAATGTAGTCGGAATAATGATTCCTACCCTAATCCAATCACCAATCTCTCTGACAAGCAGTTAAACAAAAATTAGAAATTTTTGCAGAGGTTCGTAAGGAGTTCGTGATAAAGATAAATAGTGAACCTCCGAACCTCAAGTTTGGCCTTTTATAGCCAGAGAGTTCGGCGCGTCCGAACTTCCTCCGAACTCAAAATTCGGCGGAATCAAACCTCCAAACTCTTTCCGAACTTCTCCTTCGGTGACGCCGAACTCTTTCCGAACTCGGACTTCAGCGTGTCCGAACTCTATCCAAACTTGGACTTTGGCCCTTTTTCCAAATTTTTCAATTTTCAACCCTTGATTTTGAAGAATCTCAAATTAAACCCCAAAAGTTTCAAATTTTATCAATTTGCTTCAAACTTCGTTCAATTCAATGATGAATTTACTGTTTCCAATCCCATTTGATTGTAACCAGCATAATTTTGATTTTTCACTATCGATTGATCGAAAATAAAGCAGAAATAAAATGTTTTTGATTTTATAACATTCTCAAACACACCTAAAATCTTTTTGGATTTATACATAATTATGCTAAAACACACCTAAATTTTTTTTTTTTAGATTTTCATATATGCAAAAACAAATAACCAAACAGAAATGAAATATCATAATTAAAAAACATAATAACTTAAGCTTTTTGCGAGAAAGATCCAGACGTGAGATCATATCAGCCATTATGCATCAGACACACTTCAATTTCAATTTTAATTTTCTTGCAAGTCAAGTTGGCAGCAAATACAACTTTTCAGTTTATTTCAGTTCAGGCAGATAAATTTTTGTAGCTTTCTGATATGTTAAGGTATGATTTAACATGCATTGAAAATATGATAGCCCACACAATCCGAAATACTAGTAATCTGGCTTATTCTATTTTTTGTATTTTTCACAGAATTTAAATTTCAACAGAGATTTATCGTCCATGGTGTTTCATGCAAAATAAAGCAGAACCCTAAACAAACAACAATCAGGTCTGCTGGTAGGCACGCAGAGAAAGTCCGATTGTTTAGGAAAATAAGAAATAGAACATAAAGCATAAGTTGTATAATCCAACAACAATCAGGTTCGCACTCACGTACACGCAGAGAAAGTCCGATGGATTATACGAAACACCAAAGAAAATAAAGCAGAACCTCAAACGAATACCAATCAGGTCGATCTTTTGATACGCAGAGAAACGCCGATCGTTTGACAAAATAAAGAAAATCAAACAAGTTGAAATTTTTGCAAAATGAAAGCATGCATACACCAGAACATCTCTTATTCTGTTTTTGCTATTTTTATTTTTTTATATTTCCAAGATCACACAGCATCCATCATGATGTGCCTCACAATTATCAAGCAAATCTTTTTAAGTTGCTATCATACTAGCATATATCAGATTTGCATTCACACATTCAACTAACCAAACAAGTACCTACAGCCTTTATTTCTACTTTATCCATGGTTGATAACATACGCTGATTAATATCATTTCTCGCTTGGTCGGATAAATTTCTCAATTTATGATTTTTCTTTTTTTATGCTTTTTGCATTTTTCAATTTTTTTATACTTTTTGCATTTTTCAATTTTCTTTAATTTTCTAATATTCTCCCCCGAAAATACAAAACTCTATTTTTGGATTTTGTATAGGCGCAGTAAGAAACTGCAAACCGTAATCCCGCAATTGTTGTTGAATCCATAAAACATGTGAGCAGCAACTTGCAGCCGCCATGTATTCAGCTTCTGCAGTGGACGTAGCAACGAATGTCTGTTTCTTAAACTGCCAAGACACCAACCTATTGCCTAGGAATTGACATCCGACTGTAGTTGACTTTAAATTAATCTTGCAACCGCTGTAATCCGAATCTGAGTAGGCAGATAAGTCAAACTTATCATTATGAGGATACCAGATCCCGAGATCTGTGTTACCCTTCAGATAAGCTAGAATTCTTCGAACTGCATATAAGTGTGATAACTTCGGAGCCGCTTGGTACCTGGCACACAAACAAATTGGAAACATTATGTTAGGACGACTAGCTGTTAAGTACATCAATGAACCTAACATTGCCCTATACAAAGTGGCTTCAACTTCTTCACCATCTTCATCAGGACAAAGGCCATGCGATAACTGAATCGGAGTTCCCAGAACACGGACATCTTCAATTTTGAATCGGCTCAAGACATCCTTCACATGCTTCGTTTGATGTATGATGAAAAAGCATGTAACGATCGATTCTATGGATGAGACGGAAGTTTTGTCATATATTGTGTTGAATGATTACATAAACCGAAGGAGTATACAAACGATTAAGCTCCGGGGGAGGTCGGACAGAACCTCCCCTCTCAACACATTGATCTGAGAAGACACTGGACAAAAACTTACAATCAAATACAAAGACTTCACTATTTATACTATTTCATTCTGGGCCGAACCTGGGACCTCCGAACCTGGAGTTCGGCCAAGGTTCGGAGCCTCCGAACCTTGAGTTCGGCCGAGGCTCGGACCCCAGACTTTGTCCACTCTCAAATCAGTCTGTTCGTCAATTCGAACAGTAACGGCCACACAAGGTTCATACACTAACATATGAAGATCCCTTTAGCAGGTTGCTGAACTTGTAGGCCTAAAAAGAAAGACATTTCTCCCATAGAACTCATCTCAAACTTGGTTTGCATTTACTCTCGAAATCTTTCGAAAGCTGTTCGTTTGAGTTGCCAAAAATAATATCATCGGCATAAATTTGTACCAACAGCAGATCCTCCCTCGTTTTCCGGCAAAACAAAGTGCAATCTACCAACCCACGCTTGGATCCATTTACTAGTAGATAAGTGGACAAGGTCTCATACCAAGCTCGAGGAACCTGATGAAGAACATAAAGTGCTTTGTCCAACTTATAAACCTTTTCCGGATAATCAGGATCGTAGAATCCCAGAGGTTTTTAACATAGACTTCTTCCTTCACTTTACCATAGATAAATGCACTCTTAACATCCATCTGGAAGACTTTAAAACCACGATGTGCCACATACGCCAAGAAATTTCTGATTGCTTCAATTTTGTCAACAGGCGCATACACTTTGTTAAAGTCGATTCCTTCCTCCTGAGAAAACCCTTGAACAACCAAAAGGGCCTTGTTACGCACTATTACTCCTCGATTATCCCGTTTGCAATTGTACACCCAACGAGTTTCACACGGTTCTTTACTTCCAGCTGGTAAATCAACCAAGTGCCACACTCCACGCTTTGGAAATTGTAACAACTCTTCTTGCATTGCTTCCACCCACGGAGCATCTTCTAATGCTTGCTTAATATCTGTTGGCTTGATCTGGGACAGAAAGCATGAATGAAAGGCCTCATATTGAATACCCGGTTCCCTGATTGTAAGTAAAGCAATGTTCTCGATTTGATGTCTCGTTCTCACTCCTTCATTTAAATCACCTAAAATATTTTCTTGTGGATGATAGGTGTTTACCCAGAGCGTCTGATGAGTAGGAACAATAACACTCTCGTCCAGATTTGAAACATTATAATTCTCAAGCACATCATTGTTATTAGAACTGCTTCCTGGTTGTGAGATAGCTTGACAACTTCAATCTAGGGTTGACCAGAATTGTTTGTAGGTTGAACAACTTGCGTGATAGAATTATCAACCGGATCTGAGGTAGCTTCATGAAACTCATGTTCATCATCAGAAGACAGAATATCAGCATCTAACATGGTATCAGCAGTTGTTTCAGTCAAAACATCATCAGCTATTGGTATTTCTGGAACAGCAGACGGAGATAAAATCTTCATAACGGGAACATCACCTTGAAGTTCAATCTAGATAGGAAAGAGGTGATCATCGGTTTCTTCTTGTGTTGACTCACATGATTCATAGAGACCTTTGTAGTCAAACATCCAGTCTGGTCCAACTCCTATGGGTGGTAATGTATAAGATTGAAAATCTACATGTAGAAACTCATCCACAAGACCCGTCTGTTTATTGAAACCCCTTTTTTTCTGGTTTGAATACCCGACAAACAATCCTTCAAAGACTTTGTCTTCAAATTTGCCGGCAGACTTCAATATTGTGCAGGACACCCAAAAGGTTCCAGATAATGAAGATTCGGCTTGTGATTCTTTAGCAATTCATAACATGTCTTGCCAAGTGTTTTCACTGTAAGGACATGATTCAGCACATAACATGCTGTGTTGACAGCTTCAGTATAGAAATTCAGGGGAAGTTGAGCATCAGCCAACATCGTCCTAGCCGTTTTAATTATTGTGAGATTCTTCCATTCAGCAACACCATTTTGTTGTGGTGTGTACGGAGTACTAAACTCATGTACAATATGCTTCTCGAAACAAAAAGTTTGCATCGCTGTATTCTTAAACTCTGTGCCGTTATCGCTGCGAATTCGTCTCACCTTCAACTTGTAATAACTTTCCAAAAAATTGATTTAGTTGATGAGAATTCGTGATGTTTTGCTTTTAGCTACAAGAAAATCCACCCAAGAAAATCGTGAATATTCATTAGTGACCACCAAACAATACCAATGCCCAGAAATGCTTTTGCGATTCACAGGACCAAATAAATCCATGTGTAGCAATTCTAGCGGGACATCTATTGAATGGTATTTCTTGAGAGGATGAGATTTCTTTTTCTGTTTTCCCTTTTTGCAACTGACGCAAACATCATTGATAGTGTATTGCTGATTCGGAACCCCTTCTACAAGATTCTTCCTCACTAATTCATTCATCTTTTTGTAGTGGATGTGACCCATACGATGGTGCCATAAAACAGAATCTCTCTCTGATGCTTTTGATAAGAAACATTGACCTGCCACATTAGCCTTTGCTGAGTTCATATCAAGAACATACAAATTTGAACATCTTGGTGCTAGCATTACTATACAATCATCTGGCATATGGTATCCTTGTTTCAAGATCAGACATTCACTCCCTGTGAAAGCTGTAGTGTACCGCTTATCACAAATTTGGGAGACGCTCAGAAGATTGTATTCTATTTCTTTCGCATATTCCACTCTGTCGAAAGTGATCTCACCGTTGCTCAATTTACCAATCTCGGTTACTTGACCGCCTTTATCTCCCGCAAAGGTGACTTTGCCTCCATCAAAATGTTTTATATCATGGAGAAGAGAGATATCACCAGTCATATGTCGAGATGCTCCGCTATCAACAACCCAAAAGTTATTCATGGACTGTCGCGAAGATCCCTGTAGAAATTAAAACTGAAGATTAGTTTCGGTACGAACCCAAGCTTCATGCTTTGGGTCGACCGTCATATTTAACAAAGTCGGTTCCACCAGTGGATGAACCCTTAGGTTTCCACTTGTCATTCACATTACCTATGGATCCAGAATCTGAGTTTTTCAAAATTGATTTTACATTTTCAAATCCTCCATCTAATTTCTTATCAGATTGATGTTGATGAAATTCAGATTTTCCATCATAAAAGTGAACTCGACGCTTGGAATCCACAAATCTAACTTTCTTCTGTGAGCTACCAGAAGCAGGTGTTTCGGTATTATAACCATTAGAGACATCGTCAGATTTGTCTGTTTTGTCCTTTTTAAATGGAAATTTTCGGTAAGCATGACCACGGTTCTTGCATTTAAAACATTTACTCTTATCAATAACAATTTCTTCGACCGTGTCATCATGTACCACAGTTTCTATCACTGGTTTTGATTTCTTAGGCTTGGTGGCTTTCATTTGATGTTGAAACAGTTTGTTACCATTGAAATCATCACCAAATCTTGTCATAACTTTGTTCATATTCAGAGAAGACTTCATCATGAAAATATCTATTATTCTGATAACCCCCATGGTCCACCTTGTCTCTTTGTACCGCCACGCCAATTTGGACCCCTTCCATAACACTGAGGGTATGTTCCATAATCAAAATTTTCATAAAATCCCTCATCATGATAAGGAGATCTTTTGAAAAATGAATTTAATCTTTGAAAATTTGAGATATCATGAAAATTTTGACGATGTGCCTTAAACGGCTGAGACACATTGGGTCTTGGTGAATTTTTAACAAATTTCTTGCTTTGATTAACCAACCCACCGGAATCAGAATAATGATCCGAATGGTCTGAATCATATGTTTCCTTTGGTATTATGATTTTATCATTGGGTTTCCGAATAGGCACACTTTTCACGTTTGGGTTAAATTTTGGACTATAACCTCCCATGAAAACTTTGTCGATCAATTCAGTATTGACCATTTTCAACGGAGCGTCCTTATCGTTGTACATTACATCAGACCCTTTCAAAGATAAGTTGTCCATTTTGCAGATGCATCAAATTGGGATTCAGAAGTTGGATCTCCAGATTTTATCTTTTCCTGATTGGGCATTTTAGAAGAAAAACATTTTTCCAAAATTTTAGATTTTGATTTTACCATCTCAAATTCAAATCCAACTCCCCCATGTTTCAATTTGTTGCCACCCACAGACTTGCCTCTTGTAGTCTGTTTTTGCTCATACGTACTCAGTTTCGTAAGCTCAGTTCTAACGGAATCAAATTTATGATTTAAAATCAAGTCATTATGATCTAGCTTAGAAACATTTTTTTAGAATGGGTTTAGCAATGGGTTTGGCATTCTCAGTGTCTGGTTTAGAAATTAGATCATCAATTTTGTCAAACTCTGACACATCATAAAATAATTCATCCACAGTAGAATCTAAAACATATTTTTCAGATGTTTTCTTGTCAGACTTTTGATCAATTGATCTTTGATCAGATTTCTTTTCAGTTGATTTATCCAAAACACGGTTAAAATCAGATGTGGAATTTTCCTTAGCATCATCTTTGGTAAAAGAAGGACCATTTGTCAGAATTACAGGAGCAGGAACATTGTTAAACTTTCCAGATTTATTTTCAGAATTAGTTTTGTAAAGAAAATTTGAAAATGACAAAGGGATCTAGAAAGTGTCAACTTTGTTTGTTAATTCAAAAACCTCAATCTTAAGACCAGACACAATATTTTCATTATTAGCAAGTTCCTTTTGTTCATTCATGAGCATTTTAGATTGTTTAGAAAGTTCGTATTTTTGAAGACGAAGTTGCTCGTGAACTGCCATGAGCTCCTTAGTGGTACCTTCCTACCATGTCTTGTAAATTTCCATATCAGCCCTTGCTACCGACAATTGATCACTCAATTTTGTTTTGTCATCTAAGAGCTTACTCTTAGCGGTAGCAAACTGATCACAAGTCTTACAACGATTTGGAGTAGGAACTACCTTAGATGTATAAGTCATAAGAGCCACAACCGAATCTTAAAGATTATTCCTTTTCATTGAACCGTTCTCCATCTTAAGACTTTTGTTCTCATCAGATAGCTTCTGAATCTCTTTCTGCAAAGCTATCATCTTGTCTACAATTTCTAAGGTTTCGAAGTCTGTTGCTGTATCAAGCGCCTCAGCTTTGGTAGCTTCACATTCCTTCATCAAAGCTTGTTTTTCTTGAATTAAGACTTCAATCTCCTTCTTCAGTAGAAACACTTCATTTGACTTAACTTGCTCAGAAATTGTGTTTGCCATAAAAGCAAACTTTTCTTTAAGCTCCGTGTGGACATCATCAATTGATTTTTCAACTTTAGATTCAACATTTCCATCACTCGCTTCAAACTTTCCTTTAACAAGTGTGTCTTCATTTATTTCATCATGAATTTCATCTCCATCAAAAGTTGATTTTGTCAAAGCATCCTCATCCTGCACATGTTTTACAATTAAGGCAGGTGAGTCAGAAAACTGATTACCCCAATTATATGTCTTGTCTTCTTGTAAGACAAGTGCTTTTGTAGTTTCAGTTATAGAATTAGAGTTTAAAGAACTCTCTGATCTAGATCGAAGAATTGAATATGGCATTACTGTTTGAAGATTCATTTGACTTGGGAGTATACTTCTGGTATTCTTTTAACCAAAGTTAGAACAGTTGTAACATCTAACTTTTGATTTTTTCGAATCCAATCCGGCCACCTGAATTCAAATCCTTCCTACCAGTTTTCTTCAGGAATCTCTTTACCCTTCTTGCTAGCATTGCAAATTGCGAGTTTATATCCATTAGCTCCAGATCATCTGGGTCGACTTGATCATAGTCTTCTTCGGTTATTTCTGCATTGCTAACCTTTCCCGTGATAACTCCATAGTAAGATGAGATCAAAGCTAACACCAATGCCATGTAATCTTCCGTAGTTGTGACGAAAAGAGCCATTTTGCTAGCATTCGTGGTATTACTATCTGGGATCAAAACATTACATCCTTGTGATTCATAAGTTTCAGAATTTGATCCACTTCCAGAATAAGAACCACCTCCTGTTATAAAAGTAGTGGGTGGAGCAGTTGATGTATGTTTTCCAGATTTTCCCGAAATGGTAGCAGCATTTGAGCCATAGTAAACCTCAGGATTTTGAACTTCTGCTGGAGCATTATTGACATTTTTCATTTCCAAATCTCTAGCCTGCAGCTTTCCCATCAACTTTACAAAAGTTAAAGTTAAATATTCTTTATCATTGGTAAGCATAAGCACAAAAGGTTCCCACTTCGGCGGTAACCCTTCAAGCAATTTTTCTTTTAGTTCATCATCTTCTTTCTTGATCTGGACCGTGTCCATTTCTGATAATAGATGACAATACCTAGATATCAGCTCAGGTTCCCCTTCTCCATCAAAATACTTAAAATTGTCAAACTCTTTCTTCAGGACCTTCTTTTTGCTATCATTCGTGGTATTACTAACTGGGATCAAAACATTACATCCTTGTGATTCATAAGTTTCAGAATTTGATCCACTTCCAGAATAAGAACCACCTCCTGTTATAAAAGTAGTGGCTAGAGCAGTTGATGTATGTTTTCCAGATTTTCCCGAAATGGTAGCAGCATTTGAGCCATAGTAAACCTTAGCATTTTGAACTTCTGGTGGAACATTATTGACATTTTTCATTTCCAGATCTCTAGCCTGCAGCTTTCCCATCAACTTTACAAAAGTTAAAGTTAAATATTCTTTGTCATTGGTAAGCATAAGCACATAAGGTTCCCACTTCGGCGGTAACCCTTCAAGAAAATTTTCTTTTAGTTCATCATCTTCTTTCTTGATCTGGACCGTGTCCATTTCTGATAATAGATGACAATACCAAGATATCAGCTCAGGTACCCCTTCTCCATCAAAATACTTAAAATTGTCAAACTCTTTCTTCAGGACCTTCTTCTTGCTTTTCTTATACTGATCATTCCCTTCACATCTTTCTTTCAATGCCGTCCATAAATCATGGGAATGTTTACACACCTTGAATTGGTGCAAAAGTTCCTTTGGAAGTGCTTGTGTGAGAATTCCATAAGCCTTTTGTTCCCTAGTGTAATCGGCCTTTTGTAATACATCCAAATTCCTTTGCATAATTGGAACATTGTTAGTGTCAACAGGATAGACGTACGGTGCATCCATGGCAATCCATAAATCAAAATCCGTATTTCCGATATACTCTTCAAAATGCTTTTTCCAATTATGATAGTCCTCAAATTTGAAAAGCTTAGGAACCTTTTGACTAGTTCCTATCTCGTTATCGAAGTTCAACAGAGTCTGCATTTCCGATTGAATCACGAAGAATGCATGTAATTCCGACATCTTTAATTTTGAATTTTACTGTATTTCCGAACTCCCGACGAACTCTTGATGAACTCTAAGTTTTCCGAACGTGAACCGAACTCTCGACGAACTTATCAAAATCGGAACTTTATCTGAAAGTCTTCCGAACTCCTCACGAACTCTCTCCGACTGTGACACGAACTTTAAATGAACGAAAATTTCAGATGAACTCTAAGTTCAGAACGACGAACTCTGGGTTCGGAGCAGTTATAGTGACGAACTCTGGGTTCGGTGACGAACTCTGGGTTCGGAGCGGTTATTTCGACGAACCTGGGGTTCAGACACACGTTTTTTCGAAAACTCTCAAACTCTTAGAAACTAAATCTCACGAGCACCAAACTGACCACCAGATAAACTAACACTCGAAAAACAGTTTTGAACATAAAACATGATGTGAAGCTGGTCAGATTTTCATAAATGAAGATTTTGAAGATGAAAAATGAGATGAAAATTGTTTTCAACACAAAGGACTAGAAAATGAGCTGAGCAGCACCAGAAAGCTCTAATACCGCTCTGATACCACTTGAAATAGCGTGGACGTGGCGGATCGTGCTTAACTCATGACATTTGGTAACAATTCGATAACAAATGGGAGTAAATAACAACCTTAGTCTTATTGAAACCAAGAACAGATCAATGAATCTTGTAATAAATTTAAAAATAAATGCTCATCATGAGTAGAAACATAATTAATGTAAAGTCTTGAACTAATAGTACATTTAAATGTACTTTAATTGTGTTAAAAAGTAAAAATTCATTAGAAATCTGAATATGTAAAATCATTCAGAAGATAATAGCCCCAAATCAGTAGAAAAAGTTAAGAAAAATTTATTCTAAAAATTTAAGAATAAATTAGAGGAATTAAAGTATAAATATTGGCTTAAAAGTGGTTAAAAATGCTTAAAAATACACAAAAATAGAATAAATTAAACTGATGTGAAATAAATTTTTAGACATAATCTATACAGTAACTAACTAGAATAAGTGAAAATAATCGAAATCTCAGGTGAAAACGAGACCTGAACCCTTAAAATGGTAAAACTATGCGTTAAAAACATAAAATTCGGTAAAAATAGAGTATAAAACATAAAAATAATTGAGATCAGTAACTAAATGAACTTAAACAAATTACTAAAACATATAAAACATATAAAAATTTTGTAGAAGTGAAAACTAAAGCATAGAATAAAACTAGGCTAAAAACCGATACCGAAAAGTCGTAAAAATGGGTACTTTAACAAGAAAATAAGGAAAATAAGAAAATAAATTATATAAATTTTGTATTAATTTTAGTTGGGTTTGATAATGCTTAGTAGGCTTTAGAATAAAAATTTATGGGCTAAGCCCAACTTCTTTCACCATTATTGACAAAATTAACCGAAAAGGGCAAAATCGTCATTTTGCCAAAATTTTCTAAAATTCAGAATTTGTCCACCATAGTTAGTATAACTTCATAACTAATCTGATCATAATGAAAATTAGGACCAAGGCACTCAAAACCTCTCGATTAGGAGCAAAATCGTAATAAAAAGCAAAGGTGAGTACACTACTAATGCCCTGGATAAATTGATGTGTTTTGTTAAATGTTTTGGGCTGAAAATACATGAGTTTTGAAACAAATGAATGAGAATATTGTGGGTATGAATTAAGCATAAGTGTCGGCACACTCTCATATAAGATGAGCAAGGCCTATATTGAAATTTAGAATTTGGATAATTTACAACAATGTCTTCTAGATCATTAGAGTAGCGTGAGAACTATTGGTAGATCTACTGGGGTTGACCATCCGTAATCACTGATCAGTCACTCTGGTCGCGAAACACGGTGAGAAATACTATCGAACATGGGTCTAGTGTTGATTTAGAGCTTACTGTTTATTCTGTATGTCGTAAACCTAGTTAGTTTACGAACCATAAATATTCTTCACTCGGTATTGCATTTTTGATTTATAAATTGAATAATGGGATAAATTGATATAGTGGAAACCAACTTTGATTAGTGGACTCACCAACCTTCTACTGACGTTGTGATTTTTACCTATTTTTCAGGTAACTAATGGGTTGCATGGAAATCTGGATCTGGGTTTACGTGGGTGATCTTGTGATGTGCTACCATGTTTTTATAACGTTTTAGTTAGTTGTGAAATGTATTAGAAGCCTAACTATGGGATAGTGAATCTATCTCAGTCTTTTGTAACACTTAGGGGTAATTAATATACCCCGTTTTTAATGGAAAGTGTTTTAATCTAAATTACGTTTCACGTGTTAAAACTACTAAAACTATGGGTTAATAATTTAATTACCACCACATAAGCCTTCCGCAATAATTAACAAAAATGGGGTGTGACAGAAGTGGTCTCAGAGCCTAAGGTTATGGGGAAACCAAAAAAATATTTATTATATATTTTAAACTATAACCTAAGAATAGGATTTACAACAAAAGGGTAGCACGAACAACAAAAGTACACCGATCCAAATGACCAGGCATTCCATGGTAAATTACTTGTTTTTATTATTAGTGATTCATTAATTTATTACTAACTATTTAGTTGTGTATGTATTTCTTTTTCAGATGTCACCCATCCTTCAGGACCATTTTCGAGATAGCTAGTGATTCGGAGGATACTCCTTAAATGGCTATCATTGAACCAAACCAACCGCCATCACCAACCTTAGATTCGTTTAAAACTGAAGAGGATTCGATATGGGTCAATTCCGGTAACGGATGGCTTAGTGAGTCCGAAAGTGAACCAAACGAAGGGTTGGGAGAAACAATGGAAGTGATGACGAATGATGCTGAGAGGTGGGTGGTGCCGTTATCTCTACTTGAGCAACCTTCGTGGCGTGAGAAAGGACTCCCTCTTCAAGTCTACTCTCGCCGCCACAAAAGGAGGTTTACTCAAGAAAAAAAGGGAAGGCCCCAATGATAGAAGGACCACAACCTCTGTAAGGAATATTTCGCTTAGGAGATTTCCGGTTGAAATCCATTTTTGTTAAGTTCCGGCTGAAGTTGAAGTTGAATTCTCAACTTCAAGCGGAACTGGGAGTTCAAGCGGAAGAAGCAATTTTGTCAGCTAGCGAATATTCTGGGTGAACTCGATTATCCACCAGATAATGAGTTCAACTGGACATTTCCTAAGATGTCTTTTCAGCAAGTCCAATCCTGCAAAAGCTTCTTGTTTTCTTCTAAATCTACCCAAGCCGCTCTCCAAAAGTAGTATGACGTTGATCACACTCAAGTTATTCCAACTGTCGAAGATTATGCTTTTGGTAGTTTGTATTTGACTTTGTATTAAACGGTTTAGATTAGATCGTTTGAGATCAATGGCTATCATTGATCTCATCTGCACTATATATAGCATAGTTAGCTCTTCGATTTACACACGGTTCTTGATCACCTTGTAATAGTGTAACTTTGAGTTAATGCAAATAGTGCCGAGTATTTCTTACTTCGTTGTTACTATACTTATGCAAATCAAACACTACCTAATACAAGAGAACTAAATCTACTAGAGTAAAGTGAATTATAACTTTAATTTCGCAGGGATATATTTACAAGTAGAGGGTTATTGTTTTAGTTTAATCATAACTATTAACGATCCTACAACCTCTAGCAATGGTTCAAGGAAACGAAAATGATCCTAGCGGTGAGCTCGATCGTCGAATTGCAAGGATCACTGAAGAAATCATTGATCTAAGAAGAAAGATAAATCGAACGATCGGACACCTGAAACTCATCGAGAAGATTAGCCTCTTGGACAAGGGATCCTTTGACAAGATGCACGATCGTGTTTGCAAGCTCGAGGAGAAAGATGAGAGGATGAGGAACATCTTCGGATTTCCTTAATTTATGGTTGTTTGTTTGTATGGTTTAATTTGGACAATTTGGTTGTTATGTTTTCTTAATTTGGATATTTGGATGTGTGACATGGATCACACATGACATTTTGAACTAGTTTAACCTATGCATGGTTACTAGCTAGCGTAGAAATCTCCCCTAATCAATATATATATATATATATATATATATCCTCTTTAATTCTCGTTGCTCACAACCAATTAATTCTTGTCAAATTGTTACCCTCAAAACAATAGATAAGAATGGCAACTAAAGCTGATCTAAATTCCCACGGTTCAAACTCCGGATTCCCAACAACTCAAGAGGAATTGACATAACTCATTTCTCAACGAGTGGAAGCGGCACTAGAACACCGCAACGCGGACACCGGACGAGAACAGGGACACCAAGGTCTAGGCTCAGGAGGCCAAATAATTGGTTGTTCGTATAAGACATTCCAAGGATGCCAACCACGATCGTTTAGCGGCTTAGAAGGACCACTAGATAATGTTCGATGGATCGAGAAAATGGAGTCGGTTATGGCAATCAGTGGTTGCAGCGCCAACCTAAAAGTAATGTACGCTACCTGCTCATTCCATGACGAAGCCCTGACATGGTGGAACTCCCAGATTAAGTCACTTGGAGAGAATGTGGTTAACAATCTCTCTTGGGAGGAATTGAAGGATATGTTAATGTGGGAATATTTCCCTCGGCAAGAGATCCAGAAGCTTGAAGCTGAGTTCTGGAACCTCAAGATGGTAGACGCTGGGATTAGGGAGTATACCTCTCGATTCATGGATTTAGCTAGGTTAGTGCCTCGTATGGTCACTCCGGAATATGCCCGCATTGAAAGGTACATTTGGGGATTAGTTCCTCAAATTAGGAGCATGGTCATGTCAGCCAAACCTAGCACAATTCAGGACGCTATCTCTCTAGCCAAGTCACTGACTGATGACGCTGCACGCGAAGGCATTCTAGGGAAGAAGGGCGAATCTTCTAAGACGTCTGACCCAGAGTCTCGGATCAGTAAGAAGAGAAAGTTCAGGAAGCAAAACAAGAATGAGTAGAATAAGAAGAACAAGGAGACAGGCCAAGTGGTTGCGGCCATGGTAAGCGAGAAAGCTAAGAACGCGAACCAGAAACCCTCATGCAAGACGTGTGGAAGGAATCATGGAGGAGTGTGCAAGAGATGCACCAGGTGCCATCACTACGGACACCTGATACAGGATTGCTATGCTAAAATACCAACCGAAGAAGAAACGAGGAGCGGAAAATGTTTTAATTATGGAGAAGTTGGACATCTTAGCAGAGACTACACTAAACCCCGAGGCTAGAACTACAGGGGCAAAGCATTTGAGATGAATGCAGGAGTTGCTAGGGAAGACCCCGCTGTTGTTACCAGTATGTTCTTAGTTAACAATCATTACACTCACGTACTCTTTGACACTGGTGCCGATCTTAGCTTTGTTTCTAAGAAGTTTAGACCTTTGTTAGGAATAAAAGCTAGTAAGCTAAATAAGAATTACTCAATAGAACTAGCCAATGGAAATCTAATAGAAACCGAAGAGGTTCTCCGTAAGTGTAGAATGATTCTAGGAAATAATAGCTTCAATATCGACCTATTGCCTGTAGACCTAGGAATTTTCGATATCGTTGTTGGAATGGATTGGTTATCAAAGAATGGTGCAGAGTTTGTAAGCTCTGATAAGTCGGTACGTATACCACTTTCAGACAACAAGGTACTAACGATTCAGGGTGACAAAGGAGGATCCAGAATTAAAATCATAAGCGTTATGAAAATGCGGAAAATGTTACGAAAGAAGTACCCTGCATTCTTAGCTAACGTTATGGATACAAAGGCGAAAACGCGCAAGCTAGAGGAAATTCCGTGGTTCGGGAATACCTAAATGTATTTTTAAAAGATCTATCTGGACTACCCCCAGTTAGGCAGCTAGAATTGAGGATAGATCTTATCCCTGGTTCTGCACCTATAGCCAAATCCCCTTACCGTTTAGCAACCTCAGAGATGCAAGAGTTGTCGAATTAACTCCAAGAGCTCTTAGACAAAGGATTCATTCGACCAAGTTATTCACCTTGGGGAGCCTCAATCCTGTTCATGGAAAAGAAGGATGGTTCGTTTAAGATGTGTATAGACTACAGAGAGTTGAACAAGCTTACCATCAAGAATCGGTACCCATTACCAAGAATTGATGATTTGTTTGACCAACTGCAAGGATCCACGTATTACTCTAAGATTGATTTAAGATCTGGATATCATCAATTGAGAATTACTGACGAAGACGTTCCTAAAACCGCATTAAGGACACGTTATGGTCACTACGAGTTCTTAGTTATGCCATCCGGATTGACAAATGCACCGGCAATATTCATGGATCTTATGAATAGGGTCTGCATACCTTATTTAGATAAGTTTGTGATAGTCTTTGTAGACGATATCCTTATCTACTCACAAACCAAAGAAGACCATGAAATGCATTTGAGATTAGTCTTGGAATTATTAAGGAAAGAGAAGCTTTATGCAAAATTTTCAAAATGTGATTTTTGGATGCGAGAAGTCCACTTTCTCGGCCATGTTATAAATGAAAATGGCATACACATGGACCCATCTAAGAATGAAGCAGTGAGAAATTGGGAGGCGCCAAAATCTCCAACAGTGGTACGTCAATTTTTAGGACTGGCTGGATACTACAGGAGATTTATCGAGAATTTCTCCAGTATAGCTCAACCATTGAAATGCTTACTCAAAAGGACAAATAGTACGAATGGACGCAGAAGCAAGAAGACGCTTTCCAGTTATTAAAACAAAAGTTGTGTAGTGCACCCATTTTTTCCCTCCCAGAACGAACATATGGCTTTGTAGTTTATTGTGATGCATCTAAACTAGGTCTTGGTTACGTGCTCATGCAACACGACAAAGTTATAGCTTATGCATCATGACAACTAAAGTGCATGAGAAGAACTACACGACTCATGACTTAGAACTTGTGGCTGTAGTGTTCGCTCTAAAGATTTGGAGGCACTACTTATATGGCACCAAGTGTGTGATCTTCACCGACCACAAAAGTCTTCAACATATATTCAACCAAAAAGAGCTTAACATGAGACAGCGACGCTGGATAGAGTTGCTCAACGACTATGTTTGTGATATTAAGTATCACCCTGGGAAAGCCAATGTAGTGGCAGACGCACTAAGCAGGAAGGAAAGAGCCAAACTATTGCGTGTACGTGCTTTATGGTTAAGAATACAAACGAATCTATCAGAGAAGATCCGGATCGCTCAACATTGAAGAATGAAGGACTTAGAGGCTTGGAGTGCGAAATGGAGCCTAAAGCAGACGGCATTAGCTACTTTATGAATAAAATATGGGTCCCAAAGTACAATAATCTTCGTAGCTTAATCCTTGATGAGGCGCATAAGTTGAATTATTCGATTCATCCTGGCGCTACAAAAATGTACAAAGACCTTCGAGAATTCTATTGGTGGCCCAATATGAAGGTTGATATCACGACTTACGTAAATAAATGTCTCACCTGCTCCAAGGTAAAGGCAAAGCATAAGAAACCACCTGTCTTATTGCAACAGCGTGGGATACCGGTTTGGAAATGGGAAAAATATCGCGATGGATTTCATAACGAAACTGCCCCGCACGACGACTGGAAATGACACAGTTTGGGTGGTCGTCGACAGATTGACAAAGTCAGCTCATTTTATACCCATGAAAGAGAAAACCAACGCTGAAACCTTAGCCAAAATGTATTTGAAAGAGATCGTAGCTCGCCATGGAGTTCCAGTATCTATTATATATTTAGGCAAAACATGAAAAAAATCATAGTTATGAGGGATGTCGTATATCTAAAACATGTTCTAGGTTTATATTGAGACTGTGTCAAATTAATCACCTTGAGTCGTTATGGATCTTCTTCGGGTCGTCAACTGCCCGAAGATACTGGACTTTCTGCATAACTCCAGTATATCTATCAAAAAAAAATCAAGAAAATAGTCTTGTATCGAAAGGTTGCAAAACCCTAAATCAAGCTGAAGAAATATATATATATATATATATATATATATATATATATATATATATATATATATCACAATGTAAATTGTGAAATGGCTGTACGTATACGCCAAGATATACGTTTGGATGGCAGCTCATACACCCGTATATGTGAGCAAACATTTGAGTATCCCCCTCCATTTTTTGGTCGGATCCCATAACGAACTCGGTGGCACGATCATATATATAAACCTAGGAAAAACTTAGATATGCTTGACCTGAGCATTTGCTTTAAATACTACATCCATAGGTCGAGTGAATTGGTGAGTTGTGTGAAAAGGAATTTAGAAAAATGGTTCGCATTATTTGGTTGAGGGATTTTGTGAGCTTTCAAATCATTAAAACTTTTGAGGATGTAAACCCTAGTATTGATTGTAAATCTTTTGGACCAAATATGTACACTTAAATGTCTATGTGGTAAGAATGAGTCGTAGTGGTGTCGAGATTAAAACGGATTGCTTGGGGACAAGCAATGTTTAAGTATGGGGATGTTTGATGTGTGTGGTTTTGGATATTAAAAATGATGATTTTCGGGTCAAATTCGGGGGAAATATATGTTAAATTGCTAATCTGTGAACGTTTCTGACAAATATCATGAGTTACAGGTGAAAACGGGCTTGGCATGAAGAACGAGACGAGAAAATGAAGAAAAGTGAGAAAAAGTCAAAGTTCATGTCAAAAAGTCAACTATAAAAGTCAAAGTCAAAATCTGGTTAAAACTGACCCAGGCCACGAGGTTCATCCCACGGCTAAGCTCAGACCACGAGTATGACCTGACCAGATCGTCACAGGAAACCTAGGCCACGACTCTTATCCCACGGCCACGTATCCATCCCACGGTCTGACCTAGGCTGTGTAATCCATCCCACGGCCGTGTGAATCAGAGATCCAGACCAAGAGAATCCCACGGCCTGACCTAGGCCGTGTGATCCATCCCACAACCGTGTAATCCAGGTCAAGGCCACGACCCATTTTTGGCAATTTTGTGAATACATCCCCTATAAATAGAGGGCTCACTTCCACCATTCAAAACACCTTGGAGAGCAGAAAAAAAGCCAGAGAAAGCCCTCGTTGAAGCCGTTCGAACATTTGAATATTTAAAGCCCTCGACGAGTCGGAAATTAGCATTTTTCATCATTTCAAGCTAAGATTTGGTATTGTATTTATTTGTAGTCATGAATTCTTGTTTGAATCTGATTTACTCTTGTTTAAACATTAATATGGTTGGCTAAACTTATCGTATCGCTTAGGCGAGGCGAATCCAACCATGGTTTGACTTTATTATTGTATCGGCTCTGCTTATATTTTGCGTTTATGAAGTAGAACTTATTATTGCTTTGATTTGGTTGATGCATTGAATTCCATTATTGTTTCTAGCAATCTCTGGTCTTGTGGAAACCTAACCCTAGCTTGTAAGCAATCTATCGTTAGGCGACTATTGTATAGCCGAATAACAGAACCTGCAGCGTACGCATGAACTAGAAATAGTCACTATCATCAGGGAAACCCTAGAATCCGATTAGGATTCCACCATAGAGTTTCAGTGAGAAATCACCTTACCCTTAGCTAGTAGATACCCTCGTCATTGTCAAGTAGTCAAGCATTCACCGATAGCTCGGGTCTGTTCCTGATTAGTCGTGTCTAGGACCTACTAGGTCAACCTATCAACCCAATTGTAACCGCTTCACAACTCTAGAACCCTTCATAAACCGCAACCTTATCAGTACTTCACCATGGACCAGTAGTAACCGTGTAGGGTGTGTCTATAACCCTAAAAGTCAACCTATCCATAGGAACTAGGTAGGCCTTGTCTTAGGACCCCTGTTCATCCAAGAGATAAGTTAGAACGCATTACTGATACACCTGTTAAACCTAAGTTGGAGGAGCCATGCCTAAGTGATCCTTTACCAAATATCTATTTTCCAAACAACATTTTACCAAATAACGTTTTAAATAGTCCAAATTTGTAGTTTAGTCAAAATTTCTAATCCTGCAACGCGCTGGTGTACGCGAAGAAGTTCTCAATCTGAGCTACTCATACCTTTCGACGAACCTGAACGAGAGTTTTGACGCAGACGTCAGCAGCAGAGGCAAACGATGGGCGACGCAGATCCACCACGAAGAACACTTTCATCCTACACAAAGCCGAGCTTGGCGGGAGCAAGCCCGAGCATCGCGGTAACCGCTGGGAATCAGTCATACACCATTCCACCTCAGGTTATCACTATGATCAAGAACTCAATCCAATTCGATGGGTTGATAGACGAAGACCACAACACGCATATCAGGGCCTTCATTGAGGTGTGCGACACATTCAAGCTCCCAGGCCTGAGCGGTGACGCGGCCAAGCTACGCCTGTTTCCACTCTCACTTCGATCAAAAGCCAAGGCGTGGCTAGACAGACAAACCGCAGGATAAATAACCACCTGGAACGACCTTGCGGGAAGATAGCGAAGTTACGACTGAAGATATACGCGTATAAGCAGGACCATGGATATTCGTTCTTTGAAACTTGGTAGCGTTTCAAGGAACTACTGAGAAAATGTCCTAACCACGGGTTGGAGCAATATCAGCAGATCCAAACGTTCTATAATGGGCTCAGCCCACAAACCCATTAGTTGGTGGACATTACCGCTGGAGGAGCACTCGGCGAGAAGACTGCTGAAGAGGCCGAGACATCACTGGAGGAAATGGCTCTCAATGACTACCAATACCCCTCTATCCGAAGCAACGTTCCACTCAAAGCAGGGGTGCATCAGGTGATTCAAGACACAATGGTGGCCGCCCAGCTCGAGGCATTATCAAAGAAGTTTGACACTCTTTGCCAAGTGGTCTTGCCACAAAAGAAGGATCCACAGGATTACGAGATATGCGGATAAGCTCATAGTACTGCCAGTTGCCCGCACAACACAGATACGGTCGATTTTGTGGGTCAAGGACAGAGAGGTCCAGTTTATGGGGATCGCTACAACTCCTCCTGGAAGAATCACGCAGGGTTCAGCTACAAGAACCAGGCAGGAAGCTCAAACCCTCCGGGGTTTGCACCTAAGAACCAGCAACCCCAAGGGCAGGAACGAGAACCCACAATGAGAGAGATGATGACAGAAATGTACTCCTACACAAAGAAAAGGGATCAATAAATCAACTCTGTGTTCCAAAAGCACGACCAAGAGATGGCAAAGATCAACCAGCAGCTACAGAATCAACTGGCATCCAAGAAGGCACTAGAGCGTCGAGTGGGTCAGATCGCACAAACACTCTCATGCAGACCACAAGGCGGACTGCCATCAAATAATGAAGGAAACCCTAAGGGGTTTGCAAATGCAGTCACAACACGAAGCGGAAAGATGACTCAAGAAACGCCATTGAATCAACACACGCCTACAGAGGACCCACAGGAAACCACTGATGCCACTCCTTACGAGCCACAAGCCACAGCAGCAAAGCCTAAGCAAAGGGAGTACAAGCCTAGGATACTGTATCCTGAGAGGCTATAGAAGGAAAAGATGGAGGAGCAACACGAAAAATTTCTTTCGTTATTCAAACAGCTGCACATCAACATTTCGTTCGTGGAAGCTCTGGCATCAATGCCCAAATATGCCAAATTCCTAAAAGATCTTCTTATCAATAAGAAGAAACTCGAAGAGCTATCCACAGTAACTCTCGATGAACAGTGCTCCGCAGTTCTACAACAGAAGTTACTTGCAAAGATGCGAGACCCAGGGAGTTTCACGATTCCTTGCTTAATAGGTAACACGTTAATTTGTAATGCCCTGGCTGATTTGGGAGCCAGTATCAATATAATGCCATATTCAGTCTACAAGAGACTGGACTTGGGGGAACTCACGCCTACTCGCATGACACTTCAGCTCGCTGATCGATCAGTGAAGTACCCCAGGGGCATAGTGGAGAACATGTTGGTGAAAGTCGGCAATTTCGTCTTCCCGGTCGACTTCGTCATCCTGGACATGGACGAGGATGAGCACATTCCTCTGATATTAGGAAGGCCATTTTTTGCCACTTCTCGTGCCATAGTCAACGTATATGATAGAAAGCTCACACTTCGAATAGGAAATCAATTCATCACTCTCAACATCCACGATTCTATGAAACACCCAGCCAATCAGGATGACACTTGCTATTTCCTCAACTACATCATGACTTCTGTTGGCAGCATGCTACACAACATATGCGGCAAGGATCAAGAAGACTCCCAGACCCTTAACAACATTTATCAAGAAGTGGAGATGGTAGCAGCCGTCGGCTTCAACGAGGAAGCAGGATCAGAGCAAGAGCATAAAGAGACGGTCGTAGAAGAAGTTCCACTCGAGCTAAAACAACTCCCATCACACCTCGAGTACGCCTTCCTAGACGAGCAAGGCAAGCGACCTGTGATCATGGCCTCCCACCTTGAAGCTAATCAAAAGCAAAATCTTCTGGAGGTTCTAAAGAGGCATCAGCCTGCCATAGCTTGGAAGATAACCGACATCAAAGGGATAAATCCAGCTTTCTGCACTCACAAAATTCTGATGGCGGAAGATGTCAAACCTGTGGCACAACATCAACGAAGGTTGAACCCTAACATGCAGGAAGTCGTAAAGAAGGAGGTAATCAAGCTCATGGATGCGGGACTCATCTACCCGATCTCTGTCTCCAAATGGGTGAGTCCAGTGCAAGTCGTGCCGAAAAAGGGTGGCATGACAGTCATCACAAATGAGAAGAATGAGTTGGTTCCAACCCGCACGGTGACTGGGTGGCGAGTATGCATCGACTATCGAAAGTTAAATGACGCTACTCGTAAGGACCACTTCTGTCACACCCCCAAAATACCACTAACGGAGTTTATACCGTTAAGGGGCGCGACTAGACCAGGATCCACAACCACAGTTACAAATACTAAACGAATCAGGGTTAGTTCAAACACAAATTATAATTCAAAGTTTCAAACACAACGCAGCGGAATAAAATATTGTCTTAGCACTAACCACGTGCTTTACATAAACATTGTTTTAAATTCCCAATTTAGTTTAAATCAAAACAAGGATCTTCAAGTGCCATGCCAACCCGCTCCGGATACTCCTTAGCGATCTGCAAAAGTTTAAACCACGCAAGTGTCAACCTAACGGTTGGTGAGTTCACAGTGGGCTTGTCATGCATTGGCCCGGTCTCATAATCATAGTTCGTATCAAAATGTACTTACAAAATATTCATTTGTGAAAAGCAATGCTTGTAATTAATTCTCAGTTTATAAAGGTTTTGTCCGTGACCACGTCATCGGGTATGTACTAGTTCCGTAAAGTTAAAGGACTCAACCGATATCGCGGGTAGCTAATCCGTTGTTCCATGCTCTAAGGAAGTTTGTACCAAAGCTGACTTATTTTGTGGGGGCCGAGCCATCCCGTACTGTGCGGACCAAGTCATCGCGTTTTCTGCCTCCCCCGTGTCCTCTCGGGACCACGGGCAAATAGGCTGATATTGTACCTCCGTGCACTCCCCGTGCCACGGGGCGGAGTTTGTCAAACTCCAGTAGATCTACCCAACATCCCCTCGCTTTCACAAATTAATGGCACAATTAAGTTGAGGACTTTTAAGTTATAAGGCATCCTTAGAAAACATGTGATATCATATGGTTTAGACTTTAACCTACACTAGCCATATTAAAACAGTTTTCGTTTCAGAAATCGTTTATTCAGAATTCACAAGTGTTCCCATAAAACACTTCAGTTCGTCAAGTGGGTGCCAAGCATCCCGTGTTCTTATGTTTATCAGTGAGGTGCCTAGCACTCTCGAGTTTATCAGCATTGTTTTTCGTTAAGTTATTCTGTGTGGCCCAACGGACTCACGGTATGCGGGTTAGTGACACTCACCTTTGGTTGCACTGCTACACTTGCTAAGTATCCAAGTATGTTGTTCAACGGGGACCTAGAACACGTTTAGGTCTTAAGTATTAGTTTCGTGTCTAACCTTTACTTAACGTCACTATGGCCCATAACATAGCACGTTGCAACTATGACTTGACATACCGACACACGACACCAATGGTTGATCATAAACAAGGGTTCATTTGAATCAGATATCAAACATATTTCATCATGGCAAAATCATGCAAGTCATGGCATAACACTTAAACAATTTCACAAGTTTGGTTTTTAGGTCAGGCCTTAGTTTCGCTAGCATAGTTTCGCTAGGCAGTTTCGCTAGGTGCACGGGCAGCACTTTCGCTAGGCAATGCCCGGTAACACAGTTTCGCTAGGCTAGTTTCGCCCGAAACTGCTGACGCAGTTTCGCTAGCCTAGTTTCGCAGGGAAACTGGTTTGAACTTTCGTTCAGGTATTTCGCTCGATAGTTTCGCTCAAGCTGGTCTGGTCAGGTTCCCGGCGACACTATAGTTTCGCTGGTCAGTGTCGCTGGAAGGATACACAATTTCGCTACTTAGTTTCGCCCAGAGAACAACAGTTTCGCTGGTCGCGAAAAACATACGGATTTGCCTAAAAATCAACCTAACAGCTTCTGATCATACATGCAATTCATTATCTAGCATCTATGGGCATTTACTAACATAAATCAAGCAACTTTAACATGTTTAACATGCATTTTGTCATCAAATCACCAAGAACACATATAAAACCCTAAAATGACTAAAATGGCATAAATCTCTATCATGGTTGGATTTCATACGCAAAGTTATCAACTTTATTACAGATCTAGCATCCTAAAGCATACATACAGAAGATCAAGCAATATCATGGAGGTTTGAGCATGCTTTAAGAAGAAAACATGTAGAAAACACATAAAACATAGTTTTTGGGACTCACGGTTGATCCTAGAATCGATTAGAGGAGAAGAGATGATGGTCTAGAGGCTGAGATCTTGGTCTCTTGATGGTATTCTCGGCTGGTCCAGAAATCTCAGAGAGTGTGTGTGTGTTTGTTGTGTGTTTGAGCAAATGAGGCTACTAGGGTTCATTAAGTTTATTTATATCAGGGGCTAGTTTCGCTGGCAGTTTCGCTGACCGGCGAAACTGGCTCTGGTCTCGGACACACTGATCAGTCTAGCCTGCTACCGGGCGAATCTGTAGTTTCGCTCGGTAGTTTCGCTGACTACCAAATTCAGGCAATTTTCACATAATCAAGTATTTACAATTAGTCATGCTATTCACAATAATAAGTCATGTATTTAAATCACATTTCACATAAGGACAATCAATGATGAGCATACAACACATATGGACAGGTTCGGTGATCAACCAAAGGTCGTGGACGTATTCGGCCTAGTTATGCATTAGCTACTTATAACGTAACTAACGGGTTTGTCTAACGGAAGTTAACCTTGAAATTCTCGGGTGTCACAACTTCCCCCTCCCTATCATCGACCAGATGTTGAAAAGGTTGTCTGGAAAGCAGTATTACTGTATTCTTGACGGGTTCTCAAGGTACTTTCAGATCCCCATCGCTCCGGAGGATCAAGAAAAGACAACGTTCACATGCCTTGTTGGAACCTTTGCGTATAGGCGTATGCCCTTTGGGCTCTGTAATGCGCCTGCGACCTTTCAACGATGTATGGTCGCTATCTTCAGTGAAATGATCGAGGATTCCATGGAAATCTTCATGGATGACTCTCCAGTATATGGGGACTCATTTGAGACTTGCTTAAGGAATCTTGACAGAATGATGGCCAGGTGCGAGGAAGCAAATTAGGTGCTTAACTGGGAAAAGTGTCATTTCATGGTCACAGAAGGCATCGTACTTAGTCATAAAATCTCCAAAGCAGGGATTAAGGTCGATAGAGAGAAGATTGAAACAATCAGCAAACTCCCTCAGCCTACCAATGTCAAAGTTGTCAGGAGTTTCCTGGGTCATGCGGGATTCTATCTCCGCATCATTAAAGATTTCTCTAAAATTACTCGCCCCATGACCCAATTGCTTGAAAAAGACGTTACATTCACCTTCTCCGATGACTGCATTCGTGCCTACGATCTGATAAAAGAGAAATTGGTGTATTCTCTGTTAGAGCATATTCCTATGCTAACGTTGTGTCTCGTGTATTGTATCTAGTCAAGAGCATCTGTGTGAGTTAGTTAGTCATCTGGCCGGATCACATGATCCGCCGGACCAGTTGATACGGCGGACCAGATGGTCTGCTGGTGATCCGCTGGCTTATGACTAAGTAACTATAAATAGTTCGTGTTAGAGAGAGTTAGTGAGTGCTGTCATTCTACAACTCTTAACTGTGTGTAAACTAAGTGTGTTTCTCTCTCTACATTGTATTCTCTAAGTGAATCAATAAAGCAAAGCTTTATTTACATCTTGTTGCTATCTGATTACTGAATCATGCAGTAGTAAGATCGTATCATGCTTTTTCAAGTGGTATCAGAGCAATCCAGGTTGCTCTACTGCTGTGATTTGGTAAGTTTTCGAAATTCTAGAGAGAGAAAGTTTGGGTTTTCTACGTTTTTCATCAATTTTTCATAATTCTGAGTGATTCCGAGGATAAAAATGATTTCTGGATGTTCCTGGAGGGTTTTCGCATCATACTAATCCAGTTTCTAGCTTCAATTGTCGAAATCTGTGAAAATCAGTCGAGTTTTGTGTTTTCTGCAACTGGTCCGCCGGTCGAACATTTGATCCGCCGTTTGGTCCGCCCAGCAATCTTCATCAGTCTGATCCGCGACAGTTGCAGCGTACCAGTGTGATCCGCTGAAAATTCTGGTCCGCCGTACCAGTTTTGATCCGCCGTATCAAAATCTGATCCGCCGTACGAAATTTGGTCCGCCGGACGAAATCTGATCCGGAATCTGGTCCGCTAGTACATATCTGATCCGCTTTGTTAATTTGATCCGGAACTGGTCCGCTGATAGTATTTTGATCCGCCAAGTTGTGTTGGTCCGCTGGCAGAAAACATATCTTCACTAAAACTGACGTAACTTGCAAACCGTTTGGAGTTACGAAACCCAATACCAGCCAAAACGTTCGTCTTTCAGAGATCTAGAACGTGTACCAGCCTATGGCCAGTACCGTCAAGTTTTGACCCCCAAAATCCGCTTGGAAGACGCCCGTTTTTCAGTTTTAAATTTTCACGTTCGGTATTGAAATTTCAAAATGAGTGATTTTCACGCTTTTTCAGCTGTTCAATCATCAATGCAAGCCATATTGAACTATGATAACGAGATAGGAACAACTCAGAAAGTTCCTAAGTTACTTCGATTGGAGGATTATGAGAATTGGAAGCAACGATTTGAATCATTTGTTAATGCTCTTGACATTGATTTGTGAATTTCTATTGAACAAGATTATACATATCCTAAGAAAAATGGAGAACCAATTCCACGAAGTGATCTTGATAAAGATCAAAGGAAAGTTTATGCCAGAGAAAAGAAAACTTATCCAAATCTCACAATGGCATTACCAAGAGAACTTTTGCATCAATTCAAAAACTGCACAACATCAAAAACATTATGGGATGCACTGAAGGATAGATGTGCAGGAAACGAGCAATATAAGAAGAGTCGAAAGAAAGTTTTGTTAAAGGAGTTTGATAACTTCCAGCATTGTGAAAAAGAGAGTATTGCAGATTTGATTTCTAGATTTTCTCATCTGATTAATGAACTCGATATTGTAGGAGTCCAGAAAGAAAAAGATGACTTGAAGGAAAAATTTCTGGAAGCTTTACCGGAAACATGGGAGAACTTTGTTATGATGCTTGCTAATGATCCAAATTATTCAAGTTGGACTTTCAATCAATTATTAAGCAAGTTACAAGCTCGAGAAATGGAGTTACTTGTAAAGAAATCAGCAATTCCATCAGTTCAGAATCCTGCAGTTTATTTTGGAGAGAATTCTGCTACTGCCCATGCTAAAGCTAAATCAAATTCTATTTCAAGCAGTAATCCACCAGTAACAGCATTTCTTGCTGGAAAGTCAGATAATGGTGGATATTCTTCAGGTTGTAGTTTTACTATTCCTGATAAATTATCAAGCAAGTCAACTTCTAATCAAGCAACCGAAGATCTAGCTGCTTTGCTATCTGCTTTTATATCTTCTTCGTCTGGAGCTATATTTCATCAAATTGGTCAGTCTTGTTTGTATGGCGAGGATTTAAATAATCTGGATGACGATCAATTGAATAAACTCGATTTGGAATGGCAATTTGCTATGGTCGCGGAAAAGGGAAAGAGATATATGCAGAAACATGGTAAGACATCTATTTTTCAAGGACAAACACTTGGCTTGGATAGAAAAATGTTTAAATGTTTTAAATGTGCCAAACATGGACATTTTGCTCGCAATTGTCCTACCAAGTCATCTGACAAGGATATTTCCAATAAGAATGGTCAAGATAAAGATGTTAAAGCTATGATATCTCAAACTGATGAAGGTTATGATTGGGCTAAAGATTTTCCAGATGAATCTGCATTCGTGGTTCATTCTCAAGACAGTTATGCATTGATGGCAAATATTGAGGTTGAATCGAGTGGGTATACATCTGAGACCAGTAAATCTGCTTCAAGTCATTCTGATTCCGAAATGGGTGGTTATGAATCCGTGTGTGAATTTTGTTCACAAAAGGATAGTCGAATTAAAGGTTTGATAAAGGAAATAGAGTGTCAATCTGTTGAAATCAAACGAAAGGATGAAGAATTGGAGAGTTTCTTCAAGAAATGTCAGGAATTTAATGAAGTTTGCAAAACAAATGCAGAGTTACTCAAGGAAAAGAGTGTGTTGGTGACAGAATTAGCGAATGTTCAGAAACAATTGTCAGAAAGCTGTATTCAGAATGATCAACAAAAGTTACAACTTCAACACGAGAATGAGGAGTTCATGTCAAAAATTGTCAGGCTTACTTCGGTCAATGAAAAGCTGGTCAAGGAGGTTGCAGAATATAAGTCTCAAGCTCAAGATGTTAGTGAAGATTTTGAACAGTTATTTCAAAAGTCTATCAAAAAGGTTGAAGTGCTTCAAACATCGAATGATGAACTTCATAAGGCATTGAATGAAGTTACTGCTGATAGAACTCAATATCAGATTGTTCAGTCTGAATTGCAAGATACAATCACTTCTTTGAAGAAAGACAAAAATTTATTAGCAAGGAATATTGAGATTTATAAGGAACGAGTGGATAAAGTTACCAAAGAAGTGCATGCTGCTCATGATGGGATGAGACGAGAAAAATCATTAGTCAACACCACATCTGAGAAATTAATTCAATCAGAAAAAGTTCTTGCTGAAGCTCAAAAGATCATAGCTGATTTGAAAGTTGAAATTCTCGATCTCAATCGTCAATTGCATAACTTGAAGAATTCTCATTCTTTTACGAGTTATTTGTGTCAAGACGACAATTTCAAGAAGGTATTTGGAGGTGATGATTTTAATCAAATTCCTCATCCAGTGATTCAAACAGAGTCTGTTGTTGATTTGAACACTCCAGTGGTAAACAAAGATTATTCTGAATTTGTATCTGCGAAGTGTGAGAAAAAGGAATCACAGTGGTCAATCAAGCATGTTGGGACAGAAGAGAAGATAGGGTCTGAAGAAAAGTTGGCTGCTGAGCTTGTTCAAGCTAATAATTTGAAGGGTATTAAAGCTAAATTTACTGAGGTTGCTCAAGCTGGTTCTTCTACGTCTCAAGTAGATTTATCAAAGTTACCTGGTTATAAATGATCTGGTTTGGGTAATCATAATCACAAAGTTCTTCAGAAAGTTGAGAAGAACAAGCCAAAGAAGACTCCTAAGGCGAAGAAAGATACTAGTCTTGAACAGATATATCATCTGGCGCAGGTATTTGTATCCACCATGGAAAAAGGTTTTGGAGGGAAGAAACAGAAGAAAGGTTCATCTGCAAGTTCACCGAACGAATCTTCTTCATCTGGTTCTAATGCTACACCTCAGAGTCCTACTTCGAAATGGGTACATTCTAACCGTTTTCAGGTTTTTGTTGATGTTTCTGATGAGTCTGAATTTTCTGATAAATGTTATCCAGTTCAGGACAAGTTCCAATTTAAACGTTCATATCGTTTGTGCTATCAATGTCCCCAAAAGGGACATATAGCACAGAATTGTCCTATCACTGTTAAAAGGAAATTTTCTGGAAAAACTGCCACGATAATTGATGAATCCGGCAGAATTTTTAATGACTCACCCACATCACATTTTAAATCAAAACATTTCAAAAGTGAGTCTAGTGTTGGTGATTCATCACAGAATGATGTTTCTGTGAAAACTGCACCTGCAAAGATGCAGTGGCGACCTAAAGTGGTTTGCAAAGCTGCAACTGACTTTGTGGAAGACACTGGTCGACCAGAAGCTGTGTGCTTCGGGTCGTTTGAGTACTAATCATTTAAACCAGTGTACAGGTATTCCTAGAAGACCAGTTGGTGATTGCAAAGTTGCTGATGGAGGAGTATTCTGTGTTCTTAACTTAAATTGAATGCTTCATATTTCTACACTGAATTTTTCTGAAAGCTTAAACTGAAAAGGTATCAGTATCGATTGGTCAATTTTCTTTCTTTTACATTTTGTATGTAGGTTAGGGGGGGAAAATTGAAAAGCCAGAAATAGCGTCTTTTTGTTTTGTTTGTGTTAAAATGAAAATCCAAAAATAGAGTTTTCATTTTAAGGGGGAGAAAATGAAAAATACAAAAACATCTAAAAATGGAAAAATACAAAAACATTGAAAAATGAGAAATTGTATCCGACATGATTGGGAAATGATGGTACATTGGCTTACGTGTCTGACTCATGGATAAATTAGATGAAAAAGGCATAAGATCATTGTTTGATGTACATGGTAGGCTCGGCATTAAATCAGAAAGTATTCAGATGTGATAAACACTAAATACTAATGCTTGACCAAGTGGACAACATCTTGATACATATTTCATGATATATCAAGAAAAGATATGTGAAAAAGAAAATAAGAAGTCACTGTGTATACATGTGTTCATTTTGCAAAGATTTAAACTTGTTTGATTTTCTTTATTTTGTCAAACGATCGGACTTTCTCTGCGTGTCGAAAGACCGACCTGATTGTTGTTCGTTTGACGTTCTGCTTTATTTTCTTTGGTGTTTCGTATAACTCATCGGACTTTCTCTGCGTGTACGGGAGTACCGACCTGATTGTTGTTGGGTTATACAATTTCAACTTGTTTTATTTTCTTATTTTGTTAAATCCGAGGCCTTATCTGCGTATCGAAAGATCGCCCTTAAGGTAGACGATTTAACGTTCTTATTTCTTTTTGCATGGAACACAGTTGACTGAATCATGAATACAATCATTATGTGATTAAATCACAAATGAAATCACAAAGTGTGATATAAAAAGAAAAAAACATATCTGAGTATGTCTGATAGTGTGGGGTACACTGGTCAATGCAAGTCTAATCAATACAATAACATATCCAGATGGTATGAGTATGATTGTGCCTGAGTTTAGAATGGACAAATTATATCAGTAATCGACATGACTTATGTGCTGAAGTAATTGAAATTGAAGTGTAGTTCAGCTTGTTATGACCAATATGATCCCAAGTTGTGATCTTTCTCGCAAAAGACAAAAATAGTGTTTGATTCTGTATTGCATTTATGTTTCATATCTGAAAAGTTCAAAAATATTTTCGGTGTGTTTTGATATAAAGTTTCAAAAAGCCAAAAAGATTTTGTTTCTTATTTGTTTTCGACCGATCGATACTTGATACAAAATTCAAAATTTCAAAACTATATCTTGGATTCTCGAAGAGAAGTTTTGCGCCAAGATTAAATTAATTTTCAAAAGAAAAGGAAAGCCGCGTTTCTGTCTTCTGAAATTGCAGGTTATCTGAGTGAGTAGACTCAAGCATAGTGAAAGGGGGAGTATGTTATATCTTTCACAAGTGGATCTTGAAGTTCAAAGATGATTCAAGATTGATCCAGCCATGCAAGCTCTGTTTCTAACATGATTTCAAGTCAAAGATCGGATGTAATAATGTTGCAGATTGAAGACTGAAGTTTAGTTGGAATATAGATACACTACACGTTAAGGGGGAGTTTGTTAGAGCATATTCCTATGCTAACGTTGTGTCTCGTGTATTGTATCTAGTCAAGAGCATCTGTGTGAGTTAGTTAGTCATCTGGCCGGATCACATGATCCGCCGGACCAGTTGATACGGCGGACCAGATGGTCTGCTGGTGATCCGCTGGCTTATGACTAAGTAACTATAAATAGTTCGTGTTAGAGAGAGTTAGTGAGTGCTGTCATTCTACAACTCTTAACTGTGTGTAAACTAAGTGTGTTTCTCTCTCTACATTGTATTCTCTAAGTGAATCAATAAAGCAAAGCTTTATTTACATCTTGTTGCTATCTGATTACTGAATCATGCAGTAGTAAGATCGTATCGTGCTTTTTCATTCTCCCATTATGATGGCTCCTGATTGGTCGTTGCCATTTGAGATGATGTGCGACGCAAGCGACCATGCCGTCGGAGCAGTCCTTGGGTAGCGTAAGGATAAACGATTCCATCCTATCTATTACGCGAGCAAAACCCTTAATGATGCCCAGGAAAATTACACCACCACTAAGAAGGAGCTACTTTCCGTGGTTTACGCATTCAATAAATTCCACTCTTACCTCCTGCTCTCCAAAACGAAAGTCTTCGCTGACCACGTGGCGATCAAGTACCTATTCAACAAGCAGGATGCGAAGCCACGTCTGATCAGGTGGATCTTGTTGCTCTAAGAATTTGATATCGAAATCATCGATAAGAAAGGAGCCGAAAATGTCGCTGCGGACCACCTATCCCGTTTAGAGAATCCTGAAGTCCAGAACAAGGAACCTAATATCAACAAAAAATTCCCTTGTGAATCCTTGTTTTCCATCTCTGTTCAGGAAGGCCCCGCCAAAGAAAACGGAACCCCCTGGTTTGCGGATTTTGCGAACTATCTGGCTGGGGGTGTGGTTAGGAAGGGCATGACGCATCAGCAACGCCGTAAATTTTTTAAGGACGTGAAATACTACATCTGAGAGGATCCATTCCTCTACCGCACTGGAGCCGATCAAGTCATTCGTCGTTGTGTCTTCGGCGAGGAAGCGCAACACTGCCAACAATACGGCGACCAGAGGTCACAACGCTGCCAACAATACGGCGAAAAAAGTTCTAGACTCCGGATTCTATTGGCCCACAATTTTCAAGGACGCCCATGTACTCGTGAGAGGATGCGATGCATGTCAGAGGGCTGGAAACATCTCAGCCCGAAACAAGATGCCGTAGAACCCCATTCAGGCCTGCGAGATATTTGATGTCTGGGAAATCGATTTCATGGGTCCGTTTCCGTCATCATATGGAAATAAGTATATACTCGTCGCTGTCGATTATGTCTTGAAATGGGTAGAGGCCCAAGCCCTCCCAACTAATGATGCGCGAGTCGTTACAAGATTCCTTAAGAAGTTGTTTGCACACTTCGGTACACCCAAAGCCCTAATCAGCGACCGAGGCACCCATTAATGTAATGGTCAAATGGAGAAGATCTTGAAAAGATACGGCGTGAACCATAGACTCGCAACACCCTACCACCCATAGACGAGTGGGCAGGTCGAGGTGTCTAACAGAGGAATTAAACGTATCTTGGAAAGGACCTGCAGCGTCCATCAAAAAAGACTGGTCTGAGAAGCTTGATGACGCGCTGTGGGCTTTCTGCACAGCCTACAAAACACCAATTGGCACAACTCCAATTAGGCTCATGTATGGAAAGTCATGTCATCTGCCCGTAGAGCTAGAGCACAAATCGTATTGGGCGATGCGCACTGTTAATGCAGATCTGATAAAATCGGGTGAGGAGCACCTCCTGTAATGGAACGAGCTGCAGGAATTGAGAGACGGGACATATGAAAGCGTCAGACGATATAAGGATAAAACAGCAAGGACGCACAGTCGAAAACTCAAGAGGAGGAAAGAATTCAAGTATGGGGATCGTGTTTTGCTGTACAACTCGCGTCTGAAATTGTTCTCAGGAAAACTGCGATCTAGGTGGAGCGGTCCGTATACGGTCACGCGGGTATTCTCGTAGGGAACTGTGGAGATAGTGCGTGAGGACGGACCTCCGTTCAAGGTAAACGGGCACAGACTGAAACATTATATCGAAGGACCCGTAACAGAGCTTTTATGGAAGATCTGAACTTCCAAAAGCCCCCTGAATAATTCCCAGGGGCCGAGTCGAGCTAAAGACTCGTTAATAAATTAAGCACTTCGCGGGAGGCAACCTGTGTTTCTGTATTTCTTTATTTTAAAATTTTTCCAATTTTTTGTGGTTTTGTTAATTTTCTTTTACAGGAATTGGATGAGCGATCAGGTACACAATTCTTTAATGATTGAGCTTATTTGATTTTGTGATCTAATTGCTAGGAAAATTCCCGTTAGTTAGTTTTGTGTACTTTATATTCTTTTTGTGTTTGCTTTATTATATATATGTCTAAATATTATATATATACTTATATATATTTTAATGTCACATACACCGAGTGCCTTAAGTGTGTATATATATATATATATATATATATATATATATATATATATACTATTATATAATAGATATTGATCAAAATGGCATTTTCGTAATATAGACGTCTTAAAATTAAGACGCGTATAACTCACCAAGCATAAACCAAGCATAATGTACAACACTATAATGCATTCCCATACCCTTATTGATTTGTTCTCTTTAAACGTGAACCACCATTTGCTTTTTACCTTTTCAACGGTGACCTGTTCAGAGACATCAGAGGTTAATCTTCTAATAAAGGGTGGTTTCAGTTTTCTTTCAGGCAAGCCAGAAAGGCAGAGATAGCTCTTTCACGCATATTACAACCATTTCAAGTAAGTCTGCAGCTCTCTTTCTCTCTTCTCTTTATCTCAGTCGTGCAATCGATCGATGAAAATCCTTCCCCTAATTCTAAAGCATCCTTCAAGAGAACTGGCCTCCCAAAGCAATCGATATGAAAAGTCAAAAGAGACCTGGTGTACCGAAGCAAGTTTCCTCCCTTTCTGCTTTTCATCTGCCCAAGAATCTCCTCTTTGAGATAAAGGTCTCACTTGCTTTTGATCTTCAAAAGTAAAAAAAAAACCTAATCTCAGGAAAAAGTTTTTCAACTGAGGCAAAATGCAGACCAATGGGTTCTTTTAAAGTTGCAGGACATACTGAATCGGGTATTTGGAAAATGCGACCAATTCAAATCTCAATTCAAATTCCAAGGAGCTATAGGTTCACATCTCCTCTTTCAAAGTTCCGGCATACCACCGAACTAAGAATTTTAGGTATATTTGCTTTTGATTTATCTGCTTATTTCGTTTTGATTATATTCAAAAGTTCCGGCATACCACCGAAGTTCGGTGCGTCGTCTTCTTCTAATTTCGTTGGTTAGTCTCTTTCAAAGTTCCGGCATACCACCGAAGTTCGGTGCGTCGTCTTCTTCTAATTTCATTGGTTAGTCTCTGCCTTGTGATTGCACGTTCCACGATTCTTATGTTTTATATTAGATTTATTGCATTTTACATTGTTTGAGATTCTTACTTTGTGAGTTAACTATGCTTTTGAATTGTCTAGGGTGTTTGATAGCTGTTTTGATTGCTAAAGGTGTTATGAAGGAGGTGTTATCTAACATTCTAACCATGTATTGAACTTACACTATTGTGTGTTCATGGAAAAACCAAAATCATTCATATGGTTGTGAATTTGCAAATTGAGATAATTATTTTCTCTTCTTTGCCTTGAGGTGTCATGTTAATGGTTTAATTGGTGGACCTTTTTGTTGCAGGTTTAATTGTGTATTTGTTCACGCTAAAGGTATGAACGTATGATAAGAATGTAAGTTTCTGAAATTTCAGATTGTCTAATCAGGTATTGAACTTGCACCAAAACAAAACACGAATTATCTATATATTTAAAAACTATCAACCTGAATGGTGTGTTCAACCATTCAAATAGTTAACTTTACTTAATATTGATGTTCTAGGTTCCATCAGATGGGTTTCAAGTTGCTTCCAAGCTCCAAGTACCGGATCTAAGTGGCAATGCAGGTTGTTTACCAGAATATCCTACCGTTTCTTTTTTGATGCAGTGAAAAAGAGCTATATAAGATGATTTTTATAAATAATTTGCTTCTTGGTCAGAATGACTATGAAACTCAATGAACTTCTATGTTTACTATACAGGAGGATGCCGATTTCAGAAATAATGGCAGATATATTAAGTTTGCCTAAATTAAGAATTCTTGATGTCTCTTCAAGTTGTTCTTCATCATAATTTTTAGGAGGATAAGTGGCTTACTAAACCAAAATGAATAATGTTTTGTGTTAGATGTATTAAAATAAAGTCAATTGTATCATGTAATTGGGGCAGGGAAATTTAGACAGTTACTTAGTTTTTAAATGCAGACATGGATACTACTTAGGTTGGGTTTTTTCAGCTATTTTAGTTACTTATTTGTGTAGATAGATGCTGAAACTGACATGGATGATGAAGACATACGAGATAGTGAAGTTGAAGAGAATCAACCGATGGATCAAGCTGGTGGTGTATTAAAAAGGGAAGATATCAAAACAATAACAAGCGAAATGGAGGTAAAAGCTTGCTGCCTGCTGGTTCTTGACAGTCTAGCCTTCAGTCCCAGGTCACTTGCTGCTTGACTGCTTCATAATTTCATCTTTTCATTGGTTAGTTTTTTAATTGCTGTTGCATATTAGCTGTTTTACTCTGCTTTTCTTTTTGAAAGGTTTGAGTATATATACCTTTTTGTTTGTGAGATTCTTATATGTTATCACTATTTGTTGTCCAACTGCTTCAGTTCAATATATGAATGTGTTCAACAATATATTTAAACATGTTTATTATCATTCATGTTTTTGGTTGTACTGGGGGTTATAAAAATGTATGTGATTTGTCTAAGTCAAACCTTGAGTTGACCAGGATAGATGGTCTTGTCAAAGTGGAGTTGTGGGACTTACACCCGAGCCAAGTCATGTTTTCCAGTCACAAGATGCTGAATCTATTGCTATGTTGCAGCTAATTAACCTTGCTGCCCTGTTGGTGTCACTATAAAAAAGAAAAGAATACAAGCAGAAAAAATTGTCCACAAAAATAGGTAAAACTCAAACCTATTTTCTGAAACTTAGTTACAAGTGTGTTTGGTTGTATTTATATGGCTGGGTATAAAAGAGTCGAGTAAATGCTCTTGGTTTTATTTTGAGTATACCTTCTTATACTTCGATCATAGAAGTCAAACCATTTGCAACATGCTCACTTCAGGTTCACTTTGTCTCTTTAAGTCGTAGAGAATTAATCTGAAACAAGATCGTATCATGGTTTGAAAACCTGGTCAAAGGGAAAAGTATGTAAGGCTTTTAGAACCTCCTAAATTTATTTATTAAGTTGAATTACACAAAAATGTGACGTTTCTGTAAACCAATTGGAGAGGTCGGTAAATTCTAAATTTGAAGATAGTGTTGCTAGGCATATCCGAAACCCAGTTTCAAACTTCTGGTAAACAAGCCCTACAGGTATCAATGAGGCAGGTTATCCTTCAGGCCTAATTTGTTGGTTAGCTCTTATTATGTATGCAGTTTGACTTGAATCTGTTTTTTGATGGTGCTTCAGATTGTTGTTTGGATCTCGATCCATATTATTACTGCCTCCGATTACGAAGGTGCTGGTGAGCAATTTTGTGTAACCACATTGGTATGTACTTTTAATTATGATTGGTATTTATTATTATCAAAATAGATTTAAAAAGTTTGAATGATGAAAAAAGCAAATAGTAGTCCTAAACAATGTATGTGATGAGATTTCTTTATAGTGTTGATCCATATATACTGAACATATGGTTTTAAAGTGGTTATATCCTTCAGAGTGTGTTTATTGGATCAAGTATAGTTTATTCTGTTTTTTAGGTCTCTCTGAAATCTGAATCCATCTTAAGTGGGAACTCAAGGATCGACAATTTGCGTTTTTCTACTCATGTTTGATAGCGGCGTTGTATTTAAGTGGCGACCTTGATGTTCTGGGTGATCAATAGGCAATTAGCTAAGGTACATATTTTAGTTAATCAAACTGTAAAATATCAGCCTTCATTAGTTTGAGTTTGGTTGAATAGTATTCTATTCAAAAGCTGGTAAGGACAGCACAAGAATGGAAAACAAATGAAGGGAAGATAAGGCATCTTTACGGGGATTCTTGCGAACATATAGTCTCAATGACAAAAAAAAGTTGTAACTTGTTTTGGTAAGAAATCTATGCTGATCATTTAGTTGCTTAACAACTATGCGATATAGATTGAGCCATAACTTAACTATGCTTGAGATACTTAACTAAAGAAAAAAAATGTTGTTTTAATACCCAGACCAGATTGAATAGACCCGTAAACATTTTTTCACTAACAACTATAAATAACTACAACCATAACAATGATTATAACAAGTTTATTAAACCAAAACATCAACAGGTCTATAGCAATACATCAACAGGTGTAGCATATACTATGTTTCAAAACTATTTTTTGCATTCAAACGTTTCTAAATTTGTTATTGACAAAAGCACGGAACTTATCCCATTTATAAGTGTCTTTACAAAACGCTTTCTTTTGTTTCCATTAGTTTGACCCATCAAAACTCTTACGCATCACAAGTACCGCGTTAGTTGATTTTCGTTACCGCATCACACGCTTGTAATCCCCCGCGACTGCACCGCGCGGGTTGCACCCTATGTCATGTGTGTTATAAATTGCCGTCACCGCCGAACGCACATGTACCGCGTTATAAATGTCGTCACACGGCATCGCGATAACATAAACGAATATCAAGTTGTAAATTTTCATCGCCGTCGAACGCGCGGACAGAAGACAAATAACACGCTATAAAGAAAGAATCATTTATATAAAATAAATGATTTTTTTTGTAACGCCTCAAAACTTTAAAAACACGATTCATACCGGTTCCCGTCCTAGAAAATGATCCCAAGTTAAATGGTCATGTTGTTTCCTAACCAGTTCCCGACCTGTACCGATGCTATGACGAGAAAACTAACCAACACACAATGCTATCACGGGATGATTGACAAACTAACAAAAAGACAATTTGGTTGATTGTCGTCGCTGCCGAACACGCGATCAGAAGGCAATTAATATGCTATGAACGCGCATATACATCATTATAAGTTGAAGCTGGACCGCATCGCATTAAAAAACGAATACCTCGATGTAAATTGTCGTGCCGCCATAACAAGCGAACGGAAGACGAATAACACGCTATACACTGTCGCCGCCGCAACGCGCGGGCACACGGCTAGTATATATATATATATATATATATATATATATATATATATATATATATATAGAGAGAGAGAGAGAGAGAGAGAGGAAGGATATAATAAAAACCTCTCCGAGTTTGGAAAACCGTGAAAACCAAGCTAAAAAATTCAATTTTTGTTCCGATTTTTTTAATGGTGATTCTCTAAGTTAAAAAGACCCCTTTTATGCAAAAAAATAAAAAAAACGCCTAGTAAAATTCTTTTTAAAAAAATCTTTTATAACCGAGGTTACATATACTGTTACATATGTAACCTCGGCTATAAAAGATTTTTTTTTACAAAATTTTACTAGGCATTTTTTTTTGCATAAAGGGGGTCTTTTTAACTTAGAGAATCACCATTAAAAAAATCGAAACAAAAATCGAATTTTTTAGCTTGGTTTTCACGGTTTTCCAAACTCGGAGAGGTTTTCATTATATCCCACCCCTATATATATACTAGTGGGGTACCCACGCGATGCGGCGTGCGGTAGTTTATAACGCACTATTTTTTTATTATTTTATTAGTCCTCTCGTGATATGTTTCTAGTGTATAGCATATCTAGGAGTATAAGTTCAAATTTGTCACTAAAAGTTACATTAAAAGTGCTACTTCTTGGAGTCCTTGCTTTTTATTGTATGAGTACTAATTATTTAGAAGCGGACTTGTCCAAATATCAGACCAACTTTAAGAACTGGATGATAATTTTATATACATTTATATATAGATATATAAACACTCTGCAGTATGGTATGATCCTAAAAGTACGTATATATATAAGTATACTTGTACAGTACAAAATTTCCTTTTGCCACTTCCTTTTAATTTTAACAAGATGCCTGGTTGATGAAGTTATAATTCAAAACATTAAACCATGATATCTAGAGTTCAAAACCTTTAGTTGATTTTTAATTGCATAATTTTCTAATCCAAACTTCAATCAACATTGGCTGAACTTCAATTCTTATCATATTATCCTAATTCCTATCTATAAATTGGGTTGCTTATCTATGTTTGAAGCCACATCGATCTTGTATGGTTTCTTGGTTTCTTCATGTTCCCAGCGAGTTATAAAGGGAATACAAGTTGATATTATTTAAAACTTAAAGAAAAAAATAAAACTCCGGTTCGACCCTAAAAACAGGTTCTGCATTCAACACCCCAACCGTTAGAACCAACCAGTTCAAATAGTAGCGGTTATAAGCCCTGAATTGAACAATAAAATAAGCCCTGAAAGTGAACCAAAGATTAAAATGGGACAAAAGTATAAAAGTGAAAAGGAGTGGGTTCTTGAATTACATAATGAACCCAAATACAATGGAAATGGGTATGATGAAATGGAAATGGGTATAATAATAACCATGCACCAGTCACCGAACTCACCCCCTAGTCCCTAGATTAGCACCTTAACTCGAGCTGAAGATGGAGGGACGATGACTCTCAATAGCAGGTCAAGTGATGATGGTGGCATTAACGGCTCTCCCTTCCGCACATCATCAATTTACTAATATAGTCCTAGCCTTTGGAGTAGAGAATTCCTGAAAATAAAAAATAAATATGTTAAGATTTTTGTACTTATAAGATCCATTCAAAAAACAATATGTAGTTGATATAAACCTTTCAACCAACTGCAAAATTAGATCCCTGGTTTGAGGATTAGAACTAGATTTGCCACCAGCAACAGGCAAAATTATATGAGACCATGAATACACATTAACTATATAAATGATAATTATATATAGAGCTTAACTGAATCTTTCAAATATGGAGCATAACATACAAATAATAAAATTACATATGACATGTCTTTTGATAAATATTGAACCACATTATGATAGCAAAGGCTGAAATTCAAATACCAGTTGGTTCCATTTTGAAGTTACCTTAAAGAGTTGAGCATTTGTAGCCAAAGTGCTTAGTAGTCTTCCAACAAAAGCACCCCGACACCCTTAGTATCAATAAGCTTCACCTTAAGACCACCACGTCACTTGTAAATACTTAGAGAATTATCAGTGTTATTATAGAATAGTAGAATTCTAACACCCAAAAAGGTAAAGAAAAGCATATAAGATTTACCAAATTTAATGATTTTAGGTAAATGAGTGGAAACTTGATGTAATATTTTCAGCCCAAAAAAGTACTGCTAAAAACTATTATCCTTACCATCTTGACAATTATACGCACCAAACATGAGATCAACCTTTAATGAGCAGTAGCCTCGTCCGTGTATGTGAAGACCCGAGCTGACTCGACCCCAAAGTCGATGATGGTGAAGCTTTATCAGGTTGTGACTTGTGAGAAAGTCTAATATAAAAGATTTAAAGCATACTTCTTTTTCTGCAAATCTACTATCTCCTCAGCGGATGTAATCACCCCTCCATGTCCTTTATTAAGTGGAAACAGTCTAGCCTCCTAAACCTGTAAATAAGCAAGAAAATTATATTTCAAACAGAATATGCTTCCTGTTTTAACAAAATATGATTTTAATTAAAATAGAAACCTGAAATGACCCATCTAATTCATCTTGAAAAGCTAAAGAAAATCTATTTATCATTGGTCTTCGATGCAAATTATCACAACGATTTCAAAATTGATATCGATATAAAATGAAGGCAACTACAGCTCAAAACAAATTAGATAATGATTCAAAATGATGATTACTTCCCTATCTACTTCCGTAACATCAAAATTATCACAACGAATTCAAAGTTGATATCAACATAAAATGAATGCAACTAAAACTTCAAACTAATCGGATAAGGATTCATAATGGTAGTTACTTACAGGTTTATTCCATATTTACACATTCTTCTGAGCACTCTCCACCTCGATGAAAAGCATCTTGAACCCACTTGATACAACCTCAAAACTGAATAGTTTGGAACCAAAGACTGTAAAAATAACATAAAACACACACCAAAATTCAAAAACCATCAACATGATTACACTGAGTATAAACTTAAACCATGAACCATGAACCATTTCCATAGAAGGTAAAGTTTCCCCAAAATGATCTGAAAATTCTAAAACCATACACATAAGTGAATTAAAACTAAACTCAAGCGAAAGTGGGATGCATCAACAAAAGTAAAATCAAACTAAAGTGGGATGCATTAACCCCATTTAAAATGAAAGTGAAAATTGTCTTGAAATGATCTCAGTTTCCCAATGAGTACAAATAGACTGAATCTGAAATCCATACAGTAACTAATTAAGCCAAGACACTAAAAAAAATATGTATCCACACAAATTACCCTGAAACAATTTGTCAAATCTACACAAACTAAAAACTGACCAGTTTTAGAGCCAAAAAATGTAGCAAGATTGACCATTTAAAAGAAGATTAGCATAAAAAATAAAATAGAATGTATAGAGAAAATGTGTGTGTATAAATACCAAGCTTCTTCGCATATGCAGCACCAAACATGTTCGGTTGTCCTCTAGTTAGATACAAGCAACCACCATTTCTTTCAAGCGGTTGTCTGGAAGCACAATGACTACAAATGAAGAAATCCTAAAAAACCAAAAGAAAACATAAAATAAATAAGTAAAGCAAAGTGAAACAAAGGAGTGAACTTTACAATTCATAAACAATTTCGAGGAAAAAAAATAGAAAAACAAAGCGACCAAATAACTTTACAAACCAGTTTTTCGCCTATCATAATACCACAACTGAAAAAAGTAGTTGAAAACGTAATAATTATGAAAAATTATGCACACAAGTAACTAATCTTTGACAAAAAAGAATCTCTTGAAAATTATACCACAACTTGATACTAATTTTTATTATTGGGAAAATATGATATTATGCCCCACACAAATTACCCTCTTCACCTATTTGAATATAGATTTAAAAACTTTGTGATCATAGAAAACAGTTGACTAACAACTCTGAGATGATAAAAAACTTAAGATGTCATCAATTCAAAACTTGATGATTACTCCTAAAATACTCAAATTTGGCTTGAGAAAAATCTTATATCCAAACACAACCTATAAACTATTATTACTTTTCATATGATGGTGTTGCAAAGTAAGGGAATGCTTCACATGGTAAGATTTAATGCAGCAGGAAATGAGTAATTTTTATAAAAATCGTATGGTGAAAGTGCTTATGTTTTAATATTCCAGGTGTTAAACCTGATGGTGAAAGTACCAAGGTATATATGAGTTGGACTTTTCTGTTCCCTTGAATATGTATCCCGTTTGTTTAGTTAAGCCGCTCTCTTTTTGTGCATGCTTTTGTTAGATATATGCTTAAAACTCTTTCCCAATTCATAAGAGTGTAACCTCTTCATTATTTTTATTAAAAGCACCTGCTCTTAAAAAACTCAATCCAACTTTTGCACCACTGTTAATCCCTTGAAAATATAAAATGAAAAACAAATAACCCATAAGAAATCAGGGTCATCAAATAGTGGAAACCACACACCAAGAATCCACCCCACAGCTCCCTCCATCCCAAAGGTACATCATTTAACCTCTAATGTAGTTTAATAAAGGGAATTTGGCGAGTAAGAAAGAACCTAATCTTTATGAAACTTTATAGGTACAAGTTTAAAGGTTTCAAGAAGCTAATCCTTATGAAAATTTGGTATTGCATGTGCTTATGTTTTAATATTTGTGTCTTAGACTCTAAGCTTATATGGCTCATAAGTTTAGGTCTCTTGCCAATGTTTTAATATTCAGTTGATTTGAAAATAGAACTCTTGTAACGATTGTAGATAATGATTAAGACCTTGACCATCTTTCAACACTTCAGATAGAACCTTAACCTCAAAAACTCTTGTAGAATAGTACTACAATGGTCACTTTAAGATACATAATATAATTCATAAAGCTATTTAAACAAAGGAACCCCTTCTCCAATAAAAAAATACTGCTATTTTACAAACTAATTACTTGAGTGTTTTGACCCACTATTACATTAACCACCACAACCACTTCACTAATTTGAAAGTATGCTAGAAACTATGTTCAAGTGAAAGATAATATGCTGCTTAAGTGAAAAACAAGATGATAAACCATAATCTTTGAGACTTTGACAGTTTTAATGAGGTTTGCCCTTTAGAGCTTCTGATGTGTAGCAAAGAAACATAAATCAATATTCAAGTGAAAAAAGTGTTGACCTTAGCAGAGATACAAATTATGTGGTGTCTTGGAAATGCTAGAAAAATGCTACAAACTTTGGATGGAGATCTTTAGGCTAAAACACAATTACACATAATTAGGTTCTAAAATCAAGCCTATTTTGACAACAATACTAAGAACCAGAATCTGTACCTCAATGTCACAGATTTTCTCAGTGAGGGAGCCTAAATAAAATTTTCTCACTGAGGGAGCGTCAATCGAATTCTACTATCTAAAACATATAAATCAAAAGCATAAATCAGATTTAAATAAATCATAACAAAATAAGAAAATAAATCAAAACAAAATGTTACCTCAAATCAGTGGTTTTGCAGATGATAATGGAGAGGGAGGTGTGAATTTATAGATTCTTTGAGATGAAAATTTGAATTGAGAGTTGAATTGGGCGCCATTTTCATTTACGTGAATTTGCATCTTTTGCCCAATTCTTCTGTCTGCCATCTTGGCCTAAATTGAAGTTCAAGATGGCGTTTTTCTAGATTAGGGTTCTGGATTTTCAAAGATAAGAAAGAAATTGAACACTTACTAAAATAGGAGATTCTTTGATCTGCATCCCATTATACTCTGGATCCAAAGCGAGATTGTCTGTTGCTTATTGTCGTCCCTTTTGCGATGTAAGACGGATCGAGAAGTTCGGCGTGGAGAAAGCTTGGATCAATAATTAGATTGAAGCCAAAAAGAAATTACAAAAATGCCATTTGGATGAATATCTATTATATAGTAGTAAAGATATAATTTAAGTATAATATATAATATTATATATATATATATATCGAAAATTAACCTCTCACGGCTTGCCAGGCCGTGAGAGTGGACTCACAGCCACACAAGCCGGGAAAAAGGGAAGCGGTCGCTGCGGCTCGCTGCTGTCATCGAGAACGAGCAAACCAGAGGGAGCCCATGGCTTGGGCTAGTCGTGAAAAGGGATACCGTGGCCTGCAGGCCGTGACTTAAGTTTAGACATGATTTTTGTCCCTTCTCTTTAAAACACCCCTGGACCACAAACCCTACCTGATAACGGTTGTCGTGACCGCTATACAAATAATCCTAACTACCTATAGACAGGGTAAGTCGGGTATCAATCCAGAGGAGTTGGTGGTTATTAGTGACTTAGATTTTTATTACCTAATTAAGTTAACTACCTAAATCTAGACTACTGTCACTAATCTGAATTAACCTAAACTAGAACTAAACTAACTTAACCTAATTAATTAACTAAAGTGCATCTTGGCTGTTGAATCTGGTTGTTGGTTGCAAAACTAAAATTAATGATTAACTAATTCAAACTAAATTAACTATCTTGCAATCGTTGTTACTAAAAGGTAATTACTTTAAGATCCGGATTAGTGAATTACTGATTTTCACTCAGGAGTCTAACCTAGAGATCACATAGACATGATTGTGTTAACGTTTAACCAACCCAACCAACTTATTATCACGCATGTACTAAGTATAAGTCCTAGAGCTTTGTTCAGAGAGGTAGTCCGGGAGTGGGGGGCACATACAATGATAAAAGTAATTCTCACGGATCAAAATCTCATCTAGAAATTAGAAACACTAAATAAAAATCAGAAAAACACTAACCGTTCACCCAAGTAATCACTTGGACTTAGCCGAACATCACAAACATCAATGAATCATTCAAAACTAAGAAAATAGATGAAAAACTAAAGAAAAATCGTCTCTGGAGAGGTCTGGTCGGCTATAGTCGAAGTTTTTATAGAAAAAAACCTAAAAACTGTTTAAATACGTCAAATACCAAAAATCTCGAAAATCTGCCGACATCGACCCGGATCGTGCCGCGAGGGATTTGGAAGTTTTCCTCGCGGCACTCCGGGGGTCCTGGGCTTCGCTGTTTTGGCCCAAAATCTGGTCAGACGCTGCCCAATGCTCCAAATTCAACCCAATCTCCTTTCTAAACCCAATTTGATATATTTAAAGCCCATTCCTTCAATCCTTGACCCATGTGAAGTATTTCAAATCCCAACAACTCTATTCCGCACTCCCGGACATTCACAACTTTGTCTTTATTTTGCTTGATTAATTCCTCCAAAGCTCGCGTCTTTTCACCTTTAGTCACCAATGCTTCTAAAACACCTCAAATGCATAACCTATGATAATTAAACTCAAGAACACATCAAGTACAAAATGTAGGATATATTAAGTGAATTAATATATTGTAACCATTAAAATTATATGATTAATTATGAGAAACCATTACAAAATATACTCACATCACATCCCCACACTTATCTTTTTCCGTCTCGAAAAAACTGCCATGGAATCATAATTGGGAAATCAATCTCATAAACATATGACTTTTTAATTTGTCCACCAATTCAATTCCACAAACCATAATGTAATCACATGGACTAACTGTAATTGTCAATATTTCGGTCCGACTAAACCCAACCACTGACCTTTTGTTTTGCCCCCAAAGTGTTTATAATTTACCGAATATATTGTACCAGTCTGCCTATGTGTCCCACATTCAGAAAGTTCAAGTTCAACCTAGTCCTGAATCAAATTCAGTCAAAATAAAGGGTAATTAAGATTATATTTTTAGATTTTTCCCACCCACCTTTAAACCAGATACTCATGTGTCCACAGAATGATGGATAGCGAAGCTTTTGAGCATTTATTTCTCTAATTTGCTATATTTTTCTTCTCTTTTTTTTCTTTTTTCTTCTTTTTTTTCTTTTTATTTTTTATAATTGGTTAATTTTAACTATAATTACCAACGAACATCATCAGAGGTACTCTTCGCGAGATGCTATCCCCAAACTCATACATGAGTATTTTGCCCGCGAGATCTAGAACATCATCAGAGGCACGGACCACGGGATACTATCCTTAGTTTGTACATGAGTATTTTGTCCCTTCACTCTAAAATATTAACCAATTTATTACCTAATATGCTCAAAGATGGAAAGATGGGGCGCCATTATTTCTCGGATTTGCTTTCGCAATAAGCTCGTAACGTGCCAGTTTATTCTAAGGACATATAAGTCTCTAATTTAAAGTGGTCTTTTTCCTCCTAATCATCAGTTTCAGTTTCCCTATCACCCCTAAAATGGGAACCCACTAGCAAACTGATTTAATTACATATTTATACACAATAAACACAAAGGGATTATTAAGCTATTCCTAGGTCAGTTGGCCTACCGACACATCACAGACTAGCCATGTTTTCCATTCACTCATTTTCTACCACTTTTCATTTTATTTATTTAATTTTATTTTTGAAAACCGATTCCCAATTGTACTATCATTTTCTATGATTTGCAAGTTAATCCAGAGACATTTTTTCAAATTTTCAAATTTTTTTGGATTTGTTTTTCAAAAATATATAAATTTAAACACACTCAATAATAACAAACTAAAGTGTTATTCCCCTCACCACACTTGAGTGACACATTGTCCTCAATGTGTTAAAAAGAACAATAAAAATAAATAAGAAATAAAACAAAACAATAAAAATAAATATAAATAGGAAACGTACCAGGATCGAGCAATAAATATAAACAAAACCGCTGGCTGCTAAGATCGTCGCGTGCCGCGACATACACTATCACCTCCATCGCGTGTCGCGAGGGACGGTATTCACGAGATTTTTTTTAATTTTATTGCCCGCATAAGTTCCAAAACATTTATATATTTAACGTACCTGGAACCTCCTCCTTGCTCAATTTCACTACCCAAAACTGATCCAATTCCTGAAAAGCACAAAACACAAAAACACAAAAACTAAAAAAAAACTAACAGACACACTTACCTCTGGGTTGCCTCCCAGTCAGCGCTAAATTTATGGTCTTCAGCCAGACCCTCCTTCCTCCATCACGGTGGCTTCAGTCCACATTTTCTGACCACGTTACCAATAAATGCTCGATAGTTCACATGTCCGATCAACTTTTTCAATCCACACTTTCCAATCACATTACCGAGGAACGCTCGGTAATTCACATGTCTCTTTGATTTTCTCTTTAAGCTTAAAATGCAAAACAAATTATTCTGAAAATTAATTTTTTTTTATCAAGGATTGCACACTTACCTGCCGAATTGCCCACGTATGCTCGATGATTGATATGATGCATCCAAACTTGCACTTGCACACGTGGCACATCTACATCATCATTGCGGAGTTCATTGGGTGGCATGTGCCCAACATCAACTTCCTCCATCTTCCTCTTTCTTACTGGTTTTTCCTTAGTGACCTGCAAAATAAATAAAGAGGGAGGGGAATTAGTAGTACCTTTTGGGATCTCACCTATTTGCTCATCTGCAGTCACATCATTGACACTCTCACAATCAACTTCCTCCATGTTACTCTCAACTTCTGATCCTTTCTCTTCAACCACCTCAACCTCTGAAGACACCTCTTCTTGCTCAACCTCCTCAATCACCACATCAGTCGCCTCCCAAACTTCTTTTTCTTTGGGTGGTTGTTCCCATGATTCGATTTCTTGATTGGCCATGTCTTCCGCCAGTTGTGCCACTTGCTTTGACAATGCCTCGTGCCTCTCTTCTTGGATATCAAACTTCCTTTCTAAAGCCATTTGGCCCTCGATGAGGGAATCCAACATTTCCATCATTGCACTTAACTGAGCACTAAGTTGAGCACCACTTTCTTCCTCCTGGTCCGGGTTTTGATAACCATACTCATATGAATCCCTTTGATATCCATCTTGATAGTAACACTGATTTGACACGTCTGCTTCATACCCACCATCATAATAATTTTGCTGCTCATGATATTGGTGGTGCTGGGGATACCGTTGAGAGTAATTATTCCCATATCCATCATTATATCCTGCAAACAACGTAAAGTTAGAATTATAATTATTAGAGTAAACATCATTAATAAAGTAATTAGAATTCTTGGATTGGGAATATCCCTGATTGTACGATTACTGAGATTTTTTATATTGAGAATATAAGCATGGGTCTTCGCACTCCTCCTCGTTTTTCGAATCCTCAACCACTCGAATCCTGTAAGGCAATGTTGGGCAATACTTCATCCTATGATAATTGCTCCCGCAGTTGTAACAGTTGGCCTCCTTCACCATGATAATCTTCAATGCGCCTGCAAACAATCAAAAGCAACAAAACCAATTGCGTAGCACTGATCTAAACAATAAAACAACGCAATGGAATCGAAACTAGCAATTCAGAAAAAATTATGAAATTCTTTTTTTTTTTTGAAAGTAAATGAAACTACTAAAAATTAAAATTGCTGAAAATAATAAAAAAATCTTTTTGGTTTTTTTCTTGAGTTTTTTTTTTTTGAGTTTTTGAAAAACGAACAAAATAACAAAAAAACTAAAATCACTAACAAGCGCACGTACTCCCCGACAACGGCGCCAATTTGATAACGGTTGTCGTGACCGCTATACAAATAATCCTAACTACCTATAGACAGGGTAAGTCGAGTATCAATCCAGGGGAGTTGGTGGTTATTAGTGACTTAGATTTTTATTACCTAACTAAGTTAACTACCTAAATCCAGACTACTGTCACTAATCTGAATTGACCGAAACTAGAACTAAACTAACTTAACCAAATTAATTAACTAAAGTGCCTCTTGGCTGTTGAATCTGGTTGTTGGTTGCAAAACTAAAATTAATGATTAACTAATTCAAACTAAATTAACTATCTCACAATCGTTGTTACTAAAAGGTAATTACTTTAAGATCCGGATTAGTGAATTACTGATTTGCACTCGGGAGTCTAACCTAGAGATCACATAGACATGATTGTGTTAACGTTTAACCAACCCAACCAACTTATTATCACGCATGTACTAAGTATAGTCCTAGAGCTATGCTCAAAGAGGTAGTCCGGGAGCGGGGGGCACATACAATGATAAAAGTAATTCGATTAATTCAAACACACACTAAGATTAACAGATTTTCACGGATCAAAATCTCATCTAGAAATTAGAAACACTAAATAAAAATCAGAAAAACACTAACCGTTCACCCAAGTAATCACTTGGACTTAGCCGGACATCACAAACATCAATGAATCATTCAAAACTAAGAAAATAGATGAAAAACTAAAGAAAAATCGTCTTTGGAGAGTTCTGGTCGGCTACTGCCGAAGTTTTTTTAGAAAAAAAACAAAAAACTGCTTATATACGTCAAATACCAAAAATCTCGAAAATCTGCCGACATCGACCCGGATCGTGCCGCGAGGGATTTGGAAGTTTTCCTCGCGGCACTCCGGGGATCCTGGGCTTCGCTGTTTTGGCCCAAAATCTGACAGACGCGGCCCAATGCTCCAAATTCAGCCCAATCTCCTTTCTAAACCCAATTTGATATATTTAAAGCCCATTCCTTCAATCCTTGACCCATGTGGAGTATTTCAAATCCCAACAACTCTATTCCGCACTCCCGAACATTCACAACTTTGTCTTTATTTTGCTTGATTAATTCCTCCAAAGCTCGCGTCTTTTCACCTTTAGTCACCAATGCTTCTAAAACACCTCAAAATGCATAACCTATGACAATTGAACTCAAAACACATCAAGTACAAAATATAGGATATATTAAGTGAATTAATATATTGTAACCATTAAAATTATATGATTAATTATGAGAAACCATTAGAAAATATACTCACATCACTACCCACCCCACCCTCCCAGCCGACAGCAACCCCTCCCACGCTCACAGCTCCATCTCCATGATTCCTCTTCTTGCATCATCGGAGCACGTCATCACATCCACGTCATCACATCAATGTCAGCAAGGTAACAAATTCCAAGCCTCAATGTTCCATTCTTTCTTTCTTTCTTCCATGAATCGGACCTCCCATCCCCGTTCGACCTCAGCCTTCCTTTTCTGTCCTGCTCAACACTAAGTCTGGGGATGGTGAACTCGGTTTCTATGGTAAACCCCATCGGCTCCCCAACGATTTCCACCCAAAAACCCCTAATTTTTTCGAACTTGGTCTACACCCCCATCGAGTTTTTTCTTGAACCTTTTTGAAAATTAAGTATAGGGATGACTAGGGGGATGAAACCGAGCATAATGGGCGAAAACCGCATCGATTTTGGTCATTAAACAAGAAAATTGCGATTTTTTTAAAATCTGATGGAACCCACGGTCTGCAGGCCGTGGGGTGGTCTTTCGCGACCTTGCCCAAGCCGTGACATCCTGTCACCGGCGAACTTTCGTCCTATGGTCTGACCTGGACAAGCCTAGGCCGTGACCTACCCCTCACGGCCAGCCCAGGCCGTGACTTTCTTCTGACCAACCACAAAATCTTTATCTTTTAACATCCAGCGGGTCTTTTTCCGTTCTGTCTTTGATCATTCGACCCGCCTGAGATCACTGATCATATTTTTCTCTCAGACATCAAAATCCGACCTTTCGGGTCAAGAAATCACCGTTGATTATTGTTTTTGTGCTTATTGTCTTGCATCTTTCTTATTGTAGAAATGGCTCAGCTTCACAGGTTCCTGCAATTTGATGCAAACGAGGCCAGGGAAAGGAGATGCCTTGAAAAGAGGGAGCATTTTCTGAACAAGCCACTGTTCGTGATGCGGGTGGTCAGTTAGACCTTATTGGAAACATTCGGTCAAAGATAGAGGGGGTTGGCGTTAGTGGACAAGTTTTGGCAGCGGCTCTTTGAGATCAGGAGGAGACAGTATAGGGAGATGGTGATCGAATTCTACTCGAGCTTCACCTTTGTTTACCATTTCAATGACTTATTGCCGAAGATAGGGTGAAGTTTCAATTAGGAGGTGAGTGGAGGAGCATGTCTGTCGCTCAGTTTGGAATGTCCAAGGGTATTTACACAGAGGAGGAGGTCCCGACTAATGCTTTCACTGGAGGCTTGCATGCCTTCCCCAACAATCAGGATCATGTTACATTTTGGAGTCAAATCGGGGAAGAGGCTTATCATGCCCAGAACACCAAGTGCATATAATTTCGTGATCCCCTTGATAGGTATTTGTATCGTGCCATTGCAGGCACAATTACTTCTAAGCACGATGCTGGAGCAGTTTCCATTAGAGATCTGTTTTTCCTACACTTTATGCGTATAGGGGTCAATTCCAACTTGGCACACTGCCTGTTGCATCAGTTCACACGGTGTGCAGGAAGCAGGTCGAGTGGTTGGCTGATGGGTGGTGCTATCATTAGCCTACTAGCCACACACTTTGGGTTGCGAAAACGTGGTTTGACGAGGAGGGCGAGGGTAAAAGAGGTGGATCTGACAATGTGCAAAAGAATGGGCATAACAACACAGATCAGGCCTTACAGGTTTGTTGACAACGACAAATGAGTTTGGGACCCACTTCCCAAGGAACAGGAAGATGATGCGCAGGGACTGAACGAGCAGGTACAGCAACCTCCTAGCCCCACACACACACCTGCCTCTGAAGCAAGTCCTTCTGGAACCCTTACTTTTGACGAGCAGATTGAAAACCAAAGTTGGGAAGGCCTGTTGGAAGAACTAGAACACCCAGTGCAACAGCCATGGAACTATAGGGTGCCAGAGCTAGAGGTCATCCATGATATCCCTCAGCCCAGTTTTGCTGATGTCTTGGCACGCATCTCCCAGATGCAGGCTCGCATTGACAACAGGTTTGGGGACTTAACTCAGCACTTTGATCAGCAGCTTACCGAGCTTCGTTACCAATAGAATGTGAGTTTCACTCATGTCAATGATCAGATTCGGGAGATGCGTGAAACATTCATGCCACCACGGGGGCACAGGGCTTCCCCACGCGATGATGATATGCCCAGGGTTCCACACAAGATGTCCCCCTTTGATTTCATGCCCCACTTCCCATAGAGGGTATCCATGCCTTTCCATGTAGCTTTGCTAGCATTATGTTGGTTTTTGGAACTATTTTTGCTTTTTGGTACTATTTCCTTTGGTTTGGTCTGGTGTTTTGGATTCTAAACTTTGTTGGATTTTTTTTTCCGGCTATGTGGTTTGTGATGGAATGCATTATGACTCTTATTACTATTATCTGGCTTGTTTTGTTCATTTATTTTTGTTTGTGTGGTGTGTTTTCATTTCTTTATATATTGTTGTACATGGTGATGACACTTTGGCTTGAAGTATGATATTGCAGAAGCAAGGTGTTCGATGTGTGTGGAAGAGAGAATCATGGGCAATTACAGAATTCAGGGAGTTTCTTTCATCCAACCCTTTTGTTTATTTCTATATTTTCTGCATTGAGGACACTGCATTTTTCTAAGTATGGGGATGGCAAGGGTTGGCTAAGCAAATTGAATATAACTCCCTCACCACATCAAAAGTCTGAAAATCCCCCAAACTTTTGAATTTTTTTTCCCAAATTCACATAACACGAAAGTACACTTTTTTTAACGTAAATCATAGATAATTTACTTGTGCCTTATCGTGTCTAAAAGTCACAAGAAAGGTTTTCCTCGAAAGTTTTTTCATATAAAATCACATGATCAAAGTTTCTCAATCGAGTTTTGTGAACCAACAAATATCCATTCACCCGATTCCCCTTGTGAGGTAAGCCTACAAAAGAAATATATATATTTAGGCAAAACATGAAAAAAAAAATCATAGTTATGAGGGATGTCGTATATCTAAAACATGCTCCAGGTTTATATTGAGTCTGTGTCAAATTAATCGCCTTGAGTCGTTATGGATCTTCTCCGGGTCATCAATTGCCCGAAGATACTGGACCTTCTGCATAACTCCAGCATATCTATTAAAAAAAATCAATAAATTAGTCTTGTATCGAAAGGTTGCAAAACCCTAAATCAAGCTAAAGAAAAAATATATATATATATATATATATATATATATACATAAATAAATCACAATGAAAATTGTGAAACGGCTGTACGTATACGCCAAGATATACGTTTGGGTGGTAGCTCATACACCCGTATATGTGAGCAAACGTTTGAGTATCCCCCTCCATTTTATGGTCGGATCCCATAACGAACTCGGCAGCACGATTGTATATATAAACCCAAGAAACACTTAGATATGCTTGACCTGAGCATTTTCTTTAAATACTACATCCATAGGTCGAGTGAATTGGTGAGTTGTGTGAAAAAGAATTTAGAAAAATGGTTCGTATTATTTGGTTGAGGGATTTTGTGAGCTTTCAAATCATTAAAACTTTTAAGGATGTAAAACCTAGTATTGATTGTAAATATTTCGGACCGAATATGTACACTTAAATGTCTATGTGGTTAAAATGAGTCGTAGTAGTGTCGAGATTAAAATGGATTGCTTGGGGACAAGCTATGTTTAAGTATGGGGATGTTTGATGTGTGTGGTTTTGGATATTAAAAATGATGATTTTCGGGTCAAATACGAGGGAAATATATGTTAAAGTTGTTAATTTGTGAACGTTTCTAACAAATATCATGAGTTACATGTGAAAACGGGCTTGGCACGAAGAACGAGATGAGAAAAAGTCAAAAAGTTAAAGTTCGGGTCAAAAAGTCAACCATAAAAGTCAAAGTCAAAATCTGGTCAAAACTGACCCAGGCCACGAGGTTCATCCCACGGCCAAGCTCAGACCATGAGTATGACCTGACCAGATTGTCACAGGAAACCTAGGCCACGACTCTTATCCCACGGCCACGTATCCATCCCACGGTCTGACCTAAGCCGTGAAATCCATCCCACGGCCGTGTGAATCAGAGATCCAGACCAAAAGAATCCCACGGCCGTGTAATCCAGGTCAAGGCCACGACCCATTTTTGGCAATTTTGTGAATTCATACCCTATAAATAGAGGGCTCATTTCCACCATTCAAAACACCTTGGAGAGCATAGAAAAAGCCAGAGAAAGCCCTCATTGAAGCCCTCGACGAGTCGTAAATTAGCGTTTTTCATCATTTCAAGCTATGATTTGGTATTGTATTTATTTTTAGTCATGAATTCTTGTTTGAATCTGATTTACTCTTGTTTAAACATTAATATGGTTGGCTAAACTTATCGTATCGCTTAGGCGAGGCGAATCCAACCATGGTTTGACTTTATTATTGTATCGGTTCTGCTTATATTTTGCGTTTATGAAGTAGAAGTTATTATTGCTTTGATTTGGTTGATGAATTGAATTCCACTATTATTTCTAGCAATCTCTAGTCTTGTGGAAACCTAACCCTAACTTGCAAGCAATCTATCGTTAGGCGATTATTATATACCCGAATACAGAACCTATAGCGTACGCGTGAACTAGAAATAGTCACGATCATCAGGGAAACCCTGGAATTCGATTAGGAGTCCACCAAAGAGTTTGAGTGAGAAATCACCTTACCCTTAGCTAGTAGATACCCTCGCCATTGTCAAGTAGTCAAGCATTCACCGATAGCTCGGGTCTGTTTCTACTTAGTCGTGTCTAGGACCTACTAGGTCAACCTATCAACCCAATTGTAACCGCTTCACAACAATCGGACCCTTATGGTCACACCTATCCTAACCTTCCAACAAGTTGTGAGTTGAGTCACCGATAACTCGGGACCCAGCCTAGGGCACTTCATAGACCCAACCTTATCAGTACTTCACCATGGACCAGTAGTAACCGTGTAAGGCGTGTCTATAACCCTAAACGTGAACCTATCCATAGGAACTAGGTAGGCCTTGTCTTAGGACCCCAGTTCATCCCAGAGATAAGTTAGAACGCATTACCGATACCCCAGTCTTAGGAGCCATGCTTAAGTGATCCTTTACCAAATATCTGTTTTCCAAACAACATTTTTATTACTATCGTTTTCAGTTTTCTAAATTAAAATCAATTTTCAAAACACAAAAAAACGGCTGATTATAAATCGACTATTTTCAACAAGTTCGTGTCCCTGAGGTTCGACAACCTGGTGTTGTTTACCAATACTGTGCTACGCATGACAGGTATACTTGCCTTAGTGTGTTGGTATAGTCCCCTGGTGAATAACCAGTTCTATAAATTTAAAATTTGATAGTGTAGGACCCCACTCTTTATATACACTAAACAACACATCAAAGGGTGTTTTTGTCGGTTAATGATTTAATACAAAAAGTTACGCGATTTAAGGAAACGACCCGTATAAAATATCACAACACTGGGTTGCCCGACCAAGTGTGACGAGACTGAAAATTAATTATACGGTTTAAAGCGTAATTTAATTTCATGAATTTTCATGTAATTATTATAATTTATTAAACCGAAAAATTATCTGTAAAACGCATTTTTTCTGAATTTTACCTGCAAATGACTTGTATTAATGAAAATTTATAAAAAAAATAATAATAATATGTCTTTCCCCCTCTCTCTCTTATTTTCGGCTGAATCCCCCCCCCCCCCCCCCCCAACACACACACACTTTTATTTCTTTCTTCTCTTTAAAACACACACACATCCTTCCATTTCTTTCTTTCTCAAAAACACACATTTAACTTTGAGGATTCAAGATCAAAATTCAAGCATCTTCTCCATGAAACACTAACTCAAGTTTAAGGTACCAATCTTCTTCATCTTGAACCTTCAAAGATCTCAAAACCCTCTTTCTCAAAACATGATTTTCAAAGGAAAACACTTTCAAAACAAAGGTTTAACCTTTAAATGGTGAAAGGAGGTGTAATCAAGCAAGAAACACAAGAAAAGATTGGGAAAACCCGCACACACTCACGGCCGTGAGTGTGTGTGTGTGTGTGTGTGTGTCTGTGTGTTTTGCTTGGTTAGGGATAAGGTTTTGGGTTCGATTTTAGTTGTTGATGATGATAATAACAACATGCATGCTTGAATCTAACAAAAACAAGAGGTTTTACAAAAGAAAAGTTAAGAACATGAAAAACCTAACTTGAAACTCAAAAATCTTCAAGTTTTATGATTCAAAATGGATGTAAAAGTGTTAGATGATACATGCATGTGTTAGATTTGATGATATGTGATTTATGTATTTGATGGGTAATAAATCCGAAAGTTTACTTATAGTTTATGGATATTTGTTTGTGATTTATATAAATATATATTATGTAACAAATAAATAACATAAAAGTAAACATATGAATATGGATTATGAAATCATTGGGTTTTTATGTAAAAATCCGAATATCAGCTTAAAAGTGGTTATATATATATATATATATATATATATATATATATATATATATATATATATATATATATATATATATATATATATATATATAGGGTTAGGTTCAAATGAGAACTTCTTTCTTTAAGAACTTTTGAGAACCATTTTGAGCCACTAATTTTCAGAGGGGAAGCATTCAAATTCATAGGGGGGATTTTCTTATATATAATATATGGCTCAGAATAGTTCTCAAAAGTTCTCAAACCCAATTGGTTCTCAAATGATCCTCTCCCTATATATATATATATATATATATATATATATATATATATATACGATTATAGTAATTCCGCCTCCATGGTCGTCAAAGACGCCTACACGGTCGGTAATAATCGTCACCAAACCAAAACCCCGTTACTATTTCTTATAGTAATTACTCCTAAATGGTTGGTCATAAGAAAACACGAGTGGTAAGCACTAAAGAATCAAAGACTTGAAAAATATAAGATGAAAAATGCAAAGTTTATAATAATTAGAATAAAACTTATAAAAAATAGACGAAAACAGAAAAATAGATATAAAAATACAATGAATCTTGTAATAAATTTAAAAATAAATGCTTATCATGAGTAGAAACATAATTAATGTAAAGTCTTGAACTAATAGTACATTTAATGCACTTTAAATGTGTTAAAAAGTAAAAATTCATTAAAAATCCAAAAATTTAAAGTCAATCAGTAGATAAAAAGTACGAAAATTTAAAATCAATCAGTAAAAACTCATTAAAAATCCGAAAAGTTAAGAAAAAATATTATAAAAATTTAAGAATAAATTTGAGGAATTAAAGTATAAATATTGGCTTAAAAGTGGTTAAAAATGCTTAAAAATACACAAAAATAGAATAAATTATGAAACTGATGTGAAATAAATTTTTAAACATAATTTATACAGTAACTAACTAGAATAAGTGAAAATAATCGAAATCTCAGGTGAAAACGAGACCTGAACCCTTTCAATGGTAAAACTATGCGTTAAAAACATAAAATTCGGTAAAAATAGAGTATAAAACATAAAAATAATTGAGATCAGTAACTAAATGAACTTAAAAAAATTACTAAAACATATGAAACATATAAAATTTTTGTAGAAGTGAAAACTAAAGCATAGAAGAAAACTAGGCTAAAAACCGATACCGAAAAGTCGTAAAAATGGGTATTTTAACAAGAAAATAAGGAAAATAAGAAAATAAATTATATAAATTATGTATTAATTTTAGTTGGGTTTGATAATGCTTAGTAGGCTTTAGAATAAAAGTTCATGGGATAAGCCCAACTCCTTTCACCAATTATTGACAAAATTGTCCACCATGGTTAGTATAACTTCATGACTAATCTGATCATAATGAAAGTTAGGATCAAGGCACTCGAAACCTCTCAATAAGGAGCAAAATCGTAATAAAAAGCAAAGGTGAGTTCACTACTAATGCCCTAGATAAATTGATTTGTTTTGTTAAATGTTTTGGGCTGAAAATACATGAGTTTTGAAACAAATGAATGAGAATATTGTGGGTATGAATTAAGCATAAGTGTCGGCGCACGCTCATATAAGATGAGCAAGGCCTATATTGAATTTTAGAATTTGGATAATTTAGAACAATGCCTTCTAGATCATTAGAGTAGTGTGAGAAGTATTGGTAGATCTACTGGGGTTGACCAACCGTACTCACTGATCAGTCGCTCTGGTCACGAAACACAGTGAGAAATACTATCGAACATAGGTCTAGTGTTGATTTAGAGCTTACTGTTTATTTCGTACGTCGTAAACCTAGCTAGTTTACGAACCATAAATATTCTTCACTTGGTATTTTATTTTTGATTTATAAATTGAATAACTGGGATAAATTGAAATAGTGGAAACCAACTTTGATTAGTGGACTCACCAACTTTGTGTTGACGTTGTGATTTTTACCTATTTTTCAGGTAACTAATGGGTTGCATGGAAATCTGGATCTGGGTGTACCTGGGTGATCTTGTGATGTGCTACCATGTTTTTATAACGTTTTAGTTAGTTATGAAATGTATTAGGGACCTAACTATGGGATAGTAAAGCTATCTCAGTCTTTTGTAACACATAGGGGTAATTAATATACCCCGTTTTTAATGGAAAATGTTTTAATCTAAATTACGTTTCACGTGTTAAAACTACTAAAACTATGGGTTAATAATTTAATTACCATCACGTAAGCCTTCCGCAATAATTAACAAAAATGGGGTGTGACAGCTCTGTTGTGTCAGTGAAGGGGGCACGACGCGTGATGGTCTCGCTGTTCTTGGAACTTTTGTATTTTTTCCTGTTTTTTACTGTAATATGTTCTTTTTGCGACTTTCGCCCCAGAAACTAAAAGTAAAACAAAATAGACTTGTTTTGGCGTTAGTGACTCAGATTTGTGCCGATTCTTGGGGAATATTTAGTATAAAAATATGTATATTTTAGCATACATCAAATATCCCCACACTTAAACGTTTGCTTGTCCTCAAGCAAAACTTAGTGCACAATGAACCTGATAGTCCCAAACGTTGCATTCGTTTGTACCTTACGGACCCGTTGCTATAAAAGTAGTCCTCCATCATTTTGAGATTGCTTACTCTATCAATTCATTTTTTTTTCATTTTCTTTATTTAAATTGAAATACAAAATTTATGGCAAATCTACTAATGTTTTTTTATTAGAATTATCAGCCTCACAAATATTCACTCAACTCTCAGGGATTGTATCTGATTATTTGGGTGAACACTCATACCTAGGTGAAGATGAGCAGACAACATAGGCTTGACATGTGATCGAACCTCCACAGATCTCACTGGAATCCACTTAAGTATCATGAGGGCTTTTAAAGGTTAGGCATGGGGTAGGGTTTGGAAAGGGGTAAAATTTCTAAAAGAGTGGTTTTTTCAGAGACCTTGCTTTCTGCTAGTGACTTCCAAAATAATGAATCTAATTCCTAGAGAGCTTTGCTCTTTTTATTCAGTCTCGGTAGATTATAACTTGTGAATCCCTTTTATCTTTCTATCAATCACTTCTTCTCTCTCTCTCTTTTCTAACAGAAAAAGACTTAAACTATTGGTGTTAAAATGTAGGTCCGGGACCTTCGGATCGGCATCATGGCTTTATTTTCTTGAGGAGAGTCACTAAGTTGAATTTCTCATGAAAGACCTTCTTTTACACAAAATAAGCTAAAATTAAAAGAAATGGTGTTATATGCAATAGTGGGTGATTTTATAAAAGAGTTTTAGAAATGAAAGCCTAAGGATCAAAGGGGTTGACTAGGAATTTTTTTTGTGGAGTGAAGGAAGGGGGGGGGGGGGGGCAGAAACGGAAGGTGGTAAATCCTAGGTGCCTCAATCATTTACATCGGTGTTTCCAATTTTGTCCATCTCGGGACACATCACATGTCAAGTTCTACCTTTGTCGAATCACTAAGTTTCTCTCATGTTTAAGGGAAACGAGCATGTATATAGGTGATCATGCTATATTTTAGGCTTCAATTCTCACTAGATAAAGGGGAAGGGGAAAGATAAGTTTTCTAAAAATAAATTTGTTTGATTTGCCATAAAGAAATATTTCAATTTATTTTCATAAAATTTATTCATAAATTAAAAGAATTTAAAATCTTTTAAGTTCGGGAGGGAAAACTTTTATATGTATCATTCCATTTTGGGCAACAATGTTTTGAAAAAATTGGGAAGATATCAAGACTTATTTGAAATTTTTTTGTGTAAGGCTTGATATTGGACGTAGCAGATGTTAAGTTTCGAAAAAGTTTACCCATAATTTTCCCGTCCCCACACTTAATAATGTACATTGTTCTCAATGTACCCGTACGTTAGTAGATTAGAGACAAAGACAAATCAAAATAGTCTTTGGGTTTTGGAAAATTTTGGTAACACTTCCTCTATTTTTCTGACTTGCATCCCGTGGAATGGTTACCACACCAGTCACTGGAACCTTCTGATCCGAACCAGACTATAAAGTTAGGACCTGCATTTGAATCTGCTCAAAATAACATTATTAAGACAATAAAAATTAAGACTAAACTAAAAATTAACTTAGTCATAGTCAAGCTTGTCAAGATTACATATTTAACAATTACAATGAACCTAAGGATTGTAAATTGCAATTTCTAGAGATATCAAAATGTTCCCGCTAATCGGGATTCTGCAGTCATCAAGCTTCATATTCCTACTAGTCTAGCTGCCTTATTCTTCCTACCTTTACTCCTACACCATGAATCTATGGCAACTTCATACCGGTGGCGCCTACTGCTGACCAGCCGACTCATGGGGAAGATGGGGAGGGTAGTGTCATCGGTTAAGTCAATGATGAAATTCTCAATGAAGCCCTCGAGAACCGGGACGACAGAAAGGAGGTCCTCATCCATGTTGTGGGCCTCGAAGGTGACGTTTCCAGGGACCTCGTCTTCAAGCCACGGTGCTTCCGAGGGGACAAACGGTGGAACCAGAGCTGAGTCAAGTTGCTCAGTAAGGTTGGCCAAACATTCGGCGAGGAACTCGAATGCTACGGTCAAGAAGTTGATCCGATCATTGAGTTAAAGCATCCCCTCATGAGTTTTGTCAAGATCCGCGCATAGTGTTAACACTTGATTCATGAGTGATACAATTGTCGGGGGTGCTCCAGACTGCACGTTGTGTTCTTCAAGCTCTTTGATTATCACCATCTGAAAAAAAAGAATTTTATGCATGCATAGCAGCGAAGCACGACCCATGCCCATCTGAGCACGGGGCGTGTTGTTCATCGTGACATGAAAAGTTGTTTTTGAAATTTCCAGAGAGACTATGTTTCTTCAACCCATTCCAGGTTTTTTTTTTCCAAAAACTAGTTTAGTGCATGTCTAAGACATGATTTTTGAGCGAAAACCTTTATTTCTAGAAAACTCAAAGATAACCTTGAAGGTTTCATGACTTGGATATGCATTCAGGATTGAAGGAACAAGAAGATGTCGATGAATAATCCATGAGTTTTCTGGGTTCATGTTGTTCATGCCTTGGAGAGGAAGTTGCAAGAAGTTGGAATGATGAAGACAAAGAGGACTTACCTTATTCGGTGTGTGTTTCTTTGTTTCTTCAAATGGGGTAGGATGAAAAGATGGTAGCAGGATCACGAGATAGTTAAATAACATGAATGTGCAAGAGAAATTAGGATTTCTCCGCATAAGTCAGGCGGCACGGGGCATGTTCTTGTGTCCGACTTTATTGCTGATTCCCGTGATCTTGACTTCTAATTACGCAAGCGGCACGGGGCGTGCCTGGTTCATCACGGGCCGTGCCATAAGAGAATGGGGCGTGTTAAGGTTAACACGGGGCGTGCTAAACAGTTTTCTGCGTTTTTCTTAACTTTGACTTTTTATTTAAGTTTTACACTAAGGATAGGTGACCTGAATTTATTTCCAGGTCCTAGGCCGGACCCGTTGATACACCATGCGTATCATCCTCTAGAAAGGTGTTTTCTTCGGTGTCTTCGAAGACTCCCTTGTAGAGTTTAAGATGATGACCGTTGACCTTGAATTCTGCTCCATTCTTATCTCTTATGTTAAGGGCACCATATGGATAAACACGAGTCACTTCTTAAGATCCAGTCCATCTGGATCTTAGCTTGCCACGGAGCAATCATACACGGGAGTTGTACATCAGAGCCTTATCTCCTTCTTGAATCTTCCTCAGCTTCCTCAGTCGCGAATCGTGGTATTTCTTTGTTCGGTCCTTATAGATGCTTGAGTTTGCATAGGCTTGGCCACATAATTCTTCGAGTTCAGTTAGCTGGCCGAGTCGGTTTTGACCTTATTTCTTTAGGTCCATGTTTAGAGTGCGAAGGGACAGATAAGCCTTATGTTCAAGTTCAACAGGGAGATGGCAGGCCTTTCCATACATCATTCGGTAGGGGGTAGTACCAATTGGATTTTTATAAGCTGTTCGAAATGCCCAAAGTGCATCGTCCAGCTTATCAGACCAATCCTTCTGTTGATTACCTATCGCTTTTTCCAAAATTCGTTTTATGCCTCGGTTAGTCACTTCAGCTTGTCCGTTTGTCTAGGGATGGTAAGCTGTCGAAATCTTATGAATTACTCCATACCGAGCCAGGACTCTCATTCCATCTGAGTGTTACAGAAGTGGGTAACTCTGTCGCTTATTAGTGCTAGTGGGGTCCCGAAACTAGAAAATAACTTTTTAGAAACTTAACAACCACCCGACCATCGTTAGTGGGTAACCCATTTGGACACGTAGTCTACGGCCACGAGAATGTAGTTGTTTCCTCTTGAAGTTGGGAATGGTCCCATAAAGTCGAGTACCCATACATCAAAGACTTCACCGATCTGGATGTAGTTCTGAGGCATCTCATTACGTGAGGAGATGTTCCCAGTCCTTTGACATGCGTCGCAGGTTTGTACCAATTTGTGAGCGTCTTGATATATCGTTGACCAGTATAAGCCAGAGTCAAGGACTTTTCTTGTGGTGGCATTAGCTCTATGATAGGCGTTGCAGGGTCCAGAGTGACGATGTTTAAGAATGCTAGTGGTCTCAGTACCATAAACACGTCGTCGTATTAATTGGTCGGCATATGTCTTGAAAAGATATGGGTCTTCCCACATGTAATACTTGACATCAGCGAAGAATTTTCTTCGCTGCTGATGTGTTAACACTCTAGGTACAAGGCCGCCTGCAAGATAGTTTGCAATTTCTGCAAACCAGGGTTCAGCAGAAGAATCTACTCTTTCGAGGTACTCTGTAGGAAATCTTTTATTTATTTCTCCTCCTGAGGATTTAGTATCGTTTTCAAGTCTGGAAAGGTGATCAGCAGCAGTGTTCTCATCAGCCTTCTTGTCTTTAATCTCAATGTTGAACTCTTGAAGGAGAAGAATCCAACGTATGAGCCTAGGCTTGGCATCTTCCTTCTTGAAGAGGTATCTGATGGCTGCATGATTAGTGAAAACGATAGTCTTGGATAATGCCAGGTATGAACAGAATTTATCGAAAGAAAACACCACTGCAAACAAGTCCTTTTTGGTAACTGTTTAGTTTTCCTGGGCTACGTTAACCGTTTTACTAGCATAGTAAATTGGGTGAAAGTGATTGGCTTTCCGCTGACCTAATACTGCACCCACAGCATAGTCACTTGCATCGCACATGATCTCAAAGGGAAGAGACCAGTCTGGTGCAGTCATAATTGGTGCATGGATAAGTTTGTACTTTAGGAGGGAGAAAGCTTCCATGCAGTCTTTGTCGAAATTGAAGACTGCTTCTTTTTCCAGCATTTTTGTCATGGGTCTGGATATTTTGGAAAGTCCCTGATGAAACGTCTTTAGAATCCTGCATGCCCGAGAAAACTGCGGATGTCGCGTACGGAAGATGGTGGGTGTAGACGAGAGATGGTATCAATTTTAGCCTTGTCTACTTCTAATCCGGCTTGGGAAACTTTATGGCCGAGAACTATGCCTTCTTAGACCATAAAATGACACTTTTCTCAGTTTAGAGCTAGATTAGTTTCTTCACATCGGGCAAGCATTTTCTTGAGGTTTTGCAAACAATGGTCAAATGAGTTGCCAAAAAACCGAGAAGTCATCCATGAATACTTCCATAGACTTTTCGATCATATCGTGGAAGATGGCAACCATGCAATGCTAGAATGTGGCAGGGGCATTACATAAGCCAAAAGGCATGCGTCGGTAGTCGAAGGTGCCGTACGGGCATGTAAAGGTTGTTTTTTCTTGGTCCTCTGGATCTATGGGGATTGAAAATATCCAGAGAAACCATCGAGAAAGCAATAGTACATGTATCCCGATAACCGCTCTAGCATTTGATCTATGAATGGAACAGGAAAGTGATCCTTTCGGGTGGCGTCATTTAGCCTTCCATAGTCTATGCAGATTCTCCAGCCACTGACTGTGCGAGTGGAAATGAGTTCATCTTTGTCGTTTGTAATGACAGTCATTCCCCATTTCTTGGGCACCACCTGAACAAGTCTCACCCATGGGCTGTCAATATATAGGATATATATGGCCGGCGTCCAGAAGTTTAACAACTTCCTTCTTCACCACTTCTTTTACGTTGGGATTTACCCTTCGTTGTGGTTGGACAACGGGTTTATATATGTCCTCCATTAAGATCTTGATGGTGCAAAGCGATGGGCTGATTCCTCTAATATCTGATAGTTTCCAGGCTATGGCCTTTTTGTGCTTTCGCAAGATGGCTAGTAACGCTTCCTTTTCATGTGGGTTTAGGTGTGCGGAGATGATCATGGGAGAATTGCGGTCATCATCCAGAAAGGCATACTGAAGATGTTCAAGGAGCTCCTTTAATTCCAAAGTTGGTTGATTCGTAGCTGCTAGCGTGCTATTCGAATCTTCGTCCTCTGCGTTGGCTTAAATAGCGGGGATTGACTCGTGCGTAGTGTCAATGATAGGAGATGGGTTTATCTCCTCTTCTAGGACTTTATGGGTGAGTTCTTCTTCTTCTACTTCTTGCAACCAAGGGGGGTCGTCAGACACAGGGTATCCAAGAGATCCTTCGATCTTAACAGACAGCTTCTGATCTCCCAGCTGTAGCTTCATTTCTTCCTTGTCCGGGTTTATAATGGACCTCCAAGTCTCTAAAAGGGATCTTCCGAAAATTAAAGGGCTATCATAAAGAATGACGAAATCAAAGGGAATGTTGACATTGTCAACACAGACTAAGGCATCTCTGATGACTCCTTTAGAAAAGCGGATAGAGCGATCAGAGAGGATGAATGGCAGACAGAAAGGGGTCATTTCTCCTAGCTCTAGTTTATCAAGCAAGTATGTGGGCATCATATTTACAAGCAAACTATCATTAATTGTAGCAACATGTATTTTCTTTTTGATCAAGCATGGCAGGTTACCTATAAATAGGTGAAGTCTAAAAATCAAACATTGCAATCTAGACTTCACCTATTTATAGGTAACCTACCCAGCGTACCATTTGGTACGCTGCTCCGTACCAACTGGTACGTGACTTGGTATGCTGGCAGTCTAGCCTAGTTTACAATCTCGACGTTTAATCTATTCGCACAGTAACGACCACACACAGAACATGTTCTAACAAATTAATCTGTTGCAGATTAATTGATAAGATCAGTTACGATTTGTTAATATCTAGTTCTTGATCGTCATGTAAAGTATCAAAGACAAGACGAAGATATGCAAGATAGCTGTGGTCCGAACTCTTGGCGAACTCCGAGTTCGGACTGGTCTGATCAGGTCCGAACCTAAGGTTCGGAATATCGAGATTCAGCCCTATAAATAGCATGTCGTGTGTTTGTATTCAAGAATAGTCCTAGAGCTTTTGAGTGTCATTCATATCTGTGTACTCTGTGGTCTCTGTGGTTAATACAAAGCTTCATTGTATTTACTCCTCGTGTTATTTTCATTTTACCTTGATTTCGATACAACTAAGTAGACGATCTACCGCTCACGCATTTTCAAGTGGTATCAGAGCATTTGGTTTGTTCTACTGGTCGGAAATCTTTGTTTTTCAGAGTTTTCAGTCAAAATTTCATGTGTTACGAAAATGAGTATCGTTTTTGAGTTCGTTTGACCTTCTCGAGTGTACTTTATATGAAAAATCTTTTCCTAGATTGTTTCTCTTGAGTATATATGAGTTCCTATCAAAAATCACATTCAAAATCTCTCAAAATCGAGAAAATGGTGTCGAGTAGAGTTTTTTTGAGGTTCGGACTAAGCTGAAAATAACCGCTCCGAACTCCAGGTTTGGACAAAGTACGGTCATTTCTTGGTTCGGTCAGAGTTCGAATGACGTTCGGTAGTAGTTCGGCTTTGTTTCGGTCCACGTTCGGCACAAGTTCGGTCTGAGTTTTTTTTGGTCATCCAAGAGTGAGGTTCGGACAGAGTACGGCCACATCTTTTTTCGGCTAAGGTTCGAACTAAGTTTGGTAGAGGTTCAGAGGTTCAGACGAGGTTCGGAACGGGTTCGGAGTGGATAGTGACAAAATTTTTCAAAATGTCCGATTTTCAAGCGTTCGCAGCTATTAAAAACTCGGTTCAAGCAACGATGCAAACAATGATGAATTATGATAATGAAATTGGAACAAGTAAAAAATTTCTCAAATTACTCAAATTGGAAGATTATGATAGTTGGGTTAAAAGATTTGAAGCGTACGTTGACACAAATGACATTGATATGTGGTTGGCGTTTACTAAGCAATATGTTTATCCTCAGGATGAAACTGGTGAACCCATTCTTTAAAGAAAGATGTCATCTGAACAAAAGAAAGCTTATCAAGCTGAGAAGAAAGCTTATGGTACTTTGCGATGGCTTTGTGTCACACCCCCAAAAATCCCACGCGTGACAACGCGCCGCAGGGAGCGTGACAAACCAGGATTAAACACATTAGCCATACGAACACTCTATATGCAATGTAAAAGTAAAACCAAATTAGATGCGTTTTTAAATGCAGAAGCGTAAACGACAAAAGTTGTAATAAATGTTCAAGAGCCAAAACATGCGCTAACAAAAAGATAATTAGTTCGAAAGGTTATAAAATCTAATATGCATGCATGAGGATCAAAATACAATAGTGGTGCATCCTAATCCGTGACAAGCAATCCAGTTTAGCGACCTGAGAAATAACATGCTAAAGTGTCAATACAAAGGTTGGAGAGTTCACAGGTTTATTCAGTTCATCAGTTTAACAGTTCAGTAAAATCCAGATAATATATCAATAGTTAACTAGACTATTTTCAAGAAATCAGTGCACGTTTGACTAGATAACCTAGCTATCCAGTTACTGAAGCTCGACAAGTTCAATTATGCCTCGTTAAGTCTAAGAAGTTTATAACACCCGTTCGATATCCAATCGTGCCAGAGCGACTGACCCGGGTGGGGCTGTCAAACCCAGTAGATCTACTAAATAAGTTCCCGCTGATGTCACATTGACAGTAACTCTAAAAGTGAGGACTATATCATAAGTGTGCCACTATCATTCAGGTGATATAATTATCTAACAGTTCAAGTTTTTGCATGTTAATCTCCCCCAACAGGATTTAAAACAGTAAAATGGGGCCGTGAAACTCACCTTAGGTTGCTCAACAAAGTTTCCAGATAAACAGTTAATTCAAGTAGCAAGAACGAGTCTTATGCAAGCAATCAATCACCTAACGAGCGTAAATGTATAAGTGTGTGTTCTAAACTATAAGTCTAACGTAAATGACAAAAAAGAATGATCGTGAAGTCCGGAATAAGTCGAGGATGGCACGTGTGCCAAATTCGAGCGATTATCGAAATAACGTGAGAAATACAATATTTATATCAATAATATATATTTTCTAAGTTCAAAGATTTCAAAAATAAATATACATAATATTTATATTTAAACCGAACGTGCTATGACATTAATAACGGGTTTACGGAAATGGGATTTAAAAGTTCAGCTAAAGTATCTAATTGTTTTAATAAATCCACTAGGTGCGTAAATACTAATCTATGAAAGATACATATACATATATATATATATTATTTATTGTACCTTTTATAAAAAGATGATTCTTGAGTTAATATTTATACAAATTTATTAAAACTATATTTTTGTTTGAAACATCAACTTTGCGGGTTTAGTAGTCGGAGATACGTTTTACGGGTTTAAACATTCGTGGAAATCCATTTCATATGTAATACTGGGTGGGTTGTCATACCAATAGATCTATTATTTTTATTTACCCCGGCTCGGTGTGTTATTGAGTACGCTTAGAGTTTGAGTTTGAGCATAACAACAGCAATAATCCAAACAAGTTCAACACATCTAGAACACACATAACGAGCATAGGATTCGCATTTTGTTTTAGAGAAATAAATATTGTGTTGGAGTTTGAGATAAAGATACATGTTGCACCCCAAAGTAATAAAAGAGAAAGGGCATCTGAATACTCACTTGATAAGGAGATAGGATATAAGAGATACGCCGAATTGGGAAAGATAAGTAACTTGGAGGTTATCCTAATAAATCAAACAGGGTATATGAATATAGGAAATCAAAATGAACCAAGTTCTAGGTATTTGATAAGTGCTATATTTGATTAGGTCAAAATTACTATTTTACCCTTTTATAGGTAAATTAGGGTTTAGTGATAATATGAAGACGCGCATTCCTATAATTAAATGCTCACCCCGGGATCGCCCGCGACCTCCCAGTCTCAGCGCCACAACCCAGCCACTCGGCCAACGGGCCTGTTTGTGTCAAGATCCGGATCAAAATGGTTTTGTGCATAGGTAGCGACCAGAATCAATTCAAAGGAAAATAAAGAGTTAAAAATGTTGTGACCGGGACTCGAACCCGCGTCCCTCGTGTACATGTCCAGTAACCGAACCAATGGGCCAGATTGGCGTCTGGAATCTATCCGGACCCTAAAACTTATAACCCGTACCCGCCCGTCGTCATCTTCTACATTCAAGAATTCCGGTGATCGGAACCCTAACTCCGGTCGCCAGAAAGTCACGAAACTCAAATAAAACGCACAAAAAGGTGCGACTAACGTTAAGGATTCATTACCTCGAGTCGGAGATGAGAGAAAACGAGTTTTTGATGCCGAAACGAACCCGAAAGCTTTAACGCGAACACCGAGCATCGTCACGAAATCCAAATCTGATTGCTTCTGGTTTCTCGTGAGGGACTCACGATCACAGGGATGTATCGAATGAGGGTAAACAGTGGCTAGGCAGTGGTGGTTCGGTGGTGTTTTGCGGTGAGTCTGGTTTCGCCGGTAAAACAGAGAACGAGAGAGCGAGAGAGGTAACGGGAGACTGTAGTTGTGAAGTTGCCTAATGAATCTGATAGTTAAAGTTGGGCCAAATGATCAGTCCTTCAAACGTAACCGATCGGAGATTAATTTCCGAATTCAATCTTGGGAGCGTGGGAGTTCGACGGTTTCACGATGGGTATAATTAGACTTTTGGCTATTGGCAAAAACAGTCCCTCCAGGTAATACTATATAGGCTTATAGAATTGGGAAATTACAAGTTGACCCCCTGGGACTTTATATAGCTCAAAGAAAGTTTACGAAATGACGAACCCGGTCCTCCAAGGTTTATGAGCACTAACGTCATCTAACGGAGGTTAATGGAAAATATTCCTAACGGCGAATATACAAAGAACGTCAAAATACATAAATCGTATAACGTTAATAAGAAACATAAATCATAGGATAACAATCCCTAATTATTCATTTAAATTCTCATAAAATCATAGACTTTAAACCTATAACTTATATATATTTAAGTCACATAAAGCCATGAATAATAGCTTGTAATTAAATCATTAGGTTACATAAAATCATAAATATGATTGAGATCATATATACATATGTGTATGTATTACTTAAAAGGATATATATATATATATATATATATATATATATATAAATATATCACACAAAAGTAAAGGTTTAATTATTACATAAAATGACATAACGTCACATGAAATCATAATTTATGATTTACATAAAATCAAGAATATCAAACGTCTAGACTTAAGTGCATGCTCGTATAGTGATGATTACACAAAACCCTAATTTGCTAAAGTCAACAAGTCAACACAGTTAAGCACATAAATGTTCACACAACATTTAATACGTTTTACGTTCAGTTAATGCCAGAAAATGACCTGAAGAGTCGGATTGTCAGAGTAACCCCTTGTTAAAGAATTTACGTCCTCGAAAATTGCGTAACGCGGTAAAAGTTAATGAGCTAGACACAAAGAAAAGGAAAAGAAAAATTCTCAGTCGTCACATCATCCCCTTGTTGAAGAATTTTCGTCCGTGAAAATTAAACCAGTACCTGAACTAGACGAAGGTTGATCCTTGAACAATTTGGGGTATTTCTACATCATCTGATCTTCGCGTTCCCACGTGAATTCAGGATCATGTCTTGAGTTCCAACGAACTTTAACGTTTGGGATCTTGCTACGTTTTAATTGTTAACCTCCCAGTCCATAATTTCCATCGGTTCTTCGATAAATCGAAGTTGTTCGTCCGCATGCAACTCCTCGAGTGGAGTGATTAATGTCTAATCTGCTAAACATTTCTTTAAATTCGACACATGGAAGACGTTATGTACCCCACTTAGCTCTTCAGGTAAGTTTAATTCATAAGCCGATAAACCAATTCTCTTAACAATCTCGAATGGCCCAATGTATCTCGGGTTTAACTTACCACGTTTACCAAAACGTAGCACACCCTTCCAAGGTGAGACTTTTAACAAGACCTTGTCTCCTTCCTCAAATTTCAAAGGTCTTCGCCGTTTATCAGCATAACTTTTCTGTCTATCTCGTGCGGCTGCCATACGATTACGAATTTGCACGATTTTCTCTGTTGTCTCGAGTACCAACTCAGGACCTGTGAGTTGACTGTCACCAACTTCAACCCAACAGAGAGGTGATCTACACTTTCGACCGTAAAGTGCTTCAAACGGAGATACACCAATACTGGTGTGATTACTGTTATTATAAGAGAATTCCACCAAAGGTAAGTGTTTATCCCAACTTTCACCAAAATTATTCGCGCATGCAGGTAACATGTCCTCAAGAGTTTGAATGGTCCGTTCACTTTGACCATCGGTCTGAGGGTGATATTCAGTACTCATGTCCAGACGCGATCCCAATGCTTCATGTAGAGATTCCCAATATTTGGATGTAAATCGAGCGTCTCGATCTGATATAATAGAAACTGGTACTCCATGTCGCGAGACGATCTCTTTAAGATAAATTTTGCCTAATGTCTCGGAGGTACCAGTTTCCTTGATTGGTAGAAAATGTGCCGACTTGGTTAAACGATCAATAATTACCCAAATTGTATCACACTTGCTCGCTGTACGGGGTAGTTTTGTGATAAAATCCATAGCAATTCCCTCCCATTTCCACTCGGGAATTTTTAGTTGTTGAAGTAACCCTGCCGGTTATTGGTATTCCGCTTTGACCTTAGAACAAGTCAAGCACTTGCTTACGTATGTGGCAATGTCTGTTTCATCTTTGACCACTAGTAAATCAATTTTAAATCTTGGTACATCTTATCCGAGCCTGGATGAATGGAATAACGAGACTTATGGGTTTCATCCATAATCAATTCCCTTAAATTTCCATACATGGGAATCCATATCCGGTTCGCACAATACCGGATACCATCTGATCTGACTTCCAATAACTTATCCATACCCTGCAAGGATTCTAATTCAATGCTCTCATCTTTGAGTACTTCGAGTTGTGCATTCCGGATCTGATTAGGTAATCCTGTATGAATAGTAAGTTGCAACGCACGAACTCTTCTAGGCTTGGGGTTATCCTTCCGACTTAAGGCATCAGCTACTACATTAGCTTTGCCTGGATGGTATCTAATTACGCAATCATAGTCATTAAGAAGTTCTACCCAACGACGTTGTCTCATGTTCAACTCCTTTTGAGCAAAGATATGCTCGAGACTCTTGTGATCAGTGTAGATAGTACACTTTGTACCTTAAAGATAATGTCTCCAAATTTCAACGTGAAAATGACTGCTCCCAACTCCAAATCATGAGTTGTATAATTCTGCTCGTGAATCTTTAATTGACGAGAGGCATAAGCTATGACTTTCTCCCTTTGCATCAGCACGCAACCTAATCCTTGCTTCGATGCATCACAATACACCACGAAATCATCACTACCCTCTGGTAGGGATAATATTGGCGCGCTACAATGTTTCTGCTTTAGTAGCTGAAAAGCGGCGTCATGCTTTTCATTCCAGTTATACGCCGTTCCTTTATGCGTTAGCGCCGTAAGAGGTTGGGCTATCTTTGAAAATCCCTCAATAAATCGTCTATAATAACCTGCTAAACCAAGAAATTGGTGAATTTCCGTTGGTGTCTTAGGCACATGCCAACTCTTAATTGCTTCAACTTTGATTGGAGCAACGTGAATCCCCTGATCATTAACGACATGACCAAGAAATTGCACCTCACGCATCAAGAAATCACACTTTGAAAAATTTGCATACAATTGCTCCTTCTTGAGTAGCTCTAAGATTAGACGCAGATGCTCTTCGTGTTCCTCTTTAGACTTAGAATACACCAGGATATCGTCAATGAAGATGATGACAAATTTATCGAGGTATGGCTTGCAAACGCGATTCATCAAGTCCATGAAAATCGCGGGTGCGTTGGTTAACCCGAATGGCATAACCATTAACTCATAATGACCACACGCTGTTTTCGAGACATCCTCCTCGCGGACTCTCAGTTGGTGATAACCTGATCTTAAATCGATTTTGGAATAATAGCTAGATCCTTGTAGCTGATCAAATAAATCATCGATTCGGGGCAAGGGATAACGATTCTTGACAGTCACTTTGTTGAGCTCTCTGTAATCGATGCACATTCAAAAGGTTCCATCCTTCTTCTTAACAAACAACACTGGAGCTCCCCAGGGCGATGAGCTAGGCCTAATAAATCCCTTTTCAAGTAGTTCTTGAAGTTAAGTATATAGCTCTTGTAACTCATTTGGTGCTAAAAGATAAGGTGCGCGAGCAATAGGCGCTGCTCCAGGAGCAAGATCAATCTGAAATTCGACTTCTCGATGAGGCGGTAGACCTAGTAGATCTTCCGGAAAGACTTCAGGAAAGTCCCTCACGATCGGGATATCTTCAATTCTCTTCTCTTCATTTGTTTTCTCTGAAATGTTCACGAGAACAGCAAAATGTCCTTTACGCAAACACTTCTGTGCTTTGAGAAAAGATATCACGCCCATAACAGTACCACACTTTTCTCCTTGAACTGAGACTAACTCTCCACTAGGCAACGGTATTCAAATGATTTTCTCACGACAAACGATTTCAGCATGATTCTTGGATAGCCAATCCATTCCCACAATGACATCAAAACTTCCCAAGGTGATAGGCAAAAGATCTATTTCTAACTTATGGCCAGCCAATTCCAATTTACAGTCTTTAACTATATGGGTAGACTCAACAAGTTTACCATTAGCAAGTTCAACTACGTATTTAGCATCTAAAGGAGTCATGTTAGCATTTATCATATTGCTAAATTTAGTAGATATGAAGCTTCTATCGGCACCAGTGTCAAACAAGACTAGAGCATAGTATTCGTTAAGAGAAAACTTACCAGTAACGACATTTGGATCTGCTCTGGCATCCCCCGAGCCTATAACAAAAGCTCTACCTCTGGCACCATTCCCACCGTTGTTCCCATTGTTGTTGTTGTTATTGCCATTGCGATTGCCAGTGTTGGTGTTATTGTTGTTGTTTCCACCGTTCAGTTGAGGACAGTTTCTCTTTATATGGCCTTCTTTCCTACAATTAAAACAATTAAAACTAGTCTTAGTTCCTTCACCCTGCTGAACTTGCTTCCCGTTATTTTTGGCTGGGCAATCCTTGGATTGATGCCCCTTATTGCTGCATTTGGCACACAAATACCTGTCGCATGGACCATAGTGGTGGTAGTTCCACTGTGGGTACTTGCCCACATAACCCTGTTATCCTTGATTCTGATTACTCTGCTTCTGAGAATTGGATGAGAAATTTCTGGAATTGTTTAATCTGCGGTTCTGGTTTTGATGGTTCTGTTGGTTGGAAGACTTGTTTCCAGACTGATTCCCAGTATTATCCCACTTTCTTTTGTTGTCAGAGGCTCCAGAAGTTCCTTTTCTAGGAGGCAAGACTCCTTGATCAACTGCTTGATTTGTGAGCCTATTGGCAATCCTTACAGCATCATGAATGGTCATAGGGTTTGAGGCAGTCATCATTCCCTGGATTTGGGGCACTAAACCCTTGATATACAGCTCGATTCGTCGGTAAGCAGGTGTGGCAATTCTAGGACACAAATTCGCAAGAGAATTTGAACGAGTTGTGTAAGCTTCAATTTCAGACCCCTCCATCTTGAGATTATACAACTCAGTTTCCAATTTCTGGATCTCGTCCCGTGGACAATACTCTTCTTGTAGCAACTCTTTGAACTCGGCCCAAGGCATGGCATTAGCTTCTTCAATAGCCAGCATCTGCACCTCAGTCTTCCACCAGGTGAGAGCCGGTCCTTCCAAAGTACCCGTGGCAAATTTCACTTTGCTAGCCTCAGGACAGTTGCACATTTCAAAAGCAGATTCCACTTTTTCAATCCAGTGGAGTAGGCTAACAGTTCCTTCAGTCCCTTTGAACTGATGAGGCTTATAGTCCATGAAAGTTTTAAATGTAGCATTACCTGTATATACATTCATACCACCATTCAATCACAAATTACCAATACTTGTGATCACATCAAACAACAAAACACGAATTTGTGTTACCTTGGGGTGGCCCTGCATTGCCTGCACCTTGGACATGTGCCGCTAAGGCATCAGCCACATGTTGGTTGATCAGTGCAGCCAATTCAGCCGGTGTCATGTTTGGTACATTTCCGTCTGCCATTGTCTTCAATTCACAATTACCCAAAATGAGAATAAGATATAACATGAATCACAACAACCATCACATAAGTAATAAATTACTTCACAAGAGACATCACATATTAAATAGTAAATCCCATTTCAAATAAAATGCAACTCGTTCACATATTATCCAACAAAAATTCAAAATTCAAAATGCATAGTCTTGGGAACATCCTCCCGATAAAACAAACAACCAAACAAAACAAAAGTGAAAACGAATAACTCAAGTGCTATCATGATCACTGGATGCATCAGGCATCTCCTCCTCGGGATCCTCCACAATGGGTTCTTCAACAGGTTCTGCCGGAGCCAGAGGCGCAGCCTCCCTGGCCAACTCAAGCTCAACAACTCGAGCCGTGAGTGCCTCAACCAGCTCTGTGAGATGATTCACCCGATAATACGTGTCACTCAGTATCACTTGATGCTCGGCCTGGCGTGTATTAGTCCCTTCCAAGTCTTCCACAAGGGTAGCAACTTTTTTATTGGTGTTGGCCCCATTATCCTGCAGTTCTGTGACCATATCGAATAGCCCCCTAATGTCCCTGAGCATGCGGTCAAACATAGAGATCATTGCCGCGATGACTCATTCAATGGCATATGGCAGTTCGGGTAGAAAGAACCGAGTTGACGACGGCTTTGTTGAAGTAGGTGGCACTTGTTCCCGATGAACCCAACTAGCCACAAGTGACTCATACCAGTTCCAGTTGCCATTATCTCTTCCATAAACGACAATTGGTTCTCCATGTACGTGACCCTCGTAAAGTTATCCTCTGATTTCCATGAGTCGGGGTAGTAGGACCCGAAGTAACCCGCCTACTGGTGACGGATGGGGATGATGATGATAAGGATGATAGGGAAGCGGATATCCATCCAGCCATGTCTACATATATACCATATATATACATATATAAGTACAAGTAACACATAGCCAAATAGTCACATACTAGTGTGTGTGTTCGAGTGTATGACTAAGGTGTAACTAAGGCTATAGTCGGTCCACTAATGCGAACCTAGTTCACTATAACCAATGGCTCTGATAACAATCTGTCACACCCCAAAAAATCCCACGCGTGACAATGCGCCGCAGGGAGCGTGACAAACCAGGATCGAACACATTAGCCATACGAACAGTCTATATGCAATGTAAAAGTAAAACCAAAGTAAATGCGTTTTTAAATGCGGAAGTGTAAACGAAAAAAGTTGTAATAAATGTTCAAGCGCCAAAACATGCGCTAACCAAAAGATAATTAGTTCGAAAGGTTATAAAATCTAATATGCATGCATGAGGATCAAAATCCATTAGTGGTGCATCTTAATCCGTGACAAGAAATCCAGTTTAGCGACCTGAGAAATAACATGCTAAAGTGTCAACACAAAGGTTGGTGAGTTCACAGGTTTAATCAGTTCATCAGTTTAACAGTTCAGTAAAATCCAGATAAGATATCAATAGTTAGCTAGACTATTTTCAAGAAATCAGTGCACGTTTGACTAGATCAACTAGCTATCCAGTTACTGAAGATCGACAAGTTCAATTGTGCCTCGTTAAGTCTAAGAAGTTTATAACACCCGTTCGATATCCAATCGTGCCAGAGCGACTGACCCGGGTGGGGCTGTCAAACCCAGTAGATCTAGTAAATAAGTTCCCGCTAATGTCACATTGACAGTAACTCTAAAAGTGAGGACTTTATCATAAGTGTGCCACTATCATTCAGGTGATATAATTTTCTAACAGTTCAAGTGTTTGCATGTTAATCTCCCCCAACAGGATTTAAAACAGTAAAATGGGGCCGTGAAACTCACCTTAGGTTGCTCAGCAAAGTTTCCAGATAAACAGTTAATTCAAGTAGCGAGAACGAGTCTTGTGCAAGCTATCAATCACCTAACGAGCTTAAATGTATAAGTGTGTGTTCTAAACTATAAGTCTAACGTAAACGACAAAAAAAAAATGATCGTGAAGTCCGAAATAAGTCGAGGATGGCACGTGTGCCAAATTCGAGCAATTATCGAAATAACGCGTGAAATACAATACTTATATCAATAATATATATTTTCTAATTTCAAAGATTTCAAAAATAAATATACATAATATTTATATTTAAACCGAACGTGCTATGACATTAATAATGGGTTTACGAAAACGGGATTTAAAAGTTCAGCGAAAGTATCTAATTGTTTTAATAAATCCACTAGGTGTGTAAATACTAATCTATGAAAGATACATATATATATATATATACTAGCCGTGTGCCCGCGCGTTGCGGCGGCAACAGTGCATAGGGTGTTATTCGTCTTCTGTTCGCTTGTTATGGCGGCACGACAATTTGCATCGAGGTATATTCGTCTTCTGTTCACTTGTTATGGCGGCACGACAATTTGCATCGAGGTATTTGTTTTTTTTACACTCAAACAAATAACAACAAACACTCGAATTGAAATATATAATGGTCACAAACATAGTAATTTAAAACCAAATGAGTTGTAAGATAGAAGTAATCAACATAGTACTTTTTAAATCAAAATCCGAGGGTCAATGAATTCCATATTAAGGAAGTCAATCTGTGTCGTACGCCATGCAATCAGTCATAAACAGTGTTTTAAGTTGAATTCATGAACATAATAGTTTTTTGAGGTCACGTTAAGAGGGCCTCATAAAACATAACCATTTCAATGACCTCCTGACCATAAAGATCCCACCACTCTTCATCGCTAAGAATACCAGGAAAATCTTCATTGTCCTCAACCGGAACAGCATCTGCCACTGAAATGTAACGTTAAAGTCTAGATTACATTGATTTTATCATAACCACAGTACATATTAAAAATGTTAAAGGATAACATAACATACCTGGTTCTAAAAAGGCTTCAGACATCTTTAGGAACTTCCAATTAATGTAAAAAAAAAATATGTTAGTATTTTAACATAAAAGAAATAATAATCTAACATATTAAAATATAACAAAATATTTTAACATATTTTACCAAGTAATGTTAGTATTATACCAAGTATTTTAACATAATAAAATATTTAGGGATACACACATATATAAACTCATCCAATGTCGACTAATACCTGGGGATAGAAGCGTCTCGGTGTATGCTGCTCCTTGAATTGCATTAAAGTACTTAGAAGGATATGAGTAAATGACTTTGTTCATACTAAAGTCCAACACATAAGTATCATCATAATTCGTCATAAGAAGCCATTTGTCTTCATCCGTGACATACTTGACGTAGAATTCTATAGGAAGACAAATGGGCATTACCTTCGATAATGAAACTTCCAAAGACCACTCATCACCCATCATCTTCCATACGTCAAAGGAATAGACATATTCATGCAGGCCATGAACAACAAAAAGTCTAATGTCATTATGGACATTAACAACGTGTAATTTATACCCACCATTATATGTAAACTCAGGTATGGATATATTTGTAAATTGTTCAGAATTTACGTCAAAGCGTAGAACCCACTGAGCATAATACACAAAACCAAATACGCTAGCTAAGAAAAAGAGGGCATCTCCGCATAAAGTCGCACATGACAAAATCAATCTGCTAGGATCATACTCCATTTTCGTTAAAAAAGGTATCTCTCTCCATGAATCCATCGACATTGAGTAAATATAACAAATAATTTCTTCTTGGCCCCGTGTTACATGTAGAAGCCTATAATCCTGAGCGGAGTTGGAATAATAAAACCCTAATATATTGCTACCAGGATCATCAACAGACATGGTTTTGTTTTTTGACAATTTTTTGTAGACAGTTGTAAGAGGATTCCACAACACGATCTCACGTGTATCTATAAGGAGAACACAGAGCAAGCCATCTAACACGCCTAAAACCTTCAAATTCCATGGTTGAAGTCTGAAAGGAAGGTGAACAGGGCCATCGAAACCAAACATCGAATTCTCGAAAACTAACTTGTGAAAAGAATTATCATCACAATCGGTGGATAAAATATTTAATTGATGAGGTTTGGAGAGGTGAGCCTTGACAAAATCATTTGTTGAAATGAGCTTGCACCATTCCTTACAAACAAGCTTACATTGACATGCAAATTTAGCTGGAAGTCTTGATAACACCTCCAACATCAATACATATATTGAAATTTCAACCATGATAAGCCCGCTTATTGCAGCTTGTTCTTGTAGGATTATCTTTCTAAAGAGTGAAACAAATATCATAATAATTAGTAAATTGAAAATTATCTTTTTATAAACTAAGGACGTGAAATGGGTCAGTTTGTAATTTCAAATGTCTTAGTTGAATGTGTTTTAAGCACCTGTATAATATAAAACACGTAAACTGTAATATAAAAGACACATAATATAATGTAATAAGTTACAAAGTGTGGCTCGCTGAAGCAATAACAATCATTACATTTGTGCAACAACAAAAAAACAACGATCGTTCATTAATCTTGTAACACTTCCTGATAGACAACATTGGAGGTGTATACCCCGTCTCGTTTAAAGTCTTTGGCCAAGTGAACTAATACTTTTGTATTTTGGCGTGATATCCCTCTTGACAATGCCACGTAGAGTTGCCCATGGGAAAATACAGAATCCGGAAGATAAACACCAACGTGTGGTATTGTTTGACCTTGAGCTTTATTGATTGTCATCGCAAAGCTAAGTCGAACGGGAAACTGTTTTCTTTTCAACTTGAACGGAAACATGTCGTCTTCGGAAAGCGTAAGAGGGATTCTTGGCAAAAACACTCGTTTTCCAGTATGTTGTCCCACAGCTATTTCAGCATCAATAACATTGCGTTGGAATCCTTTGCATATCAGTCTTGTGCCGTTGCATAGGCCATGTGATGGATCTATATTCCGCAGCAATATTATGGGGCATCCTACTTTAAGCCGAAGTTTATGAGGCGGCAAACCACTTACATTTAGCGAGTTTAAGAAGTCAAGAGGATAAAAGTTGTTGTGATCGTCTTCTGCCTCGTCAAAACTGTAGTATATTTTTTCCTCGCCTTGAAACATGTCAATCATCTGGTCATTAATCTCATCAACATTCTCATTCTTAGTGGATAATATTGCTCTTGAGATTATATAATCAGAAGAATGCATATTCGCTTGAAGTGACGGAAATATGGAATCGATCAAATCTTTTACAGAGTTTTCTCGGTTGGCGGATAAAATTGTCATGTCATCAGGAATGCGGATAAAGCTTCCTTCAATCGACTCTTCAGTTCCGTCACCGACTCTTAGAAGAAAATCAGAAAACCACGGATCATTAAGCGCCCTCATGTTTATTGTCAACCGCATTACTCTAGTTATAGACCAAAGAGGCGACATTCGTATGCTTGCGTCTACAATCTGTGCTCTGGTGCCGCGTTTAATAACTGGTAACACCTGTCTGAAATCGCCTCCCATAACCATCACTTTCCCACCAAATGGGAGGTTAACCCCTGTAATATCTTGCAATGTTCGATCCACCGCCTCTATCGCCTGTCGTTTTGCCATTGATGCTTCATCCCAAATGATTAATTTGGACGACCTAATTACTTCAGCGGCTCCACTCTGTTTGTTGATACCGCACATGGCATTATTTTCAAGCTTAATGGGGATCTTGAATCTAGAGTGCGCTGTTCTTCCTCCCGGCATGTTATTAGCTGCGGCACCTGATGAAGCTGTTGCTAGAGCAATAAAACCACTTGAACGGACTTCTGCAAGCAAAGCTTTGTACAAAAATGTTTTCCCCGTTCCACCTGGACCATCTATAAAGAACACACCAGGTAATTCACTATTGACATGGCCCATGATCTCATCATACACGAATCTTTGGTCAGAGTTAAGCGAATCTTTGGCTGCTAAATGTTCAGGCTCCACAACTATCCCATATTCCTCTTGTATCTCACGAAAACCTCGAGAATGTAGATTAACATCTTCTGTGAGTTCTGGAAGATCAAAATCGTTAAGATTTTTACCCATAGACTGTAGGAAAACTCTAATTTCGGTAAGAACCATATTTCGAACCCGTTCCTCATTTTGATAATGTAATCTATGATCTTCAGACAATGAATCGTAGTGGTCATCCCATAATTTACGAACGTCACCAGGCTCGCAAAAAATCATTATGGTCGCGAATAACCTTCTAAGAGCAACGGGAAACTGAAATATGGAGGCTTCAGTGAGACATTGTGATAAACTTTCGTCGTTCTCTATTAAGCCTAACTCGAGAGCCGCTTTTCGGAAAGTTGTGTGTCTTACACCATTAACTGTGCAAAGATCCTCAAAAGAAGTAGGCCCTTTCACATTTGACAACAACACGCGCAAGTAGTACCTTTCTCCTTCCGCTGGATTAGCGGAAACAACGCGCCCTCTTTGTGATTTGGCTTTACGCGGATTCCAATGACGCGTGCTCGCGTTCCACGTAAAGTGTTTTGGAAAGTCTTTATACAAATATTGTCTTGCCGTTTCATTCACTCTATTAGTATCAAAAAAGGCAGTCAACATTGTTCTCTTATCTCTTTCCCGCTCAACTATTTCAGTCATTATATCATCATCACTAAATCTAACCATCTGTTGATTAGGGAGATGAAGTTGTAAGGCCAACACAGCGGGGCTGATTTGAGAAAGAGGGAATGAAAATATGCGCCACATGGCCTCAGGGGGCGATACATAGCGTGCATCTTGAAATTTCTTTATCTCATTTACAACAACGTCTTGGTCATTTGGATCGACTTGAATGACCTGCTTGTCATGTCCTTTGTAAACATACTTGAACAGATATTTCACAGCTTTTATACTTGAGCAAACCTCGACATTGATGTGACAGTTGAACATCATCAACAACTTTGGGTTGTACGGGACAACCCATCTGTTGTTAAGAGTTTTTCCTCGCACGTCCACTTCTATTCCGGTGTCTCTCCTTCGGTATAACGGGTATGCGTCATGTCCTTGTGTTGTCTGCTCATTAAATGCTCTGGGATATCGAAAGCGACAAACTGGAGGATCACCTTGCATACATGGACTATTTGCTCGTAAATGTCCGCAAGGACCATGCATCATGTGACTGACAACCAGCTCGTGCATTTTGAGATGTCTTTGCTTGTCAGGGATTTCTGCACACACGACCCTATCATAATGGTCTGGATTGTTAATTTTGTCTCCTGAGCACATGATAATAAGAAAATGTGCATGCGGCAAACCACGCTTTTGAAATTCGATGACATAAACGTATGCCTTTACCTTTCCGAGGATGTGTTTCTTGAATAGTTGTTCCTTAAGATCCTCTAATTTGGAACGAAACACTCTTGAAACCAGTTCTGGGCGATCTTGTGCGGTTTGACCAGCCTTTAGATTATCACATATCTCGGGCCAGTTAGGATTACACGTCATCGTAAGGAATATATCGGGCTTACCATCGTCTTGAACTATAGTCATTGACTATAGTTCAAGATTCAATGACTATAGTTCAAGACGATGGTAAGCCCGATATATTCCTTACGATGACGTGTAATCCTAACTGGCCCGAGATATGTGATAATCTAAAGGCTGGTCAAACCGCACAAGATCGCCCAGAACTGGTTTCAAGAGTGTTTCGTTCCAAATTAGAGGATCTTAAGGAACAACTATTCAAGAAACACATCCTCGGAAAAGTAAAGGCATACGTTTATGTCATCGAATTTCAAAAGCGTGGTTTGCCGCATGCACATTTTCTTATTATCATGTGCTCAGGAGACAAAATTAACAATCCAGACCATTATGATAGGGTCGTGTGTGCAGAAATCCCTGACAAGCAAAGACATCTCAAAATGCACGAGCTGGTTGTCAGTCACATGATGCATGGTCCTTGCGGACATTTACGAGCAAATAGTCCATGTATGCAAGGTGATCCTCCAGTTTGTCGCTTTCGATATCCCAGAGCATTTAATGAGCAGACAACACAAGGACATGACGCATACCCGTTATACCGAAGGAGAGACACCGGAATAGAAGTGGACGTGCGAGGAAAAACTCTTAACAACAGATGGGTTGTCCCGTACAACCCAAAGTTGTTGATGATGTTCAACTGTCACATCAATGTCGAGGTTTGCTCAAGTATAAAAGCTGTGAAATATCTGTTCAAGTATGTTTACAAAGGACATGACAAGCAGGTCATTCAAGTCGATCCAAATGACCAAGACGTTGTTGTAAATGAGATAAAGAAATTTCAAGATGCACGCTATGTATCGCCCCCTGAGGCCATGTGGCGCATATTTTCATTCCCTCTTTCTCAAATCAGCCCCGCTGTGTTGGCCTTACAACTTCATCTCCCTAATCAACAGATGGTTAGATTTAGTGATGATGATATAATGACTGAAATAGTTGAGCGGGAAAGAGATAAGAGAACAATGTTGACTGCCTTTTTTGATACTAATAGAGTGAATGAAACGGCAAGACAATATTTATATAAAGACTTTCCAAAACACTTTACGTGGAACGCGAGCACGCGTCATTGGAATCCGCGTAAAGCCAAATCACAAAGAGGGCGCGTTGTTTCCGCTAATCCAGCGGAAGGAGAAAGGTACTACTTGCGCGTGTTGTTGTCAAATGTGAAAGGGCCTACTTCTTTTGAGGATCTTTGCACAGTTAATGGTGTAAGACACACAACTTTCCGAAAAGCGGCTCTCGAGTTAGGCTTAATAGAGAACGACGAAAGTTTATCACAATGTCTCACTGAAGCCTCCATATTTCAGTTTCCCGTTGCTCTTAGAAGGTTATTCGCGACCATAATGATTTTTTGCGAGCCTGGTGACGTTCGTAAATTATGGGATGACCACTACGATTCATTGTCTGAAGATCATAGATTACATTATCAAAATGAGGAACGGGTTCGAAATATGGTTCTTACCGAAATTAGAGTTTTCCTACAGTCTATGGGTAAAAATCTTAACGATTTTGATCTTCCAGAACTCACAGAAGATGTTAATCTACATTCTCGAGGTTTTCGTGAGATACAAGAGGAATATGGGATAGTTGTGGAGCCTGAACATTTAGCAGCCAAAGATTCGCTTAACTCTGACCAAAGATTCGTGTATGATGAGATCATGGGCCATGTCAATAGTGAATTACCTGGTGTGTTCTTTATAGATGGTCCAGGTGGAACGGGGAAAACATTTTTGTACAAAGCTTTGCTTGCAGAAGTCCGTTCAAGTGGTTTTATTGCTCTAGCAACAGCTTCATCAGGTGCCGCAGCTAATAACATGCCGGGAGGAAGAACAGCGCACTCTAGATTCAAGATCCCCATTAAGCTTGAAAATAATGCCATGTGCGGTATCAACAAACAGAGTGGAGCCGCTGAAGTAATTAGGTCGTCCAAATTAATCATTTGGGATGAAGCATCAATGGCAAAACGACAGGCGATAGAGGCGGTGGATCGAACATTGCAAGATATTACAGGGGTTAACCTCCCATTTGGTGGGAAAGTGATGGTTATGGGAGGCGATTTCAGACAGGTGTTACCAGTTATTAAACGCGGCACCAGAGCACAGATTGTAGACGCAAGCATACGAATGTCGCCTCTTTGGTCTATAACTAGAGTAATGCGGTTGACAATAAACATGAGGGCGCTTAATGATCCGTGGTTTTCTGATTTTCTTCTAAGAGTCGGTGACGGAACTGAAGAGTCGATTGAAGGAAGCTTTATCCGCATTCCTGATGACATGACAATTTTATCCGCCAACCGAGAAAACTCTGTAAAAGATTTGATCGATTCCATATTTCCGTCACTTCAAGCGAATATGCATTCTTCTGATTATATAATCTCAAGAGCAATATTATCCACTAAGAATGAGAATGTTGATGAGATTAATGACCAGATGATTGACATGTTTCAAGGCGAGGAAAAAATATACTACAGTTTTGACGAGGCAGAAGACGATCACAACAACTTTTATCCTCTTGACTTCTTAAACTCGCTAAATGTAAGTGGTTTGCCGCCTCATAAACTTCGGCTTAAAGTAGGATGCCCCATAATATTGCTGCGGAATATAGATCCATCACATGGCCTATGCAACGGCACAAGACTGATATGCAAAGGATTCCAACGCAATGTTATTGATGCTGAAATAGCTGTGGGACAACATACTGGAAAACGAGTGTTTTTGCCAAGAATCCCTCTTACGCTTTCCGAAGACGACATGTTTCCGTTCAAGTTGAAAAGAAAACAGTTTCCCGTTCGACTTAGCTTTGCGATGACAATCAATAAAGCTCAAGGTCAAACAATACCACACGTTGGTGTTTATCTTCCGGATTCTGTATTTTCCCATGGGCAACTCTACGTGGCATTGTCAAGAGGGATATCACGCCAAAATACAAAAGTATTAGTTCACTTGGCCAAAGACTTTAAACGAGACGGGGTATACACCTCCAATGTTGTCTATCAGGAAGTGTTACAAGATTAATGAACGATCGTTGTTTTTTTGTTGTTGCACAAATGTAATGATTGTTATTGCTTCAGCGAGCCACACTTTGTAACTTATTACATTATATTATGTGTCTTTTATATTACAGTTTACGTGTTTTATATTATACAGGTGCTTAAAACACATTCAACTAAGACATTTGAAATTACAAACTGACCCATTTCACGTCCTTAGTTTATAAAAAGATAATTTTCAATTTACTAATTATTATGATATTTGTTTCACTCTTTAGAAAGATAATCCTACAAGAACAAGCTGCAATAAGCGGGCTTATCATGGTTGAAATTTCAATATATGTATTGATGTTGGAGGTGTTATCAAGACTTCCAGCTAAATTTGCATGTCAATGTAAGCTTGTTTGTAAGGAATGGTGCAAGCTCATTTCAACAAATGATTTTGTCAAGGCTCACCTCTCCAAACCTCAATCAATTAAATATTTTATCCACCGATTGTGATGATAATTCTTTTCACAAGTTAGTTTTCGAGAATTCGATGTTTGGTTTCGATGGCCCTGTTCACCTTCCTTTCAGACTTCAACCATGGAATTTGAAGGTTTTAGGCGTGTTAGATGGCTTGCTCTGTGTTCTCCTTATAGATACACGTGAGATCGTGTTGTGGAATCCTCTTACAACTGTCTACAAAAAATTGTCAAAAAACAAAACCATGTCTGTTGATGATCCTGGTAGCAATATATTAGGGTTTTATTATTCCAACTCCGCTCAGGATTATAGGCTTCTACATGTAACACGGGGCCAAGAAGAAATTATTTGTTATATTTACTCAATGTCGATGGATTCATGGAGAGAGATACCTTTTTTAACGAAAATGGAGTATGATCCTAGCAGATTGATTTTGTCATGTGCGACTTTATGCGGAGATGCCCTCTTTTTCTTAGCTAGCGTATTTGGTTTTGTGTATTATGCTCAGTGGGTTCTACGCTTTGACGTAAATTCTGAACAATTTACAAATATATCCATACCTGAGTTTACATATAATGGTGGGTATAAATTACACGTTGTTAATGTCCATAATGACATTAGACTTTTTGTTGTTCATGGCCTGCATGAATATGTCTATTCCTTTGACGTATGGAAGATGATGGGTGATGAGTGGTCTTTGGAAGTTTCATTATCGAAGGTAATGCCCATTTGTCTTCCTATAGAATTCTACGTCAAGTATGTCACGGATGAAGACAAATGGCTTCTTATGACGAATTATGATGATACTTATGTGTTGGACTTTAGTATGAACAAAGTCATTTACTCATATCCTTCTAAGTACTTTAATGCAATTCAAGGAGCAGCATACACCGAGACGCTTCTATCCCCAGGTATTAGTCGACATTGGATGAGTTTATATATGTGTGTATCCCTAAATATTTTATTATGTTAAAATACTTGGTATAATACTAACATTACTTGGTAAAATATGTTAAAATATTTTGTTATATTTTAATATGTTAGATTATTATTTCTTTTATGTTAAAATACTAACATATTTTTTTTTTACATTAATTGGAAGTTCCTAAAGATGTCTGAAGCCTTTTTAGAACCAGGTATGTTATGTTATCCTTTAACATTTTTAATATGTACTGTGGTTATGATAAAATCAATGTAATCTAGACTTTAACGTTACATTTCAGTGGCAGATGCTGTTCCGGTTGAGGACAATGAAGATTTTCCTGGTATTCTTAGCGATGAAGAGTGGTGGGATCTTTATGGTCAGGAGGTCATTGAAATGGTTATGTTTTATGAGGCCCTCTTAACGTGACCTCAAAAAACTATTATGTTCATGAATTCAACTTAAAACACTGTTTATGACTGATTGCATGGCGTACGACACAGATTGACTTCCTTAATATGGAATTCATTGACCCTCGGATTTTGATTTAAAAAGTACTATGTTGATTACTTCTATCTTACAACTCATTTGGTTTTAAATTACTATGTTTGTGACCATTATATATTTCAATTCGAGTGTTTGTTGTTATTTGTTTGAGTGTAAAAAAAACAAATACCTCGATGCAAATTGTCGTGCCGCCATAACAAGCGAACAGAAGACGAATATACCTCGATGCAAATTGTCGTGCCGCCATAACAAGCGAACAGAAGACGAATAACACCCTATGCACTGTTGCCGCCGCAACGCGCGGGCACACGGCTAGTATAGTAGTATAGATATATATATTTATTTGTTTTACCTTTTATAAAAAGATGATGCTTGAGTTAATATTTATACGAATTTATTAAAACTATATTTTTGTTTGAAACGTCAACTTTGCGGGTTTAGTAGTCGGAGATACGTTTTACGGGTTTAAACATTCGTGGAAATCCATTTCATATGAGTTTTGGTTGGATAAATGCCTTGAATCACAAAATAAAAACAAAACAAGAAATATGAAGGTCGCAGGGGTCGAACCCGCGACCTCCCAGTCTCAGCGCAACAACCCAGCCACTCGGCCAACGGGCCTGTTTGTGTCAAGATCCGGATCAAAATGGTTTTGTGCATAGGTAGCGACCAGAATCAATTCAAAGGAAAATGAAGAGTTAAAAATGTTGTGACCAGGACTCGAACCCGCGTCCCTCGTGTACATGTCCAGTAACCGAACCAGTGGGCCAGATTAGCGTCTGGTAATCTATCCGGACCCCAAAACTTATAACCCGTACCCGCTTGTCGTCATCTTCTACATTAAATAATTCCGGTGATCGAAACCCTAACTCCGGTCGCCAGAAAGTCACGAAACTAAAATAAAACGCACAAAAAGGTGCGACTAACGTTAAGGATTCATTACCTCGAGTCGGAGATGAGAGAAAACAAGTTTTTGATGCCGAAACGAACCTGAAAGCTTAAACGCGAACACCGAGCGTCGTCACGAAATCCAAATCTGATTGCTTCTGGTTGCTCGTGAGGGACTCGCGATCACAGAGATGTATCGAATGAGGGTAAACAGTGGCTAGGCAGTGGTGGTTCGGTGGTGTTTTGCGGTGCGTCTGGTTTCACCGGTAAAACATAGAACGAGAGAGCGAGAGAGGTAACGGGAGACTGTAGTTGTGAAGTTGCCTATTGAATCTGATAGTTAAAGCTGGGACAAATGATCAGTCCTTCAAACGTAACCGATCGGAGATTAATTTCCGAATTCAATCTTGGGAGTGTGGGGGTTCGACGGTTTCACGATAGGTTTAATTAGACTTTTGCCAATTGGTAAAAACAGCCCCTCCAGGTAATACTATATAGGCTTATAGAATTGGGAAATTACAAGTTGACCCCCTGGGACTTTATATAGCTCAAAGAAAGTTTACGAAATGACGAACCCGGTCCTCCAAGGTTTATGAGCACTAACGTCATCTAACGGAGGTTAATGGAAAATATTCCTAACGGCGAATATACAAAGAACGTCAAAATACATAAATCGTATAACGTTAATAAGAAACATAAATCATAGGATAACAATCCCTAATTATTCATTTAAATTCTCATAAAATCATAGACTTTAAACCTATAACTTATATATATTTAAGTCACATAAAGCCATGAATAATAGCTTGTAATTAAATCATTAGGTTACATAAAATCATAAATATGATTGAGATCATATATACATATGTGTATGTATTACTTAAAAGGATATATATATATATATATATACTAGTCGTGTGCCCGCGCGTTGCGGCGGCAACAGTGTATAGTGTGTTATTCGTATTCTGTTCCGTGTTGTAGCGGCACAACAAACTACAACGCGATATTTGTTTATTTGTTCGCTTGTTATGGCGGCACGATAATTTACATCGAGGTATTCGTTTTTTAGAACTCAAACAAATAGCAACAAACACCCGATAAATATTCCCCGCGTGTTGTGACGGCAACAACAATCACCATTGTACTTGTAATGGTACGCGTCGTTATCATGACCTGATGTTTTTAAGTTTAAATCATATAGTATGTTAATTATAAAACTCAAATTCCCCTAAAATATCACATAGACGCATATTAACCAAAAAAATCAAGTAGTTGCACTTATTATTAGACGGTATAATTTCACTTGAAAACTAATTTAAAACAAATGCAACAACCGAAAGAATAGTTACTAAAAAGACATACTTGTCCACTACCTCTTCGATATTTGAACATGTATTTGAAGAATACCTAAGGAAGCATTATGTTAGCAAGAAGACATGCCTCTTGCTAAACTTTTAAACTAACTTAATGCATTTTGGACACAAACTAATACAAATACAGGGGACATTTCATAAAACCGAACCACTTAGTTCCTACATCAGCCCTATCTAAGGCGGCATTCATTTTGTGTTAGTGCGATGCGAATCCAGTATGAAGAGATCATTTTTTTTGTCAAAAGCCTTACACATCTCAGTGATCCCATCTTCATGGTTCAACTACCACTTTTCATCAAAATTTGAATTAGAAGTCTCGTGGAACTTTTCTTTTATATCTAGCATTCTTCATTGCTGAATTCTTTTAATTGTAAATAATAGTTTATTTTAGTTTTTAGATAGTGGATGCCTCATGAATTGTGTGTCAATAATCATAGGGAGTAGCAGGTCTAAATTTTTTTTTGAACGGCCAACGAAAATTTTATTCACAAAGACTACCACGACGGTTAAATTTTTTTTTGAACGGCCAACGAAAATTTTATTCCCAAAGACTACCAAGACGGTTGTCATAAGTTTACAACACCAATATTAAATAGAACAGTAGCAGGTCTAAATGTAAGGCATATATGTTTAGCTCGTGAGTTTTTAATGAGATATGAAAATGAATATCAATTGCGTCTATTTCTCTCTAATCATCTCTTGATTCATTTTAAGTTAATTTTAAAAGATAATGGAATATATCATCTCATCTTTCCAAAACTAACAACAAAATAGACCTAATATAAAAAGTTATAACTTTCATACATGAAGAAGTACAATTAAAAGATAATGGAAAATTAGAAGATACACAACACATCTTTAGAAGGTAAAAAGGATGGGACCCACCCATGAAGACATTGCAAGTTTCTTGGAGAGCTGATATTGTCTTTTCTGTGATAGATGGAACCCACCCATGAAGAAATTGTAAGTTTCTTCTTGATTGTTGGTTGTGTAACCTCCTTATATGCTCTGTTTCATCTGCAACATAAAAGAATAGTCAAATTTGACCCATTCAGTTGGTATAACTAAAAGAAAGAAAACTATTGATGTAATATTAGTAGTACCTTTAGCAAAGGTTTCTCTGTTTAAGATTCAGAAGCACACACATGGTCCTCAAGATTCTTAATGTTTAATGGGTCTGTATAAGTATTTACATCTACTATGTTATTGTCAATTGCCAAATCAACAACCTTACTCATAACTTGGTGGTTGTTGGCGGCGTTAACGGCTGCTTCAACCAATTTTTGCTCTAGTGAGGCGGCAGCAACAACTTTCTAGGCTTCTAGAAGTTTTAGCTGCAATCTTTCATGAAAGACGAACATCCTTGTTGACGGATTCCCATATTGATGAGTAGACACAACCTTCTAAGCATTAGCGGTTGCAACAAAAAAAATGATCTAATAATGTATAAGAAAATCCATAAGAAAAGTAAATAAGAAAACAGTTCACAATAAACGAATCTGATATTAGAAAGCATAGCATTTTGTGTTTTAGACGTGATAGAATTGCCTTGAAAAGGCATGAGTACATGATAGAATTGGCTTGAAAAGGCATCTGTTTTCATAAGAACCTTAATATAGAGATTATGGCAAGAACAAAAACAAAGGGTGGTATGTGGCATGATGACCTTAATATTTCTCAAGAAAGATGGAGTATTCACTGTATCATTAAGGAATAACATGCATCAATTATAGATAAACAATAAAAAGGTGTAAACCAACAAAAGCATATAAATCAAATAAAACATTTAGCTAAAAGGAAAAACTTTCATACATGTTTGTCTGATCATTCTAATTCAGTTGGTTTCTCAGCAGTGTTGACTTCTGCTTTAGGATGTGTTTTGACTCCATATTTTACGCATTTCCAGCAACGTCTTCGGACTCCGCTTTTTCACTTGAAAAGGGCAGTGACCTTTTAGCACTACCTTGTGTATCGGTCTTCTTATTCTTCTGTAAATGAGGGTCAGATCGACACGCCTAGATGAGATAATGTGCAATTGACTTGTAGTCATCTTGAAATCTAGTAAAAACGCACACATAAACAGATTCATTTCTTAGTTCAATCTTTAAGAAGCAACATAACTTGTGATGTTATACTAAAAAATTTAACCATCATAAATGTCAATTTCCACCCATTATCTATGAATAACTAAAAAGAAAACAGATTAAATGGGTCGAATTATCCATGGTAAGAAACAACAATTGCAGGGTTAATATCCTCAATAAATTACATTGGAAACAACAAACGCAGAGTTAATAAGTCATAATTGAAAAAAATTAATAACGGGTCTAGTCGGGTTTTTTTGCACTTAGTATATTGCTGAACACCCCCATAACACAAAAATAGAACAATTTAAGGTATATAAAGACATCTATGACAGATCAAAGTCAACCTCAGCTTCCCTTCTCATTCTGTGTTACTCTTCCATCATATTCGTCAGAGATTATTTGATGATTTCTGATGTTGTTGGTCTCAGTCCCTTGTCACCCTGAACATTAATACCAACAACTAATTAACCAAACTTTTAAATTAATCTACTTATGAAGAATATTAGCAGATAGTTTTGCTGCAGATCTCGTCTAAAATGGCTGCAAATGTATTACCACTTATAAGCACAAAACATATAAAACTAAAGTTCTATCGTCACTTGGAAGTCCTTACCAAGGCAGTTGCTACGGTTTTTGCCACATATACCTTCATTTTTTTCTTTTGAGGCTCTTCATCGTCAGATATTAGATGGATGTTATTATTAATGAGTTAATTCATTCAATTACAGAATTGAAATCATGTACCTGAAACAACTTTTCTTGGGTACCCGAAGAAGGTGCTAACCTTTTAATCAGCATACTCTAACGCACCTTTAAAGCTACCAAAACACTCAAACATGTAATCACAATATCAAAAGTTGAAGAAAAAGAACAAAGAAAAAAGTCAAATATATACAAGCAAACAAAAATGCATGCAACTGAAACCACATCCAACCCTAAATTTAGGGCCAAAAAACACCAACGAACCCAAATACGGGCCTGTAAACAATAGCATAAACGAACCCATGGGGAAACTTAACACAATAAAAATTGCTACAAGTACTTGTACTTGTGTTCTATATAAACTGGTAAATTAGTACAAATTTGTAAACATGCTTAGAAAAAACGCAATCAAATACCTATTAGGGTTCATAGTTGAACGAATACCGAATGTTGAAAACTCAACTGCAATTGTATGTTCTGCTTCTCCTCATTTAAGTTTTGAAATTGAAGTGTGAACTCTCCGCTACTGTATCACCAATTGAAGTGTAAACTCACTAAATAACTACACAAAGATATACAAATCAAGAAAAAGAGGAAACATACATTTAACCCAATGATTGCGTGACTCCACAATTTGAAAAACCCTCAAATTGAAGTATATAATAATCCCGATGTGGACAAAATCACTCCACCAGAGTAAAATCGCGTACCAGAGTAAAAGTGGCGGCCAGACAACGATTAAAATGTAGTAGCGGCGACGAACGTGGCAGGAGTTTTAGGGTGATACCTGAGGGCGGAGTCGTGTACTCATGTGTTTTTCGCAGGAGCTTTAGGGTGAGATATGAAGATTAAAACAAGATACAGTTACACGAAAATTGAACATACCTATAGCACTCGAAGATCGAGATGCGGAATCGGTGGAGGAGGAACCAACGATTAGGTTTGGGATGCTTCAAGATCGAGAATCTTAATGAGGAACCAGTGGATCGGTGTGGAGTCACGCAATGAGGAACCAACAATTAGGTTTGGGATGCTTCAAGGTTTGGAATGGAGACTACCCGTCGATTTGAATGCACATAAAGCTGAAAAATACAGATGCTTTAAAAGCTTTCTTGAAAGCGCAGCTGCAGCTGGTGAAGACAAATCGGCGATGCAAACCATTGGAGAAAGCAACCGCCACATCGAGCTCGAGAGAAGGCCACTGCCACATCGCATTGATTGCGTCTGGTCTCGAGAAAAGAAGGCAGAGAAAGCACGTTTTAATCGAGAAGAGGCAGAGAAAGTACGGCTGATGAACCCTTATACATGATTAATTAGTATGATGACCATATTACCCTTATTTAATTTCCTTGTACATGTTGGAGATAAAATGAAAAACTATGCTTTAAAGATTGTACATGATGCTTAAGTATTTGTACGCGTCTTACAAATTCAGAAAATTTCATGACAAATATACCCCCGAGACCAATATGTATTATATATAGTAATAGATATATAAATATATCACACAAAAGTAAAGGTTTAATTATTACATAAAATGACATAACGTCACATGAAATCATAATTTATGATTTACATAAAATCAAGAATATCAAACGTCTAGACTTAAGTGCATGCTCGTATAGTGATGATTACACAAAACCCTAATTTGCTAAAGTCAACAAGTCAACACAGTTAAGCACATAAATGTTCACACAACATTTAATACGTTTTATGTTCGGTTAATGCCAGAAAATGACCTGAAAAGTCGGATTGTCACACTTTGCCTAAAGAATTACTGCATCAATTTTCTGGTAATTACACATCAAAGAGTTTGTGTTATGCTTTAGAAAAGAGATGTGAATGTAATGATCAATATAAGAAAAATCGTCAAAGGGTTTTGAAAAAGGAATTCGATAGTTTCAAGCATTCTCAAAATGAATCAATTCTAAATCTGATTGCAAGATTTTCTCACTTAATGAGTGAAATGCGTTTGGTGAGTCTTACAAAAGAAGAAGCGAATATGAAAGAAAAGATCTTGGAAGCTTTACCTGAGAAATGGGAGAATTATGTGATGATGATCACCCATGATAAAGAATATCCGGGATTATCTTTCAATGATTTAATTTAAAGAATTCAAGCAAGGGATATGGAGTTAATGGTGAACAAATCACTTCCTGCACAAGTTCAGAATCCTACTGTGTATTTTGGTGATAACGACTCTACCATGAATGCTGGGAAATCAACTATTCTTGGTTCTGCACCTCCTCCAGCATTAATTGCAGGTAAATCTCAAATTTCAAGTTTTTCTGCTGGTTGTAATGTTTCTGTTCCTAGTTCTTCAACTCAAAATGCTTTGTCTGCTCAAACCACCGATGATTATAAAGCTTTAATGTCTGCGTTGGCATCTTCATATTTTGGGTTATTACTGGTGCTGTGAATAATGCTGAATTGACAAATGAAGATTACGATTACATAGATTATGACCATTTGGAAGAGATGGATTTGAACTGGTAGTATGCTATGTTGGTCCGAAGAACGAAGAAAATTTTCAATAGAACTGGCAAGAAAAGACTGAATCAAGATGGGAAGATTGGTTTGGACAAATCTAAGGTGAAATGTTTTAAGTGTTCGGCATATGGTCACTTTGCAAGAGAATGTCCAAGTTTAACTGAAAGTAAATTGAAATCTGGTCAACATGCTCATTTAGTTTTTCATTCACCAAATGAAAATTCCAAGGTTGAAGAAGAATATGTTTCTTTTGATGAGAAATTAAATGAGGTGTTTTGGCATTCAGATGGATTTGCTTGGAATGCAGATCCTAGTGTTTCACAACTGTCACATGCACCTATTCAGGTTGCTTTAACTGCTCATCATGATAGTGGTAGTTTTCTCACTGATTCTGATTCTAATTCAAGTGAATCATTGGTTCAAGAAGTTTTACCACAAATCACTAATTGTTCAAAAGTTGAAAAAGTCAAATGCCTGGAATGTGAAAAGTTATACAAGAAGATTGCAGGGTTTGAACAACATCCTCAATTATCAACTGAAGAGATTGTTGTACTCAAGCAAGAATTGGATGATTTTCAAAAGAAGTATTATGAATTGGTTCATGTTCATGAAAATGTTTTGAAAGAAAAGACTCAATTGGCTGAAGAATGTGAGAAAGTCAAAGCTAAAGCTTTAGATGCAGTTCAAGATTTTGAGAATCTATTTGAGAAGAGTTATCCGATTCAACAAAAGTATGAAAAGGCTAATGCTCTTATTGTTGAAACTGCTGTGACTATTGAAAAGCTTCAAAACAAAATCTCTATGCTTCAAGATGAAAATGTTCTTTATCGTGATAAGAATGAAGTGTTGATTGATCAAACTACTAAACGACAAGTATTCGTGTTGGTTGATCAATTTCTTTGTTTTTCACTTCCTCTCATTTTGAGGGAGAGTTTGTTTTTACAAAAATAAAAAAAAATAGTGTGTTGTTTTTCATATGTTAAAAATGAAAATCTATAAATAGAGTTGTCATTTTTAGGGGGAGAAATTTGAAAAGATAAAAACATTGAAAATGATAAAATCAAAAAACATTGAAAAATGAGAAATTGTATCCGACATGATTGGGAAATGATGGTACATTGGCTTACATTGTCTGACTCATGGATAAAATAGATGAAAAAGCCATAAGACCATTTGATCGATGTGTAAGGTAGGCTCGGCAAATCAGAAAGTATTCAAATGTGATATACACTAAATCTGATGCTTAACCTAGTGGACAACATCTTGATGAATATCTCAAGATATATATCAAGAAAAAGATATGTGAAAATAAAATGAGAAGTCACTGTGTATACATATGTTCTTTTTGCAAAGATTTAAACTTGTCTAATTTTTTTTTATTTTGTCAAACGATCGGACTTTCTTTGCGTGCTCACGAGGCCGACCTGATTGTTGTTCGTTTGACGTTCTGCTATATTTTCATTGGTGTTTCGTATAACTCATCGAACTTTCTCTGCGTGCCCACAAGACCGACCTGATTGTTATTGAGTTATACAATTTCAAATTGTTTTATTTTCTTATTTTGTTAAATCCGAGGCCTTATCTACGTATCGAAAGATCGACCTTAAGGTAGACGATTTAACGTTCTTATTTCTTTTTGCATGGAATACAGTTGATTATATCATGGGTTAATCATTATGTGATAAATCACAAAGATGTGATATGCAAAAACATATCTGAATATGTATGATAGTGTGGGGTACACTGGTTAATGCAAATCTAATCAATACGTTAACATATACAGATGTTATGAGTATGATTCTGCCTGAGTTTAAAGTTGGACAAATTATATCTGCAACTGGCATGGCTTATGTGCTACAATAATTGAAATTGAAGTGTTGTTTCTAAAATTCAAAATATTTTGTTTCTTATTTGTTTTCGATTGATCAACACGGAATATGAAATCAAATTTCAATATCAAAATATCTTGGAGTCTCGAAGAGACGTTTTGCACCAAGATTATTTATGTTGGCATGTTTCTAAGTGGAAAGAGAACATTACAACTTCAAGTCTTCTGAAGATTGTTGATAGAGAGTTTACACACGATGAAATATCAAGTATTCAAGATTGAACTCATCGTCAAGATCGAGGAATCGTTTGATTGAAGATACAAGATACAAGTTTTAAGTGGAAAATGATACTGCACATGCCAAGGGGGAGTTTGTTAATATCTAGTTCTTGATCGTCATGTGAAGTATCGAATACAAGACGAAGATATGCAAGATAGCTGTGGTCCGAACTCTTGGTGAACTCCGAGTTCGGACTGGTCCAAACAGGTCCGAACCTAAGGTTCGGAATATCGAGATTCAGCCCTATAAATAGCATGTCATGTTTTGTTTTTAAGAACAATCCTAGAGCTTTTGAGTGTCATTCAAATCTGTGTACTCTGTGGTCTCTGTGGTTAACACAAAGCTTCATTGTATTTACTCTTCGTGTTATTTTCGTTTTACATTGATTTCGACATGACTAAGTAGATGATCTGCCGCTCACGCATTTTCACGATTAACTCTAATTTTGTAAACGGTAACTAACTTGTTAAGGAAAAAAGTTAGTAACCGGAAACCTGAATACCACTACAAAACCCAACAGTGGTATTAAAGCTTGGATTACCACAGCAAATCAAAAGCGGTCGGTTTTAAACTAGTGATTTTGCAAAATGGGGTTAACTGCCCGAAAGTTGTGAACGATTTTGTTTTATTTTATTTACACCTATTTTATTTTGGTCGACTTAATTTCCACTAAAATCATGCAATTAATTAATCGATTTCAAATTTAAACGTGTATTCGTTCCATACTTATATTGAATGCTTGTTTTATTGAATTATTTTGATTATGTTTTTGGACAACTTGTTTATTGGGCTCAAAGTTGTAATATAATAGATTTAGGATTTCCCGCTTCCAAAAAAGTTCTATTTTAAAGAGTTTCCTGAATTGGTAAGTTATCTAATTTTACAAGACCCCAACTCGGTAACTTTTCTAATTTGGCAAGACCACAATGGTGGTGACTTTCCCAAGTAGTCTACTTATCTGATTCGGGAAATTTTCCAAATTAGCAACTTTCCTGATTTGGCAAGTTTCCTATTTTGGAAAAAGTTATCCATTCGAGACCTGAAGTCCCAATCAAAGTCAATAAGTGTCTTGGAGTCAGTGAGAGCCTATAGAGATGAATGGATTCCTGTAAAGCTCGTCTATGTGATTGTAGACTATCCAATGATGTAAGTATCGGTATGGATCTTATTATTGCGTGATATGATTGATTCGATGAGCAGCAAGTTAAATAAACGCTTCTTTGATTGATTTCAATAGCAAACGGTTACAGAGAGAAACTGAGAGAGAACACCTAAGAAAACACACACTTAAGACTAGATGCACTCACTCTTCCATTCTTAACAAAAGACTTGAAACTATTTATAGTCACCTGCCCAGCGTACCAACTTAACCAACGTACCAGTTGGTCCGGAGCTGCGTGCCAACTGGTCCGCCCACTGGTACGCTGGAACATAAACTTTACAAAACAAACTTTACATTACCAAAACGCATAGACCTAGCATCAAACACACTAACTTGTTCTAACAAACTCCCGTTGTCTTATGCTAGTCTTCAGAATCTTTTGTCTCAGTCTTCTTCCAAAATTTGTTTCGGTTGTTATCAGCGTGAATCCCAAAAGCATAATAAATTCCAATCACCTTTTGAAATTGTAAGGCTTGATCAGCATCTTCAGCCTGATATAGTATATTGCTGTGATAGAGTTTGTCGATGTCTACTACGAATAAGTTGATCAACCACATCGGATAAAAAATCCGTACCACTTTGTTCTCTTCTTTCACCATGATCATTGCTTCTCCTGTTCACTCGTCATAATACCACCACTTTAATGTCTTTATGAAATCTTGTTCAAGCCTCTTCAGAGGTATCTTCTTTAATTGAATCGGCTTCTTGTATTTCAAAACCACTACAGCTTTTCCGGTCTTTGAATGAATCTTTGTTGGATTATAGTATACTTTGGCCTCTGCAGAGTTAAAAACCTGAAACTTCCTTGACATTCTTCATATAACTTGTTCTTGCATACTTCAGCAAGAACATTCTGACCGTAATTCAGAAATGGTTTTCTAATCAAAACTCTAATGTCACAGACCGGAAACGTATTGAACCTTAATGCACTTTTCAGATATATAATCCCAAATTCTTTCTTTATAGCATAATACTTGAGCTGCGAATCATACATCATTTCATTTTGTTTCTCAGGTTCCTTCTTTTTCAATTCCTTCTCAATCTCCTCCTCATCATCCTTACCAAAGAAATTGAATCCACCAGAATGATCATCATCAGTGAAATTACCATAGACCTTCGGATCATCTGGATATTCTTTTGCCGTCATATCTTCCACTTCCACATGTTCCTCTTCATACTCAACATAGTCAATAGAGTCATTTGCTTTGTAAGGTTCAGCGAAGGGAACTTTATCTACATCTCCAATATTTAGAGCATATATGGCAGCAAGTTACTCTTTTGAGTACTGATGTATAAACTCCCCTTATTCAATAACTACTCTAGTAATCGGGGTCACATCATATACATCTTTACCTATTGTCTCCCCTGAGATGTAGAACCACCCGCAACAGATGTACCGGCTAATTTTAAAGTATCAGCAGCACCAGAACTATCTCCGCCTATTCCTCCTTCCGGGTCCTCATCATCATTATCATTCAAATATTTGGAGTCATCATCATAATCTTTGCAAGCATCTTCTGGATTTGGCCTTACCTCCCCATGAGCAGGTAAACCTTTTAACACAAGATTTAGTTGCGAACCCATCGAAAAAGAAATCTTCTGCAACCGAGCAATCTCACGGTCTTTTACTTTATCCCGTTCTCTCAATTCTTTCACAACATCTTTCAATTCGTTAATGTAAGGAATATATCGCCTTGAAGATTTCCGGCTGAAAGCCACTTTTGATGAGTTCCGCATAAAGTAAAAGTTGAAGTGGAAATCTTAACTTCAAGCGGAATTGGCAGTTCAAGCGGAAAAAGCAATTTTGTTAGCTAGCGACTATTCCGAGTGAACTCGATTATCCACCAGATAATGAGTTCAACCGGACTTTTCCTGAGATGTCTTTTCAGTAGTCCAATCCTGCAAAAGCTTCTGGTTTGCTTCTAAATCTATCAATGCCGATTTCCTAAAGTAGTATGATGCTGATGACACGCAAGATATTCCAATTGTTGAAGTTTATGCTTTTGGTTGTTTTTATTTGACTTTGTATTAATCGGTTTAGATTAGATCGTTTGAGATCAATGGCTGTCATTGATCTCATCAGCACTATATATAGCATAGTTAGCTCATAGTTTTACACACGGTTCTTGATCACCTTGTAATAGTCTAACTTTGAGTTAATGCAATGTAACACCCCAATTTTTGTTTATTATAGCGGAAGGCTTATGTGGTAGTAATTTATTATTTAACCCATTGCTTTAGTAGTGTTAATATGTGAAACATATTTTATATTAGAACACTTTTCATTACAAAGTTGGGATATACTAATTATCCCCTAAAGTGTTTACAAAAGATTTGAGATGAATCTATCATCCCATATTTAGGTCCCTTCTACATTCCATCACTACTAAAACATAATATAGACTCAATAGCACGTCACGTGGTCATCCTCGTACCACCAAATCCATATCTCCATCCATCCCATTAGTTACCTGAAAAATAGTTTAAAACCACAAAGTCAACACTAGGTTAGTGAGTACACTAACAAAAATGATTGGTTTCCACTTTAATATTTAATCCCACTTATTCAATTCATGAATCAAGAGAGTGAATCCAAATGGAGAATATTTCTGGTTCGTAAACTAGCTAGATTTACGATGCACAAACTAATCATAAGCTCTAAATCAAAACTAAACCCATATTCGATCGTATTTCTCACCATGTTTCGCGACCAGAGCGACTGATCAGTGAGTACGGGTGGTCAACACAACCCCAGTAGATCTACCACTACATCTCACGCTACATTAATGATCTAGAAGGCATTGTTCTAAATTTTCCAAATTCCAAATTCATCATTCAGTATAGGCCTAGCTCATCTTTTCTATGAGCGTGCGCCGACACTCACGCTTAATTTCGTACCCACAATATTCTCAATCAATCATTTGTTTCAATATGAATATTCATAAATAATAAGCCTAAAACATTTAACATAATATATCAATTCAATTTAGGGTATTAGTTAGTGAAACTCACCTTTGCCTTATCGTACGATTTGTGCTTCTAATTGTGTGATTTTGAGTGCCTTGGTCCTATTTCCCATTAATATCAGATTAGTTAGGCAATTCTACTTAACTAATGTGACAAATTCTGAATTTTCAAACTATTTGGGAAAAATGACGATTTTGCCCTTATTCGACTAATTCCAACAAATAAAGCAAAAGAAACTAATCTTTACTCATGGAATTTTATTCTAAGGCTCAATATAAGTTATTATACTTAATTAACATTATTCCAAACATTATAGCACTTATTTTCTAATTTTTCTCTATTTTATGCTTGATTACCCGTTTTTACGGCTTCTCGGTGACGGTTTTTATCCAAATTTTCTCCAATACTTAAGTTTCCACTTCCACATCATTTTTATATGTTTCCAAAACATTAAATCTGTTCCAAGTCTTTTAGCTACTGATCTCAATTATTTTCCTATTTTATACCTTATTTTCACTAATTTACACGTTTTAATGCATAATTTTTACCGTTTAAGGGTTCGAGTGCCATTTTCACCTAAGTTTTCAATTATTCTTACTTATACTGGTTACCTACTATCTAAAATAAGTCCTCAAATTATTTCATATTATTTATCCAATTTATTCTATTTTTCAGCATTTTTAGCCATTTTAAGCACATAATTCCATTTTAATTATTAAATAAATTCCAAAAATTCTAAAATATTCTACTAACCAAATTCTACTGATTACTAAGCTTATGCTACTGACCTAACTTAAATTTTCGTATTTTTGCTATATTTTCACATTTTATAATCATTTAATGCATTAAAGTCACTAAAAGTCTAACTCTACATCATTTAATTTATACCCATACATGGGGTACCTTTACTCCAAGTTTTAATACTTGATTTGGTCACTTTTCATCATAAATATTCTGACCTCAATTAATTTTTATAATCTTTATTTATTTATTTTAAAAAATTACACATTTACTTAGCAATTATCCATATATTACATATTTAATGTGTACCGCTCATGTTTTCCCATAACCGAGCGTTTTAAGGCGGGATTACTTTGAGAAATAACCATGGGATTTTATCTTAGTGACAATCGTTACCGACCTTGTAGGCGTCATAAACGACCATGAGGCGGGTTTACTACAATTGTAACACCAAGTCTTTATTTTATTTAACCTTTTATTTCAAGTTCAAGTATTTATATATTTTCTTATAATTTTCGGATCTTTAATAAAAATCCAAGAGTTTCATGTCTTAATATCATGTATACACATATCATCACATAACACCAAAATCAAATACTAGCAACTTATGAACATAAACACATGAAAACTCACAAAAATCACATAAAATCATGATTTCTATACATGCATGTGTCATCAAAGTTACTAGTTTTATTTTTCCTTCAAGAACTTTGTGTTTCATCTTAGAACATCCATTTAATCTTTCACAAAACTCATGTTTTAGGCTTAGATTTAACATGCATGTGGGTTTCTTAATGATCAAACCCTAACCCTAAGCTCAATACACACTAACACACACTCACACACACTTTCACGAATTTTTGTTTGTGTGTGGGTTTTTCACACAAATCTTTATGTGTTGAAGCTTAAACCATCCAAATCCACCATAACTTATCAATAGCTTGATGTTGGTTCTTGGATTTGGAGGTGGGTTTCAAGATTTTAGAAGAAGATTAGATGGGTTTTTCTTACCTTGAAGCTAGAGAGAGATGGTAGGTGTTCTTAAAGGTTCTTGATCTTGAAAGTGTATGAAAGAAGCTTGGTGTTGTGTGTGTGTGTTTGAGAGAGAGTTGGTTTAAAGAAAATGAGAGGGGGGGGGGGGGTCGGTTGTAAATAAAGAGAAGAGAGGGAGAGAAGTTGTGTTTTAATTTTTGTCTCATGTGCATGTATATGTATATATGTAGGTTTATAAATATAAAATCCAGTAATGATAACCTACTCTTTTATTATTACATGCACACCACATCACATAAATGTGGTTTATAAACACACTCCACCCACATATATATATATATATATATATATATATATATTTATATTTATATTCACGACATGCATGCATAACACACACCCACTTCTTCCAATTTGTATAAACTCTAGTAATAACACAGTGTATGTCATGTTTCACGGGTATTTTTCCGAATCTAATAAATTCAAATAATTATATCAAAATTCATGAAATTAAATTACGCTCAAACCTTATAATGATTTTGATTTTCAGTTTTGTCACACTTGGTCGGTGACCAAATGTAGTGACTTTTTTACACGGTTCGATTCCATTTTCATGTAATTTTCTCTAATTCATCACTAACCGAATGTAAAACCTTTTCTAAAGGCTCTAACTCATATAAATTCATAATTTAAACTAAACGAAATATTTCATCTGTTTCGTTAGTTGTTTCTAAGTGACGATACTTTCTCTAATATTATAATATCCAAATAAAGCACATAATATTAATTAATCCTAATAAACCCTAATAATCCTAAATTATCATTCTAAACCTAAAATTAAAGTGACGGATGTCACAGTCTCCCCTGGTTTAAGAAATTTGGTCCCGATATTTCAACGAAATGTACCTCTCGGCCTTCGAAGAAAGAGCTGGGGATATTTCTTTTCCATTTGATCCAATCTTTCCCATGTGAATTCCAGACCATACTTGGAAATCCAGCGAACTTTCACCAACTTAATATGACTGCGTCGAAGCTTCTGAACCTTCCAATCTAAAACCTCAACAGGTTCCTCACTGAACCTAAGTTTATCATCTATTTGAACTTTTCCTGTGGGTATGATCAATGTTTCATCGGGCAAACATTTCTTTAGGCTGGACACGTGGAATACGTCATGTACACCTTCCAACTCAGGAGGAAGTAATAGACTATATGCCACGGGGCCTATATGAGCTGTTATTTTAAAAGGTCAAATGTAACGAGGGCTCAACTTACCTCTCTTACCAAATCTAATGGTACCTTTCCAGGGAGAAACTTTTAACATAACCATATCTCCTACATTAAAGACTAAGGGGCGCCGTCTATTGTCCGCATAACTCTTTTGCCTATCGGCCGCCGCCTTCAATCTTTCTCGTATCAAGGCTATCTGATCGGTTGTTTCCTGGATAACTTCCAGGCCTGTTAATTGCTTTTCACCAATTTCAGCCCAACACAGAGGAGATCTACACTTCCTCCCATATAGAGCCTCAAATGGTGCTGCTTTGATACTAGAGTGGTAACTGTTATTATAAGAAAACTCTGCCAAGGGTAGGTGAGTATCCCAATTACCACCAAAGTCAATAGCACAAGCTCTTAACATGTCCTCCAGGGTTTGAATCGTTCTCTCACTCTGACCATCAGTCTGGGGATGATAAGCCGTGCTCATATCTAAACGAGTACCCATATTCTCTTGAAACGATTGCCAAAAATGAGCGATGAATCGACTATCCCTATCTGAAATAATAGATACTGGAACTCCATGGCGAGCAACGATCTCTTTCAGATACTGTTTAGCCAAGGTTTCAGCATCATTTTTCTCTTTCATGGGTAAGAAATGAGCTGACTTGGTCAATCTGTCGACAATTACCCAAACTGTGTCATTTCCTGCTGCCGTACGGGGCAGTTTTGTTATGAAATCCATTGCGATATTCTCCCAATTCCAAACTGGTATCTCAGGTTGTTGCAATAAGCCAGGTGGCTTCTTATGCTCTGCCTTTACCTTGGAGCCGGTGAGACATTTATTTACGTACATCGCAATATCACCTTTCATGTTGGGCCACCAATAGAATTCTCGAAGGTCTTTGTACATTTAATATTTCGAATTATGCGCTTCATCAAGGATTAAACTATGAAGATTTTTTTACTTCGGGACCCATATTCTATTCATAAAGTAGCTAATGCCGTCTGCTTTAGGCTCTAACTCGCACTCTAAGCCTCGAAGTCCTTCATTCCTCAATTGATGCTCCTTTAAGGCTTCTTGTTGAGCGATCTGAATATTCTCTGATAGATTCGTTTGTATTGTTAATCCTAAAACATGTACACGCAATGGTTTGGCCCTTTCCTTCCTGCTTAATGCATCTGCCACTACATTGGCTATCCCGGGGTGATACTTAATATCACAATCATAGTCGTTGAGCAATTCTATCCAACGTCGCTGTCTCATATTAAGCTCTTTTTGGTTGAATATATGTTGAAGACTTTTGTGATCGGTGAAAATCACACACTTGGTTCCATACAAATAATGTCTCCAAATCTTTAGAGCAAATACTACAGCTCTAAGTTCTAAGTCATGAGTCGTTAGTTTTTCTCATGCACTTTAAGTTGTCGTGACGCATAAGCTATAACTTTGTCGTGTTGCATGAGCACACAACCAAGACCTAGTTTAGATGCATCACAATAAACTACAAAACCATCTGTTCCTTCTGGTAGGGACAAAATGGGTGCACTACACAGTTATTGCTTTAGCAACTAAAAAGCGTCTTCTTGCTTTTGCGTCCATTCATATTTCTTATCCTTTTGAGTGAGAAATGTCAACGGTTGAGCTATCCTGGAGAAATTATCGATAAATCTCCTATAGTATCCAGCCAGTCCTAAAAATTGGCGTACCTCTGTTGGAGATTTTGGCACTCTCCCAATTTTTCACTGCTTCAATTTTAGATGGGTCCACGTGTATGCCTTTTTTATTTATGACATGACCGAGAAATTGGACTTCTCGCATCCAAAAGTCACATTTTGAAAATCTTGCATAAAGCTTCTCTTGTCTTATTATATCTAAGACTAATCTCAGATGCGTTTCATGGTCTTCCTTGGTTTGTGAGTAAATAAGAATATCGTCTATAAAGACTATCTCAAACTTATCTAAATAAGGTTTGAAAACCCTATTCATAAGATCCATGAATATCGCTGGTGCATTTGTCAATCCAAATGGCATAACTAAGAATTCATAATAACAATAACGTGTCCTAAATGCGGTCTTAGGAACGTCTTCATATGCGATTCTGAATTGATGATATCCAGATCTTAAATCAATCTTAGAGTAATACGTGGATCCTTGCAATTGGTCGAACAAATCATCAATCCTTGGTAATGGGTACCTATTCTTGATGGTAAGCTTTTCAACTCTCTGTAATCTATGCACATTCTAAACGAACCATCTTTCTTCTTTACGAACAATACTAGGGCTCCCCAAGGTGAATAACTTGGTCGAATGAATCCTTTATCCAAAAGCTCCCGAAGTTGATTTGACAACTCTTGTATTTTCGAGGGTGCTAAACGATAAGGAGATTTGGCTATAGTGAAGAACCAGGGATAAGGTCAATCTTAAATTCTATATGCCTAGCTAGAGCTAGTCCAGGTAGATCTTCTGGAAATACATCGGGGTATTCCCGAACTACAGGGATTTCCTCTAACTTACGCGTTTTAGCCTTTGTGTCCATAACATTAACTAAAAATGCAGGATAGTTCTTTCTTAACATCTTCTGCATTTTCATAACGCTTATGACCTTAACTTTGTGATGTGCAAAAATCGATCTACAAAAATAATCTAAATTATCCTAGACCTAGACACACTAAATTAAACCCAATTAACCTAAAACTAGACCGACTCAACAGGCAAGCGAACCTATCGAATGTAGAATAGCTATCGGTAGACCGGGGTCGAACCCTAGAGACACTAAAAGACAAAATTAACTATGAAAATTAAATTACGGATTAATTGATGAAAATTGGTTTTGTTTTGAAGAATTGATTAACTAATTAAATTAACTAAAATTAACTAAACTTACTAAAAATAGAAACTGCTGAAAATGGAAATTACTAAAAATGGAAAGCAAACCAACAACGCAAAACCTAGAACCGAAAACCAGATATGACAAGAAGTACCACCTAGACCTAGACTCCTGATTAATGCTATCGACTTCTCTTGGCTTATGACAAAATGATGGAACCAGGATCTAACCACACAACCTATCAAAACCCTACGAGCCCCCGAATCACTCTCCGGATGTTACTGATAAGATCTCTAAAGGTTGGAATACGCACACTGGTTAGTTAGTTCACCTTTTAAGTCCGTCCTAACTAGTTATCTTACCCCTCGAACAAATGGTTCACCTTTTAAGTCCGTCCCATCTCAATTACCCTAGCCACCCTCGGATATACCTAAAGCACACCTAGAATAACCGGAGCTACCTCTAATTTCTATGATTAACACGAATAACAAGCAAGCCGAATCCCTAGGACATTTCCTTTTAAGACAATGCACCCCTAGTTCATTAACCAACCCGATTACCCGTTAAACCTGTACCTTTTGAGTCTCCAATTTAGCAGCACATCACAACCAAAGCCACAATTAATAACCAAAACTATAGTTCGGGACGTCTCCTAAACTACACTTTAGAAACTAACCCTAAAGTCAGAATCCTTGGATAATTTACCCAACCCGAAAGACATTCGAAGGTAAACTAAGTTCCAACTATCAATCACAACTTCAACATGTAACACACACATGCATTAACCACAGAAAATTAGAGGAATTTCAATAAGATAACAAAACCCAATCATTAATTGTCATAATAACCAAGAAAAGTCGAATAACATCAATCAATCATCCATACGGTCTAAGTGGTATTAGAGATTTAGCCTAGCATCATAAACATGTCATAAAAACAGAACATAACAGTAGGAAAAACCATGAACATAATATGGTCTTATGGAAAACAAGGATTAAATCGAAAGGTTAAGAACCCGGGGGAGCTAACGGATGTTGAATGCTTCAATCCTTAGGCTCCAGCGGCTTCAATCTTGTTCTTCTGCTCTGAAAATCGTCTTCAGTGGCTCTGAGATACGGCAAGGCGAAGGTAATTCGACTGGAAACCCCGTATTGTATTTATAATTGCAAAATTAGGGTTTCTCCGGAATAATAGCCTCCAAGCGTATCGCTTGGAGGTCTCCTGATCAGCAGGCGATACGCCTGGACCCACTAAGCGACAAAACAGTCGGGTCAACGATTTAATCACCGCCTTTGACTTTCTACTATCAAGCGTATCGCTTGCTACTCTCTGGGCACCAGGCGATACGCCTGGAGCTTCAACTTCAGCATTTTTGGCTCTTTTGATCTTCACTCTTTTCCAATGCTCGTTTCTCTTCGGAAATTGTATCAAAACTGCAATTTAGCTCCGAAACATACATTAAGACTCTAATAAACAAAAACAACTAAAAACCTATGAAAATTGACTCGAAAGACTCTCAAAACGAATCGAAAACATAAAGGAAAATCGATGTGTTTTGCAACACATCAAATATCCCCCCACTTAACCTTTTTTCGTCCCCGAAAAAACCTGCAAATGGAATCATAACCTGAGTAATTTACTTCCAACCTTTTCAATTTCATCAATTTCAATTCAATTAGCCTACTTACATTCCGGTAGCGATTATCGATATTTCGATCCGATTAAACCCAACCACTAACCTTTGAGCCCCCAAGGTGTTTACAAATTACCGAATACTTTTCAATCTGCCTATGTGTCCCACTCTAGAGAGATCAAGTTCAACCTAATCCCGATTCATATTCAGTCCGAATAAAGGGTAATAAAGATATAACTTTTTGATTTTTTTCCACCCCCCCTAAATCAGATACAAATATGTCCCCAGAATGATGGAATTAGATGGAATGTGAAGTGGTTGAGCATTTATTTTCTAATCGACTATATCTTTTTTCTTTCTTTTCATTTTTTTCATTTTTTTTTTCAATTGGTCACTTTTACCTAAAATTACCAACGGACATCATCAGAGGCACTTTTTCACAAGGTCTTACCCCCGAAATCGTACGTGAGTATTTTGCCCCTTCACTCTAAAAATATTAACCAATTTAATCCTAATATGCTCATGATGGAAAGATGGGGCGCCGTTATTTCTCGGATTTGCTTTCGCAAAAAGATCATAACGTGCCAGGTATTCTAAGGACATAGAAGTATCTAACCTAAAGGGGTTTCTTTCCTCCAAATCCTCAGTTTCAGTATTCCTATCACTTCTAAAATGGGGACCCACTAGCAGACTGATTATTACATATTTATACAAGTAACACAAAGGGATATTTAAACTTTACTAAGTTAGCTGGGCCTACCAATACATCACTAACCGGTAATGCTTTCAACTGTTAATTATATTTATCATTTAAGCACTCAATCGGACAACCAATTCTCAGGTTTTACCTATCATCTTCCATTTTTAAACTGCAGATTTAATCAGAAACAGTTTTTTTCAATTTTTCAATTTTTTTTTTCAAACAAAACTCACACTCTAAACAAACTCACTAAAACTGACTCAACTAACGAGACACGACACGTAGTCTCCCCATCCCCACACTTGAAACTCACATTGTCCCTAATGTGAACTGAGAAAAGACTTAAAGAAATAAAAATAAATAATAAAAAACAGAAAAATAAATAAATAAAGACTGAAAAATAAAAGAGAAATAAAAATGGAACAGACTCCCCTGATAGAATCGGCATGAATGAAAAGAAGTCTCGTTCCTCGCCCTCCAATTCGAACGTGATATCGAAACTCACTAACTCCGGAATTGCATCAAAAGAAATCGTCACGGACGAAAGCGGCGTCTAACAAACCATGTTCTAACAATCACAGCGAACCAAAATCACAGCAGCATATATATATCAAACAAACCACCCAACCGGTTAACCCCGTGAAATTCCCAAGTATCAGAATATCATAATTTAGTACAGACCATGATAATAAAAACAAAAATAAGGAAAAAGTACAAGGATGTGAAATAACCGATCAACTGGCTGCTGCTGCTATCAAAAGTCATCAAACCATCAGCTACTCCTCAGCATCATCATCAGAATCAGCAGGCTCGTCTTCTCCAGCCTCAGGCTCACGGAAGAAATCAGGCACCTCGAACCCCTGGGCAATGAACAAACTCCTAATGGCCCTATCCTGCAAATCCATCCTCATCATCATCTCATCTCTAACTGCCTCCAAAGTCAGTGGCTCAGCTCTCGGCGCCCTAACAGGCCTATCAACCGGAGGCCTCTCATCTCTCTGCAAAATCCTCCTCCTCGCAGGAGCTCCAATCTCAACCCATCTCGGGGGATCATCAAATGGACAAAAACCGGCCTTCCTCATATCCACTAAACTATAAGGCAAGGTCGGGGGTCCAGCAGTCAGATGCGAAGGCCTATACCTCGCTAGTACGCCTAAATGATCAGCCAACCTACCAATGTATGGGCCCAGATCCAACCTCGCCTCCGGCCCTCCCTTGCGGGGCCGGGCTACAGACTGAACAAAAACGGCAGCGAGGTTGGTCGGGTGCCTCTCCACCAGCGACCTCAGACAAAACAGATCCAACATGTTGACCTTATCGGCCCCAGCACGTCTCCCAATCAATGAACACGCAAGAATCCTATGCACATACCTCAGAACCGGATCCCTAATCGCAGAAGCTACTAACCCAGACGTAAACGGCGCATCAGAAATGGTCTCCCAAAACGCTCGCAAGTGCCCGTCAACAACATGAAACTGCTTGGCCTTCTTGGCCGTCCCTCTCAAACTCCTCCTAAACTCGGGCGTAGCCACCTCCTCCTGCGTATAAAAGCCTAAGGCTACAGCAAACTGAGGCACGCTCATCTCAAACAACTGCCTCCCGAGAGCAAAAGAAACGCAGAACGGGGAGTCATACTCCTTAATATCATACTTCCATGTCGAATGGAACTCCACGGTCAGCTCTCGGTACTGGGGCCCACTACAAGCTAAAATTCTCCTCCATCTCTCATCCAACATCTCCTCCAACCGGGCCCTCGCTCCCATCCTATCCAGCAGATCCCAATCAAAAGTCCTATGCTGGAGCAGGTCTAGGCGCACATATGTCTCACGCCTCTCACCCTCGTACGTGCCCTGAAACTGGAGTAGCGTGTGATCCTCAATCCGGCGCTCCTCTACCGGCGGTAGCTCCTCCTAATAGTTCGGCAAAACCTCAGCTGCCAAATATGGAATCCTCTGTCGATGATGGATAATCTTGGTCGTTTTCTGCTTCTTCCTCGATCCACTGCCAGAAGCCTCCATACCTGCAAAACAAATGTAACAGTGATATCCAAGCAACAGATAGCAATCACAAACTGTTTTTTTGAATTTTTGATTTTTTTTTTTATAAATAAATAAATAAATAACTGAAAAAGAAAACGGGATTAAATACTAAAAATAAATTACGCGAAACAAAAAGGAAAAGAAAAAAAACAAAAATTTTCAGAAAAAATCGGGCATGACCCGTTCGTTTATCGAGCAAAACCAGTCTTCTCAAAACCTATCAAAGATATATCAAGAAAACCAAACCAACCCAGAATTTCAATTGTCAACCATCCCGAGCCAACGATGAATCAATATATAACAATTAAACAAAATATCATCCCAAAACCCACTAAAAACACAGAACACATAACAGCATACCAACGTCGCCAACGAAAACATCCACAAACTAAAGCTAACTAGACAAAGATATCTTATCAGACAAGTATGCACATTCAAGGGGTAACCTCAACCAACTAATCCCGGAACACCTAAAATGTCTATACTGATTTCATTTGTATTCAAGGCATTCCGACCACAAAAATAAACACAAAATAATGTCCCAAACCAGCACAAGCATCAAAAACCCCTTAAAACTCACAATTCACCTGCAAGCGTATCGCTTGCAGGATACAAACCTACAGGCGATACGCTTGTATCCATTTGACCGCCATTTTGACCATACTTCCAGGCGTATCGCTTGGAGGAAGTCTCAACCCAGGCGATACGCTTGGAACGATATTTCCAGGGGAATTTTGAGCTTTCCCATACTTAGTCAAATTTTTGATGTTTTCGCAAAATTCTCATCACCCTGGATTTCAAGCCCTGCGAATTTATACTAACCAATACATACCTGGGACTCCATTTCCGCATGAATTCGCTCTTCCAGACATCTTCAATTCCCTGAAACACCAATCAAATGCAACAAACCGAAAACACACGAAAAACGAAAAACAAAAACACACGAAAATAAAGAAAACAACTATGTAATATACTATACAAACTCTACAACTCGGTTTTTCACCGAGTACTTACCTCCTCACTCATTCTTCATCAATGTTGTGGAGAGACAAATTCTCCACATCCGTTTCGATTGGTCCTCCAATGTAGTGTTTCAACCTATGGCCATTGACTTTCCACTCTCCACTATCAGACTCTAACTCAACCGTCCCATATGGGAAAACCTGTTTCACAATGTATGGTCCCCTCCACCGGGACTTCAATTTACCGGGAAACAATTTCAATCTAGAATCATAAAGCAACACCCGATCCCCACACTTAAACTCTTTCCTATCCTTCAACCTACGATCATGTAATGCTTTGGTTCTCTCTTTGTAACTCCAAGATCTCTCGTAAGCTTCATTCCTTAACTCCTCTACCTCATGGATTTGGAGAAACCGGTCCTTTGCGGATTTTGCTAAATCTATGTTAACCGCTCTAATTGCCCAATATGCCTTATGTTCAAGCTCGACCGGTAGATGACACGTTTTCCCATAAACCATCATAAAGGGCGTGGTTCCAATGGGTGTCTTAAAAGCAGTACGAAAAGCCCATAACGCATCATCTAACTTATCGGACCAATCCTTGCGACTATTCCCGATAGTTTTCTCTAAAATCCGTTTTACCCCCCGGTTAGCGTTTTCCACTTGACCACTCATTTGAGGGTGGTACGCGGTAGATGTCCTATGATTCACTCCGTACCTCGCTAGCACCTTCTCCATTTGGGCATTGCAAAAATGCGTGCCCCTATCACTAATCAAAACCTTGGGGGTTCCAAACCTACTAAACAAACCTCTCAGAAACCTCACAACTACACGTGCATCATTAGTAGGCAAGGCTTGGGCCTCAACCCACTTAGAAACATAATCAATCGCCACAAGAACGTACCGGTGCCCCCGGGATGGTGGAAATGGGCCCATGTAATCAATGCCCCATATGTCAAACACTTCAACGCTCTGGATAGGATGTTGGGGCATCTCATTCCGGGAGGAAATGTTACCGACACGCTGACAGGCATCACACTTTTTCACAAACTCATGAGCATCCTTAAACAAAGTCGGCCAATAAAACCCTGAATCTAAAACTTTCCTAGCAGTATAGGATGGCCCAAAATGCCCACCTGGTGGGCTCTCATGACAGTGCCTAAGGATATCTAAACCCTCTTCTCTACTCACACATCTCCTAAACGCCCCATCGATTCCTACACGAAACAAGTATGGAGCATCCCACATGTAATGTCTAGAATCGGAAATGAACTTCTTTCTCTGTTGGGATGTCATACCATCCATCAGCATGCCATGTGCTAAATAATTCGCCATATCGGAAAACCATGGCATGCCTTGCTCCTCCGCACTCGTCAATCCAACAAACTCTCCAATCACTGTCATAGCACTCTCAAACGGGAAAGTGTCCCCGATGGCCTCCTCTCTCAGTTTCTCTCTCTCGGGGTCCTCAAGGCGCGACAGATGGTCGGCCGCTACGTTCTCTGCCCCCTTCTTATCCCTAATCTCAATATCAAACTCAGACAACAAAAGAATCCACCTAATCAAACGAGGTTTCGCGTCCTTCTTCGCAAACAAGTATCGAAGTGCAGCATGGTCGGTGTAAACAATGGTTTTAGATAGAACGAGGTAAGAACGGAATTTGTCGAATGCGTAAACAACGGCGAGAAGCTCCTTTTCGGTGGTCGTGTAATTCTCCTGAGCGTTGTCTAAGGTCTTTCTTGCGTAGTAAATGGGATGGAAGTGTTTCTCTCTACGTTGCCCTAAAACAGCCCCTACCGCAAAATCACTCGCGTCGCACATAAGCTCAAACGGTAAACTCCAATCGGGGGCTATCAAAATAGGCGCACTCACTAATCTCTCCTTCAGAAACTCAAACGCTTTCAGACAACTCTCCTCAAACTCAAAATCCACATCTTTCTCTAAGAGACGGGTCATGGGTCTAGTGATTTTGGAAAAATCCTTAATGAACCTACGATAGAACCCTGCATGACCTAAGAAACTCCTAACAGATTTGACATTAGTGGGTGGCGGAAGCTTGCTAATCGTCTCAATCTTAGCTCTATCAACCTCAATACCTACACGAGAGATCTTATGACCTAAAACTATCCCCTCAGTGACCATGAAATGACATTTCTCCCAGTTAAGCATCAGTTTGGTCTCTACACATCTAGCCAACATCCTCTCTAAATTACCTAAGCACTGATCGAATGAACTCCCGAACACAGAAAAATCATCCATAAAAACCTCCATGGAAGTCTCGATCATATCCTGAAAAATGGCCACCATACACCTCTGAAATGTGGCCGGAGCGTTACACAGCCCGAATGGCATACGGCGATACGCGAAGGTACCGTATGGGCATGTGAAGGTGGTTTTCTCCTGATCCTCGGGTGCAATAGGAATCTGGAAATAACCGGAAAACCCGTCGAGAAAACAGTAGTACTGCTGACCCGACAAACGCTCCAACATCTGATCGATAAAGGGTAATGGGAAGTGGTCTTTCCTAGTGGCATCGTTAAGCTTACGGTAATCTATGCACACTCTCCATCCTGTGACGGTCCTACTCGGGATCAACTCTTGTTTCTCATTCATCACAACCGTCATGCCTCCCTTCTTCGGAACTACCTGAACCGGGCTGACCCATGTAGAATCGGAAATCGGATAAATCAAGCCCGCGTCCAGTAGTTTGAGAACCTCCTTCTTCACAACCTCCTTCTTCACAACCTCCTTCATGATCGGATTTAGTCGCCTCTGAGGTTGGACCACAGGTTTATACTCATCCTCCACGAGTATGCGATGCGTGCAAAACAAAGGGCTTATACCCTTGATATCAGACAATCTCCACGCAATCGCCTGCTTATGCGCTCGCAGAACCTGTATCAACTTCACTTTCTCCTCCTCCGTCAAATGAGCAGAAATAATGACGGGTAAACGGGACTCACCCTCTAAGAAAGCGTACTCTAGATGAGACGGTAACTCCTTAAGCTCTAAGACTGGTGGTTCCTCTACAGACGGTTTTTCTCCTAACTCCTCGGACGCACTAACCTCAAAAACCTCAGAACACTCATCTACTACCTCAGTCGAGACATGCTCCTCGTGAGCCTCATCATCGACCTCCCGGTCCTCACTCACCGGGGTCTCACTCGCAACAAGATCTGCTCCACAAATGTAGTCTAGGCACCGATCCATATGGGAAATGAAAGTATCAATGAAGTAAACAGAATCGTCCTGACCTACAGAATATTTCATGGACTGCATGACATCGAATGTGATCGTCTCATCCCCTACACGAAGTGTAATCTTCTCGTCATAGACATCGATCAATGCCTTGGCGGTGCGCAAAAAGGGGCGTCCTAGGATGAGTGGACATTTTTCATCTACCTCCATGTCCATGACCACAAAATCCACGGGGAAAACAAATTTATCAACCTTCACCAACAAGTTTTCCACAACTCCCCGTGGGTATTTAACGGACCGATCCGCTAAGGAAATGCTCATGCGCGTTGGGGTCGGGTCTCCTAGGCCTAGCTTTTCGTAAATCGAATATGGCATCAGATTGATGCTAGCACCTAGATCCGCCAACGCGTGGTTCACAGTCGAGCTACCTAACAAGCACGGGATCGTGAAAATGCCCGGATCAGTCAGTTTCTCCGGTAGCTTGTTCTGGACCACCGCAGAACATCGTTCATCGAGAGTAACGGTCGAGATCGTCTCCAACTTCTTCTTGTTGGATAGGAGATCCTTCAGAAATTTTGCATATTTGGGCATTTGCTGGAGTGCCTCAACGAATGGAAGATTGATTTTGAGCTGTTTGAACATGTCAAGAAATTGACCGTACTCTCTCGCATATTTCTGTTGGATAAGACGGGCGGGGTAGGGGACTCGCCACAAATCCTCAGCAGTTATCTCCTTCGGTTCAAACTTCTTCTTCTTCTTCTCTGCTGCCTTAGGTGCAGGAGACTCGGAGGTTGGCACTGTACTTGCTGGGACTAGCCTCGGGTGTGCCCTCCCATCCGGAGTCTCCATCTCGATCTCCTCATCCACCGGCTCTTCCTCTTCTGCCGGTGGGTCTTGATCTCCGCCTCTACCACTACGTGTTGTCACAGCCTTAAGGGTCGCACCAGGGTTTGTTTGTGTACTACCAGAAAATGAACCCCCCTACCTACCAACTCAGAAACCTGTTTTCCTATGTCTCCTACGGAACGCTGTAAATCTAGAAAGGCCGACTGTTGGTTCCTAAAGAGTGTGTCGTGTTCCTTCAACTTCTGTTGCGTCTCCTGATCTCGTGTCACGACCTGATTTAGCAATTGCATTTGTGCAGCCAACATTTCCTCAATTTTCTTCATACTCGACCCTGCATCACTCCCGCTATCCTGGTTCTGACGCGATTGAAAACCCGAGTGGTTCGCGCCACCCCGCCAACCAGAATTGGGGTTGGTCCTCCACCCCGACTGAAAAGAGTTACCGAACTGGTTTCGGTTAGAGATGAAATCCACTTGCTCCTGGCTGGCAAGTGGGCAGTCGATGGTGTCATGAACTCCGCGACATAGTTCACACTTAGCCTGCTGCTGAAGTTTAAGTTCGTTGATTTGCTTTTGCAAGGCATCATACTGAGCCTGAGCAACAGTGTCAGAACTCACGTGGTGAACTCCCCGAGATGTAGAAAGCGAAGATTTCGTCGGAGTTAAAGTGGCCCTACGATCACCGGGGTTCTGCTGCTCGGCTAAGGCGAAACTCTCAAACAGGTTCTTGCAATCCTCAATACCCAGCTTCTCCATCATGTGGCCCCCCGCAGAGATGTTGAATTATTTTTGCGTTTCGTAGGTGAGACCGTTGTAAAATTTTTCAATTATTGCCCAATCAGTCAAACCGTGCTGGGGGCACTTGCTCAAAAGAGTGTTGAAGCGATCGTACGCAAGATAGTATGGCTCATCAGGGTCCATGCGAAAAGAATGAATTTGCTCCCTCATACGTGCGGCATTCGCGGGCGAATGATACTTTTTCAGAAATTTCTGCTGAAGATCGGCCCAAGTGGCAATAGAGTTCGCGGGAAGGGTTTCGAGCCACTGGGCAGCACGGGCGGTGAGCGAAAAGGGGAACAAACGGAGATAGACAGTTTCTGGCTGAACGCCAGTGAGACCAAAGGTGGCACAAATACGCACGAATCGAGACAAATGGGCGGGTGCGTCCTCCTCATCTAAGCCATGGAATTGGATGGTTTGGGTCAGGGTGTTCAGAACATGGGATGGAATTTGCCAGTTGGCAGTGTTAGCAATGGTGGTGGGTGCAATGGAAAACCTAGCAGCTACGACTCCGTCACTAGCTATTTCATGAACAGTACGTGGAGCAGCCATATCTAAACTAGGAAATGGAATGGGCGGAAGTAAACGAGAAACGGGTTGAGGGGTGTGTACCTTGCTAATGCGAATGGTCTTGAGACGCTCACGAATCTCACGAATGCGCTCGTGGATATCTCTCTCGGGTTCGGATGTAGCAGAAAATTCAGGCGATCCTTTGGAACGGGTATGGGGCATAAACTAGAAAAACACACAAACAAACAAAATAATTAAACCTAATTAAACTAAGGCACACAAAACTAGAGCAAAAAGCAATTAAAAGGCACAATAAAAACCTAAGGCAAAGATAATTAAAATTAAACTAACTAAGCACGCAAAGAAAAAGAAAAAACACACAATTAACCTAATCTAAAAATCAAAGTTAATTTCGCTATTACCAAGCGTCCCCGGCAACGGCGCCAAAAACTTGATGTGCAAAAATTGATCTACAAAAATAATCTAAATTATCCTAGACCTAGACACACTAAATTAAACCCAATTAACCTAAAACTAGACCGACTCAACAGGCAAGCGAACCTATCGAATGTAGAATAGCTATCGGTAGACCGGGGTCGAACCCTAGAGACACTAAAAGACAAAATTAACTATGAAAATTAAATTACGGATTAATTGATGAAAATTGGTTTTGTTTTGAAGAATTGATTAACTAATTAAATTAACTAAAATTAACTAAACTTACTAAAAATAGAAACTGCTGAAAATGGAATTACTAAAAATGGAAAGCAAACCAACAACGCAAAACCTAGAACCGAAAACCAGATATGACAAGAAGTACCACCTAGACCTAGACTCCTGATTAATGCTATCGACTTCTCTTGGCTTATGACAAAATGATGGAACCAGGATCTAACCACACAACCTATCAAAACCCTACGAGCCCCCGAATCACTCTCCGGATGTTACTGATAAGATCTCTAAAGGTTGGAATACGCACACTGGTTAGTTAGTTCACCTTTTAATTCCGTCCTAACTAGTTATCTTACCGCTCGAACAAATGGTTCACCTTTTAAGTCCGTCCCATCTCAATTACCCTAGCCACCCTCGGATATACCTAAAGCACACCTAGAATAACCGGAGCTACCTCTAATTTCTATGATTAACACGAATAACAAGCAAGCCGAATCCCTAGGACATTTCCTTTTAAGACAATGCACCCCTAGTTCATTAACCAACCCGATTACCCGTTAAACCTGTACCTTTTGAGTCTCCAATTTAGCAGCACATCACAACCAAAGCCACAATTAATAACCAAAACTATAGTTCGGGACGTCTCCTAAACTACACTTTAGAAACTAACCCTAAAGTCAGAATCCTTGGATAATTTACCCAACCCGAAAGACATTCGAAGGTAAACTAAGTTCCAACTATCAATCACAACTTCAACATGTAACACACACATGCATTAACCACAGAAAATTAGAGGAATTTCAATAAGATAACAAAACCCAATCATTAATTGTCATAATAACCAAGAAAAGTCAAATAACATCAATCAATCATCCATACGGTCTAAGTGGTATTAGAGATCTAGCCTAGCATCATAAACATGTCATAAAAACAGAACATAACAGTAGGAAAAACCATGAACATAATCTGGTCTTATGGAAAACAAGGATTAAATCGAAAGGTTAAGAACCCGGGGGAGCTAACGGATGTCGAATGCTTCAATCCTTAGGCTCCAGCGGCTTCAATCTTGTTCTTCTGCTCTGAAAATCGTCTTCAGTGGCTCTGAGATACGGCAAGGTGAAGGTAATTCGACTGGAAACCCCGTATTGTATTTATAATTGCAAAATTAGGGTTTCTCCGGAATAATAGCCTCCAAGCGTATCGCTTGGAGGTCTCCTGATCAGCAGGCGATACGCCTGGACCCACTAAGCGACAAAACAGTCAGGTCAACGATTTAATCACCGCCTTTGACTTTCTACTATCAAGCGTATCGCTTGCTACTCTCTGGGCACCAGGCGATACGCCTGGAGCTTCAACTTCAGCATTTTTGGCTCTTTTGATCTTCACTCTTTTCCAATGCTCGTTTCTCTTTGGAAATTGTATCAAAACTGCAATTTAGCTCCGAAACATACATTAAGACTCTAATAAACAAAAACAACTAAAAACCTATGAAAATTGACTCGAAAGACTCTCAAAACGACTCGAAAACATAAAGGAAAACCGGTGTGTTTTGCAACACATCACTTTGGCTCCTCCTTTATCACCTAGAATTGTTAATATCTTGTCGTCTGGAAGTGGTATACGTATCGACTTATCAGAACATACTATCTCGGCACCGTTCTTTGATAACCAAACCATTCCTACCACGATGTCGAAACATCCTAGGTTTACAAGCAACAGATCGATGTCAAAACTATTATCTCCTAGAATCATACTACACTTACGGAGAACCTCATTGGTTTCTATTAGATCTCCACTGGCCAATTCTATCGAGTACTTCTTATTTAATTTACTAGCTGTAACTCCTAACAAGGGTCTAAACTTCTTAGAAACAAAACTAAGATCAGCGCCAGTGTCGAAGAGTACATAAGCATGATGATTGTTATCTAGGAACGTACCAGTAACAATAGTAGGGTCTTCCCTGGTGGCTCCTGTAATCATCTCAAACGCTTTGCCCTTGTTATTATGGCCTATGGGTTTAGTGCAGTCCCTACTAAGATGTCCAACTTCCCCGCAATTAAAGCATTTTCCGCTCCTCTTATCTTTTTTAGTCGGAATCTTAGCATAGCAATCCTGGAGTAGATATCCGTAGCGGTGACATCTGGTGCATTTCTTGCACGCTCCTCCATGATTCCTTCCACACGTCTTGCATGTCGGTTTCGAATTTGCATCCTCAGCTTTCTTGTCCACTGTAGCCACAAACACTTGGCTCGTCTCCTTGTTCCTCTTATTCTTCTCACTCCTATTTTGCTTCCTAAATTTTCTCTTTTTGCAACATCGGAACTCTGGGTCGGAAGTCTTGGAAGACTCACCCTTCTTCCCTAGAATTCCTTCTCGCACCGCGTCATCAGTCAGTGACTTGGCTAGGGATATTGCATCCTGGATTGTGCTAGGGTTGGCTGACGTAACCATGCTCCTGATTTGAGGAACTAATCCCCAAATATACCTCTCAATACGCGCGTATTCTGGAGTAACCATACGTGGTACCAATCTAGCTAAATCCATGAATCGAGTAGTATACTCTCTAATCCCAACGTCTATGATCTTATGATTCCAGAATTCAGTCTCAAGTTTCTGAATTTCCTGTCATGGGCAATACTCTCGCATTAGCATCTCCTTCAGTTCTTCCCAAGAGAGTTTGTTTGCCACATCCTCTCTTAATGTCTTCACCTGGGCGTTCCACCACGTGAGAGCTTCATCGTGGAATGAGCAGGTAGCATACATCACCTTCTGGGTGGCACTACAACCACTGATCACCATGACAGACTCCATCTTCTCAATCCAATGTACGATATCAAGTGGTCCCTCCAAACCAGTAAACGAACGTGGATGTCATCCTTGGAATGTCTTATAGGAACAACCAATTGTTTGACCATCTGAGCTTCGCTCTTGTGGTCCATGTTCTCACCCGACGTTCACATTACGCTCTGTTATTGCCGCTTCCACTCGTTGGGAAATGAGCTGTGTCAATTCCTCTTAAGTTGTTGGAAATCCGGCGTTTGAACCATGAGCACTTAGATCAGCTTTGGTTGCCATTATTATCTATTGTTTCGAAGATAACAATCCAAATTAATTGGTTGCATATGGCGGAAAATAAAGAAGTGCATATATATATATATATATATATATATATATCTATTACTATATATAATACATATTGCCCTAAAGGGCATTTTCGTCATGAAAAATGCTGAATCTTTAAGACGCGTATACATTTTAAAGCATAATGTACAAGACATAATGCATAATCTCTCGAACAATCTAAATTTAGGGTTTACAAAGCGTCTAGATATATGCCCATCTCAGAAGCACGCGCATCTCAGACATCATCATCATCGAGACATGCAAATTAGGCGGCCACTATTCGACTCTTTCTTCTCGAGCCTCTCAAAAGCACGCACCGCCGGCCACATTTACGGCTAAAGTTGTTTACTCGAGTTCGATTGGCTGTGAATTTCTCTTGAAAGCATCTATTTTCTTGACTTAAAACCTCCATCGATTCTTCACTTCTCTCGAAAGCATCTATTTTTTTCATCCTTCACAAGCAGAAGAAGGCCTGGAGAAAGAAGCCATCGTCGGCCATCTGCAAGTAATAATGTTTTCATCTCCATCTTCTCTGGTTCTATTCATCATCATCTCTTTATACCTCTCTTCATCATCTCTTCAGATTTTTAGGGTTTTTGTTCACTTTGATGTACGTTTTCAGAATTACACAAACAACCATCATAAGTTGTAAGTATTTTTCTGTAGTGCTATTATTTTACAAATTTAGTTAGGGTTACAAATTTACGCCTTTTATTCAATCATCCTTGATGTTTTCTTTTACCAGATCTGTTGTTTTCACATTTCAACTGCAGCCTCCTCTAGCAAACTCCAGTCTTCCCTCTCCCAGTTCCGATGAAAACCCTATCTCGGGATATGGTAGCAGATCTGCAAATGAAACCGTCGGATCTGTTATTCTCCAGCGAACAACCGCTGCTTCTCCGCCGGACCTGTAGAGTTGGTTCGTACAAATTCAGTCGGACCGCTACATAAGATCTGTGGTCGTCGCTATCGCAGCCTACAGCAACCAGGTAACTCTTTTCTTTAGACTCTATTAATAATTTAGTAGTAAACTCATACATCCTTTAGAATTATTAGTTTGATTTCTTTTAAAATCGTTCTTGCAGGTTTCATAATGTTTTCGTATTACAACCCTACTCAAATTCAAATTATGTGTTCTATACTGAATAGGCTAATGCTCATGTGTCAGCGATGGTGAGATTCTTATTGCTGCAGCTTATGTTCGTTCAATATGGTTTGGCTTCTCCGAGTTTGCTCTGAACATTTACGATTGCATCATTCTTCTATCACGTCATTTCTAAAAACTTAATTCCACGGTAGCCCTAACGAGGTATGTTTATTTCAGTTTTGTTGTATGGTTGTTTTTTATCCCATGATTCATTTTAATGTTTTTTATTTTTCTGGATAGGTAATGAAAGCTTATGCAGCACCTACTTTTAGAAAATATTCTAGAATTGTATCCACACAAGAGTTACAAAATGGTGTTTTTAGTAGTAATTGAAGAGGCTTCTAATTTAGGGCATGATTTGTCAAGGGATATGGAATTGAGGAAGCTATGTGTGTGATATCTGTTTGCAGGCTTCAACCACTGTTGTTTATGTGTGTTTTCGGCTAACACCTTTTCTTTGATTTGTTGTATTTGTATTTTTTTAGCAACACTTGGGTGAAATTGAGTAGGCAATTGCAGAACATTATTGTTGATGGTTACAATGGTTATGGAGCTGAACAAGGTGAAAAGGTATGCATAATTGATAGCATTTGTTTGTAAAAGCTCTCAAGTTTTTATAAAATATAAAGAAGCTACAAGTTAAAATGATTTAGAGAGTTCTAAAAATTGCCCGAAACAGGTGCTAAAGAGTATACTCTACCCATACTTTGGAAAAGAGGTTACTATCTTTGCTTTATTACTCATGATCGATTTTGACAATTTGTCTATAAACAATGTTGTGGGAGCGTTTGGATGTTTGTTCGAAAGTGATTATTAGATTGTTTCGGCTTGAAGTCATAACCATCAGTTTTAGTGTTTGGATATTCACGTTTTACTTTTGATTATATCATTAGCCTCATTAGATATACATCCACTGTTCAATATCAAATAATCATTTTCAAAACGTAATTTTAGTAATTTTAGGTAGTTAGCCCAATGAGAGCTACCATGGATTTAAATTTTTCGAAATGACCTGATAGTAATTTTAGGTAGATGGGAAGCCCAATGAGAGCTCAAGTAATTTTAGTAATTTTAGGTAGTTAGCTATTTCAGTTCTATGATTGATATATTCTAATAACTTATTGTGGTTGTTTTGCTGATTCTGACTCCATAGTTGCTGATGTTGAAGAGAAAGTGCAGAAATTTAATGACAAATCTGGAAAACTGAAGAGTACATTGAATCTCTTTGTAGGAATGTTTAAAAGAACTGAGCTTGAAATAAAATCATACATATTGGTACAATACTTCTCAAAGCTCCACCCAAAGGTACATTCATTCGTCGGTTTATATAAAGTCGTTATTTGCCTTCAATCACCGCTTAAGTGTATTGTTCTATCTTTTATGATGCTTTGCCTGATTAATCACCAATTAATGTTGGAAATAATACATTACAAAATAATATAATATGCTCTTTTATAAGAATTTTGAGCAAATTATAAAGAATACATTACAATTAGATAAAAAACCGTCTTTGGAATAATAACTAATAAAGATGCTTCATATAACATGAAGCGATTACTTACGTGAAGTATTTTGTATCTGACAAGTTGGATTTCAATGGTGTAACCTCCAAATTGGATTTCAATACTGACAGGTGGTAACGGGTCAGACCGAGTACTACAAGTCATGGGTCAGATTAAAACGGTCAGCATTTCGTAATATTCCCATGTTGGTTTATGCAGGTTGCAACAATCAAAGATCAAAGGTGAGAAGTGGACTGCTTCATTCTTTTTATGAATTTGATAAAATCTTAACATGAATGTTTTTACACTTTCACTTATGTTTTGAACTCTCTTAGAAAAGTCTAAATTCCCTGTCAATTTGGATTCAAATGTGGTCCTTCTTATCCCTAAATTCAGGCAGCATCTAACTGAAAGTTTGTGTCCAATTTATATTTTACTTGAATAGGCTGCTTAATTATTTCTTTATCAATTGTCGGTTATGCCCTTATTGAAACGCTCATTGTCTGCTTTGTCAATGGAATCCTTGCAAGTTCATAATTACATTTGCTTGATGTTTTATAGGTGCCATTTTTGACCTGAACATATGAGTTGTTTTGACCTATAGTGGGGAATGTCAAGTGCAACCAAAACTCTTTGTGGACAAGCGTTTTGAGCAGGGCAACATCACATGATGGGCATATACTTGCAAAGATCATGGTTAGGATCACCCTTCCTAGGCTGGTTCTTGATTTTAAAAAGATCTTTGTTCTTTTTGTTTGTAAATCAGTATACAGGTATAATTCAAACGAATTCATGGTTGATATAGAAGTTCATATCCCGTCGGCTTTCGATCCATTTGCTGATGTTGACCAAGATTCAGGCGGTGGTGCTGGAGTAAAAGAGTATATTCATATCCGCATACAGCAAATAAATGGTAGAAAAAGTTTGATGGCAGTTCATGGTTTGAAAAAGGAGCCGAGTTACAAGAAAATTCTCAAAGATTTGAAGGAGTTCTGCTGCAATGGCACTGTTGTGCAAAATAAAATTAGAACTTTGCAAGGACATATCCGCATAAAATTAGATCAAATCAAATCATGTATTGTGAAAAAAGATCAAATCAGATTCATGGTTTTTGAAGACAAAATGGTTTGATTTTCAAGTTTGGGTTGTGTTTTGTTTAGTGATGCCTACTGCGATTTCTTGATTGCTGTTTATTTTTTGTGATTAATTTTATCGTCCTTAATATGCATGATGCCTGATTTGTAAACGTAAGGTTTGCCAATGTTTAACTTGGTAGCGTGTTGATTTCCTATGTTTATTTTTTTATTTTATTTTATTTTATTATTATTATTATTATTTTGAACGACATGTACCATGTTAAATGAATCTGCACAATAACACTTAGGATCAACTGATCATTTAAAGGCATATTTTAATGTCTGGTCTCTTTGAACGACATGTACCATGTTAAATGAACCAAACAAGAGGCTTTGAAAGTTGGTAAAAGCGAACTAGCAAGTGCCAAAAGTAAGAAATTAGATGAATACATTTTGGCAATTAGTCGTGTTCGGTAACTCAAGGATCAGTGGATTCAATGTAGAAATACATGCCCAGAAAATCTATGTTCTATATCACATTTGATGAACCTAGAAATATTGACATTTGACTTCAAAAGTCAACGAGCCAAAAAGGTATAAGCTTGAAATTGTAAGTATATCTATTGAAAATATAGCACCTTGTCTATCTAAACATTGTTTATACCATTTTATTTTAGTGAATTCATGTTTCCCAAGTTTATGCTATAATTAAAAAAACAATTATTATTTGCCCTTAAAATCTACCATATTTGACCACAAAAGTCAAACATATAAAAATTACATCTTGGCTTTGCTATCGGTCATTCTGTCCATTTAAGTGTTGAGTTTCACCTTTGTCTCAAAGACCAACAAGATTAATTGATTGTTGTTTATTTATATTTATGCAGGTAAATCTTAGATGCAACATATTTAACAATTTTATTACTTTTTTAAGGTTTTGTTTATTAAAAACTGATTTCACATCTAAGGAATTCTAGATCTGGTTTATGCCGTATCTATGCTAGACATGAAGTGAGACTGCAAAATTGAAGGTTCAATATTGTCTTATTATGTGTAATGGTAAAGCTTCTTAGATGAATGAATTCAATGGGGAAACATGAAAAAGATGGTGTTATCCTTGATTTAATGCTTTTATATCTCGATGTTATTTTACACTCTGCAGTTTACTATAGTTTTATTTTTTTTGTGGTTCGACAGCTTCATGTAAAGCCCCACAAATGTCAGGGGCATTATTGTTTGAAGAAGGCTTTGAACAACTTTATGCAAAGCCTACCTTTCAAGTTGATTTCAAAATCATGGGTGTAAATCTTTCGCAGCATTGCGCTAACAGAAACAAATGATGCGATGTAAATTATAACGCCATCATAATGCGTGAACAAATGACGAATAACGCCATCATGTGCAGATCGATGACGTTGCTGAAGAAGGTTGCACTCGATGTGATTAGATTTGGAAGTGATTTTATGATTACGGATTAATTTGATGTCTAGGAGAAGAGGTGTAAAAAAGAAGAAAATAAGCAGAGTAATTTGATGTCTAGGAGAACACGGGATTAGAGACAATTTCATGATTACGGATATTAAAAATAATGTACTTGCTATACTTTGTTTATAGTCTGCTTTTAGATTATAAAAACTATATTAAAAAGTGCCCATGGGTTTCATAAAAAATAATAGTTAGTTATAAAAGTGGGTAATTATAAATATAGAGTATTGTGGATAAAATATATGAGTGTTTTAATTTAAAATAGACACTGGGCAGGACCAGAGGATACACCCGATAGTTATTTAAAAACACATTTGATTGCTGTCACCACCGAAAGCATGTACCTCGTTATAGATTGTCGTCTTGCTGCATTGTGTTAACAGAAACGAATACCACGCTGTAAATTGTCGTTGCCGTCGAACGCCAAACATAAAACAAATAATGCGCTATACAATACAATCGCATATTGTTTTCGCCAATGAACGTGCATATACCGCATTATAAGTTGACACCAAACTACATCGCGCTAAAAAACGAACACTGCGATGTAAATTGTCGCGTTGCCATAACAAGCGAACAAATGACGAATAACACCCTATAAACCGTCGCCGCCGCAACGCGCGGGCACACGGCTAGTATATATATATATATATATATATATATATATATATATATATATATATATATATATATACGTACATATATAATAACTAAGAGGAGATTTTTCATTACTACTAATCATACGTTTATTTAAACCAAAATTCAATGTCTTAAGTGGGTTCACATCCCATATTCAAACATTCAAATTTAACATACAATCCAAATAGTTTCAAAATAAACCAATTCATCACAAACAAATAACCACAATTATTAGGAGACGCATTGCCTCCTTCACCCTCCTGTCACTCTCCTCGAGCTCACTGATTCGATAATGCATCTTGTCCAAGGATCCCTTGTCCAAGAGGCAAATCTACTCAATAAGTTGCAGTTGTCCGATCGTTCGATTTACTTTCCTCTTCAAACCAATGATTTCCTCATTGATCTTTGCAATTCGAGGATCGATTTCGCTGCCAAGATCATTTTCGCTTATTCGAACCGCTGTCGGAGGTTGTGGTTCTCCACTCATTGGAGCCATTCCCTTCTTTTCCCCGAGTTAACCTCCTTTTGAGACGGCTAGTATAAACTTGAAGAGGTATCCCCTTCTCGCGCCACGAAGGTATCTCAAGTAAAGATGGCGGCACCACCCACCTTTCAGCATTCTCCGTCATCATTCCATTTGGTTCTCCCGACTCTTCGCTTGGCTCGCTGTCAGATTCGCTGAGCCATCCGTTAGCGGAATAAGCCCATATCGAATCCAACTCCGTTCCAAACGAATCGAAGGTTGGTGATGGCGGTTGTTTCAGTCCAACGACAGCATTGTGAGGAGCGTCCTCAGAATCACTGTCCATAACGAAAATAGTCCTTCGAGAGGGTGGCATATGAAATTATATAAGCAACTAAATAGTTAGCAATATATTAACAAATTATTAACAAAATGAACAAATAACTTTTACCATAGGATGCCTGGCGATTTGGATTGGTGTACTTTCGTTGCACGTGCTACCCTTTGTCATACTTCTCATTCCTTAGGTTATAGTTTAAAATGTAATTTTTTTTTTGGGGTTCCCTATAACCTGAGGCTCTGAGACCACTTTCTGTAACACCCCAATTTTTGTTTATTATAGCGGAAGGCTTACGTGATAGTAATTTATTATTTAACCCATTGCTTTAGTAGTGTTAATAAGTGAAACATATTTTATATTAAAATACTTTTCATTACAAAGTTGGGATATACTAATTATCCCCTAAAGTGTTTACAAAAGATTTGGGATGAATCTATCATCCCATATTTAGGTCCCTTCTACATTCCACCACTACTAAAACATAATATAGACTCGATAGCACGTCACGTAGTCATCCTCGTACCACCAAATCGATATCTCCATGCATCCCTGTAAGGATCAAATAAACCCTCACGCGATATCTGAACTAGTGAAACCGTGCGGAAACCGATTTAACTAGTTGATTCAAGAACAAGGTGAAAGAATATAATCGAAAAGTACTATAAAGCAATTGAAAAACAAACCGATTAGAAGAACACTTGATTACCTAATTGTCTGCTTGTTACACCTTGGTCGAAATTCTCAAGGGAGAATTTCGATGACACCTTGAACACCTCAAAAGACTAACAACCCTAAAACAAACTAGGAGGGGACTATTTATAGTAGAGATTGACTTGGTGAACAAGTCAATCTCTTTACAATTTTCGAAAACCCCTTGGCCCATCTAAACAAAATCGGACCAAGTCCCTATCCATACTAGCCCAATTACATATTAAAATCAGCCCAATACAACTAAACAAGCCCAAAATCAATCTAATGCAAAAGCCTTAAAATTCAGGTCTTTACAATCTTCCCCTAGGCTTTAGCATTAGACGGTCTTCACATTCTGAACTTCTTGGATAAATTCACAGTTGCTGGATCATACCAGAGCTCCTTGGCTACGATCTCAGCTACTGCCCGAGTGTAACACTTAGCATACTCTTCAGTGTCTGGGCTACACTCAATCTGATGTTTAGATAAGACCAGGATGTCTTTCTTGTGGAACCGCATCAGATCATGAACCTCCATGACATTGATGGTCTGGGACTTGCAGAGAATCTTTGCTTCACCAGAATAATCGCTGTATGCCCATGTCTGAAAGTCATGCAGACAGTCTTCAGGATGTCTCATTGGAAGAGGAATAGTCTTTGTCTTGTCTGTGGGAGGATACAAGACATTTGTAAATTTCTTGAGCTTCTCATCTTCCTTCCCTGGGATACTCTTCTTACCATCCCATTTGAACACTTTCCTGTATTTCATCACATACGACTTCTTGTGAGGAAACTCCTCAAACTTCCTGAACTTGCTCCTCACTGCTTTCTCCAATTTCTTATAGAAATATGTAGCCTGATCATTGTTTGACGGGTTGGAGAATGGAGCCTGATACAGCATAGTCAAATCCACATTCGTCCAGGAGTAGAATTGGGTCCAGCTTTTGTAATACTCCAATGGATACTGACCCCTTCTTCGTACTACGAACATGTTCTTTTCACCATCAAACATCCACGTCTTGACTGGTGCAGTAATGCCTTGTCTATCATGATAATGCTCTCCTAGTTGAATGAGATACCTCTCAGGTGGATAGGCAAACGTTTGTGACTCCCAACCTCCATCAAAATCTGAAGCGGGAACAGTCATATAATCTCTATCTCTGGTATCTTTGGCTTCACTAGAGGCTTCTGGCAATACTGGTTGTGTATCCTCAGGAATATCAGCTTCAAAGTCAAACACTGGTGACTGAGAGGAATCACCTGCACCTGAACCTCTTTCAGTTTTATCTCCCTGCTTGGATTTCTCTGAATTTAGCTGCCTGATCAGCTTGTGAAGTTCTCTCAACTGTCTTGTGAACTCTCTGTTAACTTTCTTCTGATTCTCCAATTCAGTATTATGCACCTTCTGAATATCTATCAGATCACCAATAACTTCACTCTGGGTATCATTCTGGGCTTTCAAATCGGCTATTTCAGCTCTGAGTTCCTTCTCTAACCTGAACTCCGGGGTTTCTACTGCCTTCCCCTTATCTTGAGCTGTGGGCTGTGAAGAAGATGGACCAGTACTTGAGCTTGTAACTGGTGGAACATATGAATTCAGTCTTCTTCTGATAGGGTCACTGGGGCCTTCGGTGTGGTGTGGTGTAGCAGCAGACTCAGTCTCGGTTTCATTTGTCTCATCAGTCTCTTCAAATGTAGCAGAAGCACCGAGGGGAGGATCCTCTGTGACTTTCCGCTTTCTGATCAATGGAGTCTCAGTTATCTCAGTCTCATCTTCCGGGATGTCAACATCGTCCAGATATGTATCATAGTTGATGGACTCGTCACCTTCAAAGTTAAGTGCTCCAATCCGCACATCTTGCAAATCAAACTCTTCCCAATCAGAGTCATCTGGAAGATCAACCACTTTCTGTTGTTGAGGGGTCATATAATGTTCTTCATCCACAGTTGCATTTCTGTTAATCGGAACCTCTTCTCTCACAATCTCTGCAAACTCTCCAAACTTGTCTCCAAACGACATCTTATCCGACAACTTCTTCTTCGGATTGATCATAGGAAACACCTCAATACCCATCGGTTTAGTATCATGTGTATCATTTGACTTTCTCAGTGCTGGATATCTTGAGTCCAGAACTAGCTGGATGAACCTTGGAACTGCTGCAAACTTCTTATCTCTTGATACCACCGACTTCACATCTTCAAATATCATCCTAGACCAGTTGAACCGAACACCTCTGATTAGTGACACCATTGCATGGGTGTGCACTTGGTTCAGCTGATCCGTAGAGCTCTTCTTGGCAATGACACATTTCTGTAAATAATGTGCCAGCATTCTCCAGTACGGAGGAATGAGAGCTTTCATCGTAGGAGGAGATAAAGTAAGATATCCCATTTCCTTCAGACATTTGGACACCATTTCTTTATCAAGAGCAATGGGATCACCAGCAACATCCTTAAGTCTGAGAGCCTGTCTGAAATTCTCTTCAGTTAAAATCACATCAGAAGCCTGAATCCTGGCAATTATCTGCTTTCCATCTTCAGATACACTTGCTGTCTTCCAAAACTCTTGCTGCATCCGTTTGCATATAACTGGACTTGCTGTTAATGCATAGTGTAGACAACACTTCTTCAGCCCTGCAATCATTGATAGGTACTTCTCTTTGTATTCAGCAGGCGGGTCCAGCAAATACGCCACCTGATTGTGATCTTTGACAAACTCCAAATCCCTGCGCTCACAAACACACATAAACAACCAAAACACACAAAAGTTCATTAGATTGAAGGATTTCACGAAAAACGGACAGCATAACGACTTAAATTTGAACAAAAACACCATTTAAAATATCATCAGGTACCTTTCCGATCGAAAAACAGGGTTTTCGATCGGAAAGCATCCGTTTGATCGAAAAGCTCCTTATGTTACCGAGAAGCCTGATCGAGAAGCCTAAAGGCCGATCGAAAAGCCCAAGGGCTGATCGAAAAGCCTCATGGCTTAAGAACACCGAGATCGAAAAGCCTACATCCCGATCGAGAAGTCCAAAACTCCGATCGAAAAGTATAACTCTCGATCGGAAAGTCTTGTTCCTCGATCGAGAAGCTCCCTCATCGGTGAGCCTCGGTCGAGAAGTCTCAGGGGTGGTCGAAAAGCCTCAAGGGGCTGATCGAGAAGCCCCTGAAACGATCGAAAAGTATAGTCTTCCTCCTTTTGAACCTGCAACTTGATCGAAAAGCTCACAAACACTTAGTTTAGCATGATTTCACTTAAAATGCATCTCCCAAACCATCATATAGCTCATTCCCGTCCACAAATTTCATAAAAATTACAACTTACTCAAGCCGATCTTGCGGGGGTCGAGCCGCTCGCTTTAACCGAGGAGCCATTGCTCCAATTGACTCCAGATAGGCACTCAGGGACAGATTCCGACTGGAGAGGTGGTGTCGGATGAAGTCGGCGGCGGTGGAGGAGGGTGAATCGGAGGGGGTCAGCGGCGATGAGGCTGTGACGGGATGGGGGAGTTGTGGGTGTCGGAAGATGAAATGGATGGTGGAGGTTGAGTCACGGAGTGATGGCGATGGTGGTGGTGGTCGTCGACGGTGACGGCGGCAGGTGGTGATGGTGAGCGGCAGAGGTGGGTGGTCTGCTAGGGTTTGGAGTCGAAAAGGGTGAAAGAAGAAGTGTGAGAGGAGCCGGCGGCTCCTCATGTTTTTGTTTCAAAAATTTTTTAAAAAATGTTTCACTTCACCCCCTCAACCTTGAGATTGAGCAAAAAACCTATCCAAACTTCAATTTTTTTTAAACAAACTTATAAAAGTTAACAAATCAACCCCCAATTCTTAAACAAACCTTGATTAAAAGAAAACTTCCCCTGAAGTCAAGCCCGAGAGATTTACAGTTTGGCAATATTTAAAAATAAAATACCTCACACAAAATTAGAAGTTAAGATAAAACAATAAAAATAAAAATAAAATAACAATAATAAAAAAACATAATCACAAAAAAAACTTAACCAACTGGATTTTGAGTGAAAAGGCGTTGTCAGGGATCATACCAGATTATCTGTGACTGAGGAACCCTTTTCAGCTTCAGTTACTTCGCGTGTTCAGGCGATTGCCGGTATTTTGGTCCAATCTTTAAACTCATGCTGCTTTCGCTTACTCAAGCAGTTTCATCACATTATTTATCTTTTAAGGTTTATTAATTATGAAAATCTATCCAGTTCACACACATAAGTCCTAGGTATATGTTGTACATTCTATCAAGCGCATCTGGTTTCCGTACAACCTTTTTCACGACACCTTTCCTTAAGCTCAACATCATGCTCCAGAGGGGTTGAGAAAAGAAAAGAATAGATCACGGAGGTTTTGTTGGATAATATACAAAGTCAACTGAATTTTTGAAACATTTTTAACAACGTTCTCATCAGTGACAAAGGCTGAGGGTTTTGGACGCTTGAGGGTCTCTTTTGATTGTGCACTTGGCATCTTTTGGTTTATCATATATACAATGTGATCTTAAAACGTACGTGGATCAGGGTGGTTCCAGGTCTCCGCTTTCGCAGAACAGAGGAGTCCTGATTCACGTACAACATTCCCAGGTCATTGCTTACGCAAAGCAGAGGGAATGGGATTTTTGAGCATGACATCAATACTCAGAACCGGGCGTGTGTCTCAGGATACTTGATGCACAGTCAAATAGAAATTGTACTAACCTAAGTGTGTGTTCCCTTTCAAGCATCATACGTTATCTTCAAGTGTTGTGATAAAACATACCTTTTGATTGATCGTCAGCAGAGCCTACCAAGCACATCGACCATGAATCACTGCTTTTCACTTCCACCTTACACGTGTCAGTCAGCAAACACCTGGAAATTTATATCACGTCCCACCTTCTAAAGGAAACAAAAGATTAAAAATTAAAAAGCACAATTTAATTTTGAGGGGTCAACAATTTCATCGTTTCTATTCTTCCCCTTGCTTTTTGATTTTTAATAACAACACACATTTTTTTTGATTTGTTTTTTTTTTGATTTTTTTTTTTTTTTTTTTTTTTTTAACACTCACTGACACAATACTTAATATGTACTAAAAACTGGCCAAGCTAACCTTCAAAGTTTATCTTTTGAAACTTTTCAGAAATGGGTTTTGTTTCATGCATAACCATACTTCACATCAAATTAGCCAAGAAACAAACAATTAAGACAATGTTACCTTTTTTCTGCTGATTTTGTTTTACCTCTCACAAGGAAACATACCCTCCATTGAAATCTTCATGTCATGTGGTAGAGAGATGCCTCCTATCCTGTGCCTGGAACAATCACTATCACAAACAAACAAGGTTAATGAAAGTCCTCCTTGACTGTTCCTGCACAATGTGAGAGATCAGTTAGCCATAAGTACCCAGGCCATTGTGGTTCTGGGTATACCTGAAGAATCGGTGAAAGAAATTTCTTTTAAGAACATCCCCTTTGTGATATCAGGAATTGGGGGTGTGGCTGCCTTTGATTTTGGTTTCCAAATTCCAGGTGATTTGAAAGTTGTTTTAGTCACCTTTGAAGTAGTGACTTTAGGTATTTCAACCTTCTTCATTTTAGGTTTCTTTTTCAAAACAGTTTTAGTTACCTTTGGAGGAGTAACTTTAGGTTTGTCAACTTTGTGTTGTTTTAAAATCGGTTTCTTCACCTTTTTATGAAAATTCTCAAAATTTGGAAAAACATATTTTTGATTTGAAAATTTTCTCTGCTCTTTGGCAGCGCCCCAATGTTGATCAGAGGGTTTTATCTTAGGAGAAACAGTCTTCATCGCCTTAGGTGGTTGCACCTTCATTGGCTTAGACTTAAGTGATTCCCGAGACGAAACACTCCGACTTTGTGGATAATATGGCTCATAGGGGCGATAGAGACAATTTCGGGCAATGTGACCAGGATTGCCACAATTAAAGCACGTTTGCTTCTTCAGGTAGAAGTCAGAAGTGTGACCGTTTGAGCTGTATGGCTTTGAAGGAGAGGCATTGAGATTCGGTTGCATGTTCAGAAAGACTCCAGATCTCCAGTTGTTCGATCTTTCTGACCTTGATCCATTTATGTTGACTCTTTTCTGATTTGTGGAAAACTGAGGAAAACCAGAAAGTTGAACTTTTGGGCCCTCTGGCTTCTGAGAGAAAGTTGTGTTGCCATTGCATGATCCCACTGATGAGTTTGGAGACTTGTTTGTCACCTTGGGCCTTTCAATCTTGATTGGAACGGAATTTGGAGGCTTGATGGTGATCTTGGACCTCATGCTCTTAATGTTAGATGATAAACCGCCATCATGACCCAAGCCTTTGAACTTGGAGGAGAAGGATGGTAGTTCATAGCCAACACCTGGTTCTTGGTTAAACATAGACCCAGATGTCATGAATATCCTACCATTGGGCCTTGTAGTCATCACCACACGTTCCCGCTTTACCTCATCCACCACTTTCGAATAAGGAGTCTCGATCTTTGGATAAGGAGTCAACTTTTCTTCATCAGCTCTCTTCACTTCACTAGAGCTTGAACCTGCACACTTAGTAGTGTCATTTGACTGAGTTGCGTCTGTGGCTGTCTTTTCATCTTTGTGCATAGGTTGAGGCCCATACACCATGGTTGCTTCATTAAGTGACTCTTTCAACAATTCATCGGCAGTTTGGGGCACTCTGATGTATTCATGTTGTAATGGGGGAGGAAAATTTACATCCCCGAGGCCAGATGTTTCTTTTACATGCTCGAGTCGCTCCTCAGATTTGAATAAAGTACGATGAGAGTCCATCATTTTCTTTTGAATAACTTGATGTTTCTCAAGCACAGATTGGGAGGAGTCAAGCTTGGTTCTGAGTTCCTCAACCTCCTTGGTTAGCTCTTCTACCTTAGCATTAGCAAGCCCAAGATAGGTGCTTTTATTACTAACATCACGTTGAAGATTTTTTATGTCTACCTTAGCTGCTTCCAGTTTCTCTCTATATATTTTAGCCTTACTTTGATACTCCCTAAGATCTCTAGCATAAAATTCACGATTTAGGGTTTCATTTGTGAACTTACGTTCCCATTCTTTAGACTCACACTTGGGATTACAACATATCTCATTGATGTTGGTAGATGCAGTGGTAACTGGCAAGCATAACATGGAACAAACACTACCCAGACAATGATCACTGGATATCGGGTTAGCGTTATTTAACCAAAAACCCTTCCCCTGAACCTAAGGACTCTTCACATTATCTCCCCCTGAGATTCTGGAGGGGTGAAACATTCTTGCATAAAATCCATAAAAACTTATTAAAACCTTCAAATTAACCTGGCCAAGGTTGAAAAATAAACAATAAAAACTTAAGATAACACAAAAGAAAAATAAAAATAAAAACAAACATACCAATTTACTAAACGAGAAGGTTTCTATGGGATCAAACCGTATGAATCTGACTGAGGAACCCTTTTCAGCATCTGTTACTCGAACACGTCCAGGCAATTGCCAGTATATTGGTCCTTCTTAAACCCATGTTCCTCATTTTCCCGGCTGTTTGTCACTTATTTATCTTTTAGGTGCATTAATTATGAACATCCGACAGTCACACACAAATCCTAGGTAATTAATATGTGTAGTCTATCAAGCTTGATCATTCCCTACCACATATTTTCACATTCCCATATCCAGAGTTTTGAATCTTTTCTCGAGACTTGGTTGAGAAGAGAAAGAACAGATCATAAAAGAGATAGGGATAATATACAAAGACTTGTATGATTTCAACTCAGAGGCGTTTATCAGTCAGGTGGTAACCTTTCATCAAACACATAAGCCTAGTCACAAAGTCAGGGCTAAAGGGTTTTGAACAATTTTTGTGGATCCAATGGGTTTTACCGTGGGGCTTTGTGGTTAAAATGTACTCCCGCTGAACTGGCTTAAGCTGGTCATATGCAGAATTGATTTCTGGGTACGGGACAAAATCATGAGGTCTAAGGTCCCGCACTTTCTGCACATTTTGATCATGACAATCATTCTTATTTTCTGTAGGTTTCCCACCCAACACCCCACCATTTGTGAGTTTGGGACCAGCAACCTGTGGTCCCTTATCCCTTCTTAAAATTTTAACAGTTTTTAAGGGTTTCACAGGTTTAGCATCACATTTCCCAAAGTTAAACACACTACAAGTAACAGATTCATCAAACACAGTTGACTTGGGAAATGCTGACTCAGACTCAAAACTTTTTGAAGCAAAATTATCAGTTTTAAAAACTGGAAACTTTTGACTCTCAAAACAAACACTTTTTCCCTTTGAACCTGCTTCTTCATTTACTTTATCTGCACAAGAAGTAGAAGTGTTAGTAATGTTAGAAACAGGAGCATAAATTTTAATGGGACAAGCTGCTAATTTCTTTTCAATCTCAGCTTTAGCATCCAAGTTGGTCTTAGAGCACTCATAATCTGAGATCATTTCATGCATCAGGGGCATCGGTACTGTATGAGTGGATTTTTCATCTTTTATTTCAGTACCAAGACCCAAACCAGAGTTGGCTTTTACATGACGCATACGAGCGTCTGTGTTGTAGAAAAGTGATCTAGCCTTCATCATTTCTGAAACAATCTTATCATTTCGCTTAACTTTGGTTTGCGATGTTTCTAATTGCCCTTTAAGTTGCTCAAGTTCAGTTTTTAATGTGGCAATTTCTTCATTAGCAACTGTCAGATATGTGTTTTTGTTGCTCAAGTCCCTTTGAAGATTTTTTATGTCAATTTTAGCAGCTTCAAGTTTCTCACTTAAGTTTTTACTTCTACCCTTATATTCCCTCAATTCTCTATCAACAAATTCACGATTTAGGGTTTCATTGAAAAACTTAGTTTGCCATTCTTTAGATTCAGTAAGAATAGTTTGACATTTGGAGTTGAGACATACCTCAGAGCTGCTTGCGGAGGATCCTGGAGTGATGTCTGCCATGAATGCATGTTGATATTCCTCAGCTTCTTCCTTTTGTGCTTCCTCTTCAGCTAACAGGGCCACATGGTCAAGTGTGAGGCTGAGGTCCTCCACCTGAGGTGTCCAGTCATATCCTGGCGTATGCTGAACCACCAGTGCCTTATCATTCTTTCCAGTCTCCTTCTTCATATTCTCACTTCTGCTATCAGTCTTGCTTTCTCTATCCACTTTCGGTTTAGTGCACTCTCTGGCATAGTGCCCATACTCATTGCAGTTATAACACCTCAAATTAGCTTTATTAAAGCTCAACTTGATTCCTTTTCCCCCATTCCAATCCTTCTGTCCCTTCTTTGCCATGAACTGTCTTGCACGGAGGGCAGACATTCCCATCTGATACGATATGTCCATATGCTCTAGATCATCAGGATTCACTTGATTCACATCATCAGGTGACAGATCCGTGGGAAGAAGTGAGCCTGCCACGAGTGCCTGATAGCAACTCATAATTCCCACTCCAAGAGCAAAGCTGGGATCTTTGGTTAGTGCATTTACATCCAGTGAGACAATGTTTGATGCTCCAGAAGAGCTTGAACCAGTAGCTTGTGCAATGAATCCCATTGGGGTTGAGGGTGGATTGGCTGGAGCGACAGCTGGCTGAGAAATGAAAGCTTGGTTTAATTGATTCATGAATGCTCCATTACCAGACTTTCTGGCCCTCTTTTGTTTCTTCTCCTCATATGCTCTGATTGTGGACATAAGCTCATTTAGTGATGCGGTGGACATTTGAACAGTCTTCTCAATTAGCTCAATAGTGCTGTCCCAATTAGGTGGAAGAGAGTTAACGAGCTTTCTGTTGACCTCCACTTGAGTGTATGTTACTCCAGCATCCTTCATTCCAGTGACTATCTTGATAAACCGCTGAAGTAATGTCTCAATATTCTCACCCGGGGCATAGTTGAACTCATTAAACATCTCCCTCAGACTCTCTTTGCGGGATTCCTTCATGTCATCATTTCTCTCATAAGCCGCTATGAGGGCATCCCACAATGTCTTTGCCGAGGTGTATTCCTTGAATGCTTCAGCAACTTCTGGGGATAGGGCCATGGTTAAGCCAGCTAGAGCCTTTCGATCTCGTTCAACCCTTTCCCAGTCCTCATCAATCCATTCTTGCTTGGGTTTAGGAACTGGAGGTTGACCCTGTGCCCCCGGAGTTGTTGGGACATAGTCTCCCACCTCGATTGATCGCATGATCTTAGCATCATGATAGTTGACATAGTTGACGAATCTGTATTTCCAGCTCATAAAATCTTTGCCAGACATCAGACGTGGCGGTCTGGCAGATGTCCCAATCTTAGAATCCATTTCCAAGGTTGCACTCGAGAGGCTTGACATATCGAAGGCCATAGCTTAAGGATCGAAAAGTGGGTATACAAGCACAAGTCTTGATCGAAAAGTGGTTCTCGGCTGAGGGAGGACTGATCGAAAAGTACTTTTCGATCGAAATGGATTGGGATCGAAAAGCCTATGCCGATCGAAAAGTGAAGGCTGGATCGAAAAGTCTCGAAGGGGGACTTTTCGATCAGGGAGCACGATGGATCGAAAAGTCTCAGGGGACTTTCCGATCAATGAAGACTGATCGAGAAGTCTCAAGGGGACTTCTCGATCGAAAGGGTCGGATCGAAAAGTCTCTAAAAACACTCCGAAACCTTCTGTCACGAATTGTAACCTGCACAAAACACCTCCGAAAGTGCTAAAAGCTGAAAATCACCAGAAAACTCAAGTCGTTAGTACTTAAAACCTTGAATCTGATATCGCGAGAGCCTCGAAACTTGCGTTTCTTGGCTCTGATACCAATTGTAAGGATCAAATAAACCCTCACGCGATATCTGAACTAGTGAAACCGTGCGGAAACCGATTTAACTAGTTGATTCAAGAACAAGGTGAAAGAATATAATCGAAAAGTACTATAAAGCAATTGAAAAACAAACCGATTAGAAGAACACTTGATTACCCAATTGTCTGCTTGTTACACCTTGGTCGAAATTCTCAAGGGAGAATTTCGATGACACCTTGAACACCTCAAAAGACTAACAACCCTAAAACAAACTAGGAGGGGACTATTTATAGTAGAGATTGACTTGGTGAACAAGTCAATCTCTTTACAATTTTCGAAAACCCCTTGGCCCATCTAAACAAAATCGGACCAAGTCCCTATCCATACTAGCCCAATTACATATTAAAATCAGCCCAATACAACTAAACAAGCCCAAATCAATCTAATGCAAAAGCCTTAAATTTCAGGTCTCTACAATCCCATTAGTTTCCTGAAAAATAGTTTAAAACCACAAAGTCAACACTAGGTTGGTGAGTCCACTAACAAAAATGATTGGTTTCCACTTTAACATTTAATCCCACTTATTCATTTCATGAATCAAGAGAGTGAATCCAAATAGAGAATATTTCTGGTTCGTAAACTAGCTAGGTTTACGATGCACAAACTAATCGTAGGCTCTAAATCAAAACTAGACCCATATTCGATCGTATTTCTCACCATGTTTCGCGACCAGAAGGACTGCTTAGTGAGTACGGGTGGTCAACCCCAGTAGATCTACCAATACATCTCACGCTACATTAATGATCTAGAAGGCATTGTTCTAAATTTTCCAAATTCCAAATTCATCATTCAGTATATGCCTAGCTTATCTTTTCTATGAGCGTGCGCCGACACTCACGCTTAATTTCATACCCACAATCTTCTCAATCAATCATTCATTTCAAAATGCATATTAATAAATAATAAGCCCAAAACATTTAACAAAATATATCAATTCAATTTAGGGCATTAGTTAGTGAAACTCACCTTTGCCTTATCGTAGGATTTGTGCTTCTAATTGTGTGATTTTAAGTGCCTTGGTGCTATTTCCCATTAATATCAGATTAGTTAGGCAACTCTACTTAACTAATTTGACAAATTCTGAAATTTCAAACTATTTGGGCAAAATGACGATTTTTCCCTTATTCGACTAATTCCAACAAATAAAGCAAAAGAAACTAATCTTTACTCATGGAATTTTATGCTAAGGCTCAATATAAGTTATTATACTTAATTAAAATCATTCCAAACATTATAGCACTTATTTTCTATTTTTTCTCTATTTTATGCTAATTTACCCGTTTTTACGGCTTTTCGGTGACGGTTTTTTTATCCAAAGCTTCATTGTATTTACTCTTCGTGTTATTTTCGTTTTACATTGATTTCGACACGATTAAGTAGACGATCTACCGCTCACGCATTTTCACGATTAACTCTAATTTTGTAAACGTTAACTAACTTGTTAAGGGAAAAAGTTAGTAACTGGAAACCTGAATACCACTACAAAACCCAACAGTGGTATCAAAGCTTGGATTACCACAGCAAATCAAAAGCGGACGGTTTTAAACTAGTGATTTTGCAAAATGGGGTTAACTGCCCGAAAGTTGCGAACGATTTTGTTTTATTTAATTTACATCTATTTTATTTTGGTCGACTTAATTTCAACTAATATCATGCAATGAATTAATCGATTTCAAATTTAAACGTGTATTCGTTTCATCCTTATAATAGATTTAGGATTTCCCGCTTTCAAAAGGTTCTATTTTTTAAAGTTTCCTGAATTGGTAAGTTATCCAATTTAACAAGACCCCAACTCGGTAACTTTTCTAATTTGGCAAGACCACAATGGTGGTGACTTTCCCAAGTAGTCTACTTGATTCGGAAAATTTTCCAAATTAGCAAGTTTCCCGATTTGGCAAGTTTCCTATTTTGAAAAAAGTTGTCCATTCGAGACCTGAAATCCCAATCAAAGTCAATAAGTGTCTTGGAGTCAGTGGGAGCCTATAGAGATGAATGGATTCCTTTAAAGCTTGTTTATATGGTTGTAGACTGTCCAGTGATGTAAGTATCGGTATGGATCTTATTATTGCGTGATATGATCGATTCGATGAGCAGCAAGTTAAATAAACGCTTCTTTGATTGATTTCAATAGCAAACGGTTACAGAGAGAAACTGAGAGAGAACACCTAAGAAAACACACACTTAAGACTTGATGCACTCACTCTTCTACTCTTAACAAAAGACATGAAACTATTTATAGTCACATGCCCAGCGTACCAACTTAACCAACGTACTAGTTGGTCCGGAGCTGCGTGCCAACTAGTCCGCCCACTGGTACGCTGGAACAGAAACTTTACAAAACAAACTTTACATTACCAAAACGCATAGACCTTACATCAGACACACAAACTTGTCACACCCCGGTCAACGGTATCGGGTGTGAGCGAGAATGAAATCATAGGCGAGGATACATAGAATAATATCTATTATAATTAAAACTTCATAAATCATTACGTCATTGTGTTGCAGCGGAAAGTGATAGTGGACAATGATAATGTCTTACATTTGAAAATAAGTCTTAAATTAATAATAAAAACATTAACGGTTTATTAGGATAGTCGGGACTATGACTCCAAAAGCAGGTCCGATAGCATTTATAAGCCCCATTTGCATGTCTTCACGGAGTTGCATTAATTACCTAAGAAATCATGAATTTAAAACGGGTCAACATAAGGTTCGTGAGGTTCACAGGTTTTTGATTTATCAGTTAAACAGTTACAAATCAGTTTTCGGTATACTTAAATATTACAAAGGTTTATCGTTTTGGATGTATGAGCTCACATGAACCTTGATTTCAAATACTAACGGTTTACCCACCCAGCATCTCTTGCCCAGAGATGTTAAACAGAGCAGAATAACTGACGTGTACCCCCAGACAATCCGGAGTCAGAACTGGAGCTACCAGTTAGGGTAGGGTTGTCAACCCAAATAGATCTACTCACTAGCTATCGTTTCGTACAGAACTAATTGAAATCAATTAATGGTGGGATACGGTTGTACAAACGTTTATAACGATAATGTACCAAGTTGAGCAATCAGTAAGAGAACAAGTAGTCATACGGCTAACAGATAAACCATAATATTAAGTAAAAACATTGATCAGATTTCATGATTTCTCCCCCAAAGTATAAAACAGTTAAAATGAAAAGGGGTCGTGAAACTCACTGAATCAGCAGGTATGTAGAAATTTAGCAGGATAAGAACGGTAGCACGTAACGTCCTAAATCATTAAATAAGCGTATGCATAAGGTCAATGATCAATTGTGTAACGTAAGTCATCCAAATGATACCGGTCAAGTCTTGACGTTTTAGTCCCATTTGTATACGTTTTGAAAACCCGTTAGCTTGTATTTATTAAATAATTACATTCATGATTATTTATATTTATGTTAAATAAATATAAACAAGGAAATCATCAATTAATAACTAGATCAAGTATTGAACATCGAGTTTAAAATAATAATGTTTATTATTATTTTCATACGTTCGTTATAATTATTAAAATAATTATGATGTTTCCACAAATAATCTCTCGTTCGATTATTTATAAGTTAAGAACATATTACACAAGTTTTATAAATAATGATGTTTATTATTTTACTTGTGAAAGTAAAACCTTTAGTTAAAGTTTATAGTTATTAAATTTATAACTATTTTAACTAGTTAAGAAAAGTCTTGGAAACTTTTAAATAATTATTTGTCTAAATAATTATTTAGTTGTTTATGAAATAATTGATGTCTTTAAAATTATTTATTTAAAAACGTCATGAAAGCAAATAATTATGTTATTACTTGGACTCATATATTTTCTCTTAAGACGTTTATGCAAGTCGTGTCTTTAGATAAACTCATTTATCCGACGTTATCGCGTATATCGCCGTGTTGGTCCCGGTTTTATTACTACGCAACGTCTTTATGTTTAGATCGTTTTGAGTTCACAAAACGATTTAGAAAAATTTATCAAGTCTTCCAACATGTAAGACTTGCATTTATTTTATAAAAATGATTTATTTTTATAAAAATCTTCATTTATTCATAAAAGACAAAGGCTAGATTTTTGTTGCCTTTTATAGGAATTTAAGAATCCTAAATTTCTTTTATAGTAAGTCCAAGATTAAATGATTTGATATAGATGTGGTCCTTGCCATCTTTGGATAAAAACATATAAATTCTTTTAAAAAAATGGAATGTTTTTAATAAAAGAAGTCATGGATTTAACCAAGTATTTAATATTTCCAAGTTGTAGGTGGATTTTTATAAAAATAAATTATGTCAAAGTCTTCTAACTTTTATTTATTTTTATTAACCCAAGTAGTTTTAAATAATCATATGACTTGATTATTTTTAGTTGTCATTTATTATTATTATTATGTTTAAGCATGGTAAGTCCACTTAATTAAATGTTTATGTCCAAATCCACTAACACATTTTATGTGTTAGGACCAAATTTAAACAAGTAAATATATAACATAAACATATCTACTAACACTTTTAGGTGTTAGGACCAAAAGTAATTAAACATAATAACAATCCACTAACATATTTTCATATGTTAGGACATGGAAATTTAAATGACAATCTACTAACATATTTTCATATGTTAGGACTTTTAAATATAATAAATCTACTAACATAAATGTATGTTAGGACCAATTGTAACAATATTAATCATAATACTTTGTTAGTCTTAGGTTAATATTTCATTAAATATGAAGGGGCTTAATATTGTAAATCAACTAACTATGAAATCTTTAGATTTCATAAACAAGATCATGGTGCACACTTGCTACTATCCAAAAGGGTTCACAAATGTGTTTCACCAAAACATTATGGTTCTTGAAAGAATGGAGGTTAAGAAGTGAGTTTTGTTAGTTGATTAACAACACAAGCATTCTTTGATCATTTGGTTTAGTTTGTCAAGACTTGTAGGCTTTTCCTGGGTGGTAAACATGTAAGTAACATAGATGAAAAGGGGTTAAAAATACTCACAATGTGTGAGAATTTCACAACCGAGAGAAGGGAGGAGGAACGGTGGTGGTCCGGCGGGGCTGTGGCGGTCCGGCGGCGGAGTAGGGCGGCGGTACGGTGGTCGGAGGTGGCTAGTGAGCCCAATCGAAATGTTTTATGATTGGGCCGAAGCCCAATCGAAATGGAAGGGGTAATCGGGTCGTAGCCCATTTGTATTTGACAAGGGGGATGGGCCGAGGCCCATCGGGTGTTGGATCGGGCCGGGTTTCGGAGTCGGGCCGCGAGGGGATGGGGAACTGGGTTGGACCGGTTTGTTGAGTGGGCCGAGAGAGAAAAGAACCGGTTTGGGCCGGTTTGGCCCAATGCGTATCGGGCCGCGGGTCGGGTTTCTGGTTCGGTTCGGACACTCGGTGGGTCGTGGTGAACTTTTGGGTAAAGTTTCGGGTTTATCCGAGTTGTTTTGGGCTTATTGGGCTTACCGGGCCCAATGGGTTCAACGGTCGTTCGTTTGGTTAAGTCTTGACAACGTAACGTTTCGTATTACATTTTAAGTTCATGAAATGTTTTAACAGTTTGAATCAGTTTGATAAAATATAAAATATCAAATTTTATATTTAATTTCTTATTATTAAAGTTCCATTAAATAATAATATGAAACGTTCATATTTCACAGTTATTTTGCGCGATTATTTAAATCAGTTAATCATTTAATTAACACAGTTAATCATGCGGTTTAAAACAGTAAATCACATAATTATAACGTAATAAAAGTCAACAAAAGTCAACGGAGAGAGGGTTTGACCTGATTTTTGGGCCGGATGTCACATTCTCCCCCAGTTAGAAGAATTTCGTCCCGAAATTCAGTTCTGGTTACTGGTGGATGCGACGTTTTCAAACAGACGTGGATACTTTCGACGCATTTGATCCTCGCGTTCCCAAGTGTACTCAGGTCCTCGTCTGGAATTCCATCGCACCTTGACTATGGGAATGCGGCTATGCTTCAGCTTTTTGATTTCTCGGTCGAGTATTTCAACAGGTTCCTCAATAAAGTGTAGGGTCTCGTCAACTTGAATTTCATCAAGAGGGACGATAAAGCGTTTCATCAGAT
>JBCNJP010000017.1:53337505-53364051 GCA_039602395.1 Deinandra increscens subsp. villosa | reverse complement strand
CAGGGGGGTGGGGTTTCGGCCGTAAATAAAGAGAAGAGAGGGAGAGAAGTTGTGTTTTAATTTTTGTCTCATGTGCATGTATTTGTATATATGTAGGTTTATAAATATAAAATCTAGTAATGATAACCTACTCTTTTATTATTACATGCACACCACATCACATAAATGTGTGGACAGTTTACACTGTAAGTATCAGAGAATGTAAAATTTTGAAAAGGATGTGGCTTAGTGAACTTCATGGCATACTCGGTGCTTATGAAATGAAACTAGATCTTAAGCAAAACTCATCTTTTGAGTCAACTCAGCTGTTTTCAACTGCTCTGGTAACTACTGATTTTCAAAACCAGAGATTTTCAAACCCTTCTTCATATTAGTCACCTATAGTCAGTTTCCCTAAGACACCAAGGTGTCAAGAGAGTTTTTCAAATTCTTTTGAAAACTCTCACAATGCTTATGTAGCAACTGACTCATAGCAAAGCTTCACCCCTGAAGACTTAAATTGTATAGGTGCTGATGATTTAGAAGAAATGGATATTTTGAACCAACTTGCTATGGTGTCTGTAAGAACCCAAAGATTTTACAAAAACAGGTAGATCCTACAAAGGAGCAAAAGGTGCTCACAATGGCCTAGACAAAAGCAAGGTCAAATGCTATAACTGTCACCAACTGGGTTACTTTGCAAGATATTGTTCCAACCAAGAAGGGAAGGACAGAATCATGGTGGAAACAATCACAACAACTCAAGCAACAATGTTGCTCATAGTTCAGGACAACAACCCACCCAACCAAAACCAGCCAGAAGTCAAAACCATCAGAATGTGGTTGCTGCTGTAGCTAACCAAACTGTATGTGTTGAATGGGGAGACTTCCTAGCTGAGTTCGAGCCTATCAACCATGCTTTGATGGCCAAGCAAGATTCTCCTTTTGGTCAGGTAAATTCAATTCCTGAAAAAGTTCTTGAAAACTTATGCAGCCCTGCCTGCATTGAACAAGTGACAAAGTACAGAAATAACAATTCAAATCAGATTAGTGAAATTTAAAATTTAAATGAGTTAAAGGAATGCTTTAAGAAAACTGAGTCATCTTACATATCTAAGATTGACAATTTGAACAAAGAATTTGAACAATTAAGCAAACCAACTCCATTCTTGAAACACAATTGGATGACTTGTTGTTAAAACTTGAAAAATCAAGAAACGAAACTAAAGAAGCTAAGGCTGAGGTTGATGTTCTTGAAATAAAGCTAAATTATGCTTTGTTCACTTGTGATAAATTTCAAACTACTAACAAGAAAGCTGAGAAACTATGGATGGGAGGGATGTATGGGAAAACTGGTGTTGGCTAAAACAATGTTGAGCCACCAATTGAATATTCACCCGCAATTGAACAATCAAAGCCCTATCAACAAAATGTAAAATTAGTCTCATTGTTGATGATACCTCATCATAGTTAAGTACTAAGAAATCTGTTGAAACCAAGAAGCTTGAAGTCAACAATGCTAGCACATCTGCATCTGTTGACCAATCAAAAATTTTGAATCCTTCAATTGCTGTCCCACCTCCAACTATTTATGAGCCTAAGGAGTCAAAAGTTGGAGGAAAAAAACCTGAACAACAAAAGAGAAGTCAAACTCAGAGACTTGGTCAATTAAATTACAAACAAGTTACCAACTTTAAGCCTCCCAGGAAAAAGAGTTTTATGAAGCAAAAAGTCTTGAAAGTTTTTTATGTGGTGAAAAAGGGCACCTTGCTGCCATGTCTTTATTTAACCCACTGAGTAAAGTTCAACGTCTTCCAAAACCAAAATTTACTTAAAAACCAAAAACTGATTTTCAAAGAAAGCTCACAGGAAGAATCTCACCTGTGAAAAGCCAAACAATGAAGTATTTTGGACCTGAGTCCAACAGAATTTTGGTGGGAAATAAAAGAAACGCAAGTTTTTCTGTTTTAAGGCAAAATCGTCTTCTGGTCAAAGTTCAACCGGAACGACTTTCCGCTTGAACTTCAGTTCAACCGGAAAATCAAAAACAACCCAGATCAACTACTGCTTCCAAGCAGAGACCGAAAGTACACTTTGCTGAAGGGTTTGAACTGTTTGAAGGTCAAGGTAAGAGAAATCCCTCAAGAGGAAAGACCACCTCAAGGGAAAAAATTTCAAAAGGCAAGAAAACTAACCAACTGAAATTTTCTGGTAGTTCAAGTGGAAATTACTGTGTTCCACATCAGGTTAAAAAATTTTCCCGAAGGTTTCCCCAATAACCTGAAAGAACCAAATTGGTGAATCAAGCTCACTATTCAACAAGTGAAATGCCAAAGAAAGTGACCAACAAACTGGAAAAAATTCTGGGAATACTGTGAAAGAAAAATTGCTGAGAGGAAAACCAACAAGAGTGAAAGATCAAGTCAAACAAGCAATCCCATATGAGAGCTTGAACTTTGATAATGATGATTTACTTAATGATGCTCCAGTGGTAAATACTTTAGTACTCAAGGAGTACAAATATAACGATGCTTATGGCAGACCCAAGACCACTCAGGCTTGGGTCCCCTATAGAAACTGATCAAATCTGATGTGTGCAGGTGCAAAATAAAGGCGAACATAGCCTATGGGTAGTTGATAGTGGATGCACTTGCCACATGACAGGGAATAAACATATACTGGAAAACACAAAAAGAATCAATGGACGACCAGTTGCCTTTGGTAGAATCAAATTTGTTAGAATCAAATTTGTTGACACATTAAACTTCAATCTTCTTGGTGTCTCACAAATGTGTGAGAAGAACTTGAATTTAATGTTTAATGAGAAGGAGGCTATAATTCTCAAACCTGGTGTGAAAATCCCTGATGAGCTAATCATGCTAAAAGCACTCAGGAGAGATGGGCTATACATTTTGGATATGTCAGTTGCTGCACCTTCTTGTGGCACTGCTTGCTTCATATCCAAAGCCTCTTTGGATGAATCTGATTTGTGGCATAGGAGGCTAGGACATGTAAACTATAAGAACATGAACAGAATTGTCAATCTTGGCTTGGTTAAGGGTCTTCCTAACAAGCAATTTACATGTTCTGAACATTGTGTGCCATGTCTCAAGGGAAAGCAACACAAAGCCTCTTTCAAGCCCAAAATTGAATCTTCTATTTCACATCCTCTAGAGATGTTGCACATGGATATTTTTGGTCCAACTAGAGTGATAAGTTTGGGAAAAAGGTCATACTGTTTTGTCATTATTGATGATTTTTCTAGATACACATGGGTTTTCTTTCATAAAACAAAAGATGAAACTGCTGAATTGTTAAAAACTCTTATGATAAATTTAGAAAATCAATCCAACTTTAAACTGAAGACAATCAGATGTGACAATGGCACAGAATTTAAAGTCATGTGTTAAATTCTTTTTGTGAGGAAAAGGGAATTGTGAGACAATTCAGTGCTCCTAGAACTCCACAACAAAACGGTGTTGCTGAAAGGAATAATAGGACATTGATTGAAGCTGCTAGGTCAACGTTAGCAGACTCCAAGCTACCTATGATATTTTGGGCAGAAGTAGTGAACACTGCCTGTTATGCCCAAAACATGATTTTAATTGTTAAGGGCAAGAGTAAGACACCATATAAGCTTTGGAGAAAAAGAAAGCCAAACATTTAGTTCTTTAAGCCATTTGGTTGTCCTGTCACAATATTAAAAACCAATGAGCAATTGCCTAAGTTTGCAGAAAAGGTAGATGAAGGATATTTTGTTGGATATTCTGGTGTGTCTAAGGCATACAGAGTATACAACAAGAGAACCAAAATTGTTGAAGAAAACATAAATGTGTCTTTTAATGAAAAATCTTCCAACAATTTTGAGTCTCAGCCCACTTGGTTATTTGATATTGACGCACTAACTACCGCTTTCAACTTAAATGTTGATAAGCCTGTGAGTATATCAGTGCAGGGACATAATTCTTATAGGTCAGCTGATGATCATTGGAAAAGCAACCAAGCTGGAATCAAGAAGCCAATCTTCTTCTCTTCAATGAGTGTCAAGCCTATCTTGCAAAAAATGGAAAGAAACCAATTGAAACAGTTCAAATCAATGATGAAATAGTTCCGGTTGAAGTTTAGACAGAACCACTTTCTCCGGTTCAAGTTCAACCGGAAAACTCCATTTCAAAAACTGAGGGGAATACTATGTCAGGGTCAAATGAAGCTGAAAATTCAGAAAATGCCACATCAGATGAGCTTATTTTAGAGCATCTGACCTACAATTCAGACAAATATTCTCATGAAACAGTTGAAGTTTCTGATCCTGTATCACAATTTGTTAATGTTGAGCTTGAACACATACTTCCTAGGCTCAACATACCATCAAATGGAAGAAGCCATGAGTTCCCTATGCAAGTAGATAGAAGAATCAACAAGAATCATCCTCTAGAGAATGTTATTGGAGATATATATGCACCTGTTGTGACACCCGGCAAATTCAGGTGATTTTTCTGGACGAACGCGAACAACTATTTATTCGAACATACATGCATTAATACATCTAATAAGAATTTTAGATGGGTCATTGTGTCCACGAACAATCACACACGAGTTGAGTCGGTCCTAGTCGTTGGTGACTAAATTACTAAAATGCTATTAAATAAAAACACAATGTGCATAACTACAACTCTAGGATTTCATGTGTACTTGTGTGCTATTTGGTGTTAAATGATTATGATTTCATGTGGAACGATGTGTTACTAGAATTACATGAACCGAGCCCTTAGGTATACGTCGAGCCTAGATCAACCGTGCTTGCATATTAAATATGGGTTAGAAGAATGAAGGGACCTTAATTGAAAACTTAGTATACTTGAGGGGGGATAGGTAACACCTCAATCTAAATCTTTAGATTGAGATAAACTTGATTTAAAAAATAAATAAATAAATAAATAAATGAACATATAAAAAAAAAACAATCTCAATTCAAAATTGGAGATTGAGATATACCTCAATCCGATCCCGACCCATATCTCCTTATTTCTCTCAATTTTGAACGACAATCCCATATAACTCGAACTCCCGATCATTCTCACGAAAATTTCAACCCTCTGGCTATCCCTCTTCTCCGATCATCAAGGGTGCGAAGCCTGTTGTGCTGCCGGAGCTTGAAGACCAGAAGGTCGCTTCGTCACCGTGACCCGAGTTAACGATCTCGAGGAGTGCCCGACACCAACCGGGGGTAAGCTTCCTCGACAGCGTGTTTGTTCTTTATATTTTTCTTTTCTCTAGTCTGAGACATAGGTTCACGTATTAGTTGGATTCGATCTGTGATTCGTGTTTTGTCGTAGTATGATTCGTGTTCGGGACTCTTGAAAATCTGCCGTGTACTGCTCGATAAGATCCCGATCGTAAACAAATCGTGAATATTTTGGCTTCAAATAACAGGGGTGTGTTCGATTATATTGTGTGTTACTTGAAGTAGTTTTTATGTAAATCTGTTAGGTTTTTTTTTGAGACCTGCAACTATGTCGAATAGTATATATATAAGGGCTGTCGAGATAGGGTGGTCATGGTGGGGAAGAAGACACTACTACTATTGTATGTGAATAAATAGATTTTGAACTGAATATATTAACAAACTAAAAATTGATTTAGTGGCAAGATGCATGTGTGGAGACCAAAGGGTCGCGGGTTCAAACCCAGCGACTAACGTTTCTGTTCTTTCTTTTTCTGAAAATTCTGCAACAATTTGGCCTGAACAAAACTAGTTAAATATAGTCAGACCTGGGTAAATAACGAATATTAGAATGTGGCCTGGTGGTCGGGATGTTCGCAGGGTAGTGAAGCGCCCCAGGTTCAAACCTCTCTAACTGCAACTTGTATTCTTTTATTTTGATTTCTGTTTTGTAGTAAGGATATGGTACCTGAATGCAAAAGGTTAAATATATTAATAGCTGGGTAACAATCAACAAATTGTAAACTGCTCTAGTGGTTAGTGTCCATGTTAGCGACTGGGAGGTCGCATGATCGAACCCAGCGCCCAGCAGATTGTTATTTTTTTGTTTCTTGTTCAGTTTACTACTTGCACTCCTCCCTAAAGTGATATAATGCATGAGTTAAATGGTGTTAGTGATAGGTAGGATGTATACTCTCATGAAGGGTGTTACCTTGAAGTAAAACATGACACGAAAAAAAATATATAACTACACTTTTAGATTTCTATAACTTGCGTATTTATTTTACTAACAACCTAATGACATTACGACATATCTTGCATGATAAATGATGAGGAAATTGTTGATCTTATGAAATCTCGATAGCTAAGCTAGAGCATTTAAGATTTCTTATGTGCCAAACATGTATAGACGTGGAAACCAACGTGCTTTTTGTTAAATGCCCACAAACTAATTAGGTGCATGCTAGAAATGTATAACGTGTGCTTACTTGTTGCTTGCTATCTATATAAATGGCTATATGTGGAAACCATCTTAACTATAACTTTTCCAGAATTGGAAAGTTTAGCAAAACAAACAAACCTGGTTATTAACGAGTCACCAACGTGTCGTCAGGGTCGATTGAGTCAGTCTCGTGTTCATTCACTGTAGTCTTACACGTTCACAAACATATAGGTGATTCGTAGGAATTCATCAACAGTTTTATTTGAACTTTCTTGCCGAGCTCCCAAAGGTGAGTTTTCGAACATTTTCTCTAAGTATTTCAGTTAGAGAAAGGAGCATGCTACAAACATTCTGGTAATATAATTGTATTGGCTGATCACGTATGTGCACACATAACACGAATTACAAGTCCTTACATTTCGAACCGTTAGTTTATGGGAAAGCGAGGTAATCTTTGGTAGTACTATTAGGTTTGACAAACCCCGCCCGCGTTAGTAGCTCTAACTCGACTGGATGTCAAACGGGTGTAAAATTAGCCTAGACAGTATCATCATCGTCCGTGTTAGGCGATGGTGGAAGGCATTACAAACACAAACAGTCACGCTTCGATTGCGACTACATTATAGATTACCATGGCAAGAACATTTTTACAAACATCTTGACAAACATTTATTTTCTTGCATTGACATTTATGAACTCACCAGCCTTGCGCTGACCCACATAGCATGTCTTTCGCAGGTCTTTGAGGTACGAGCACGCTAGGACGCATATTGCATGAAAGTTGAACATTTTGATTTGCATTTCCACTTTTACGTTTGAGTTTATTTTTGTGGTTGGTTTGAGGGCGCGTGTTTTGCGCAACACTTTCTACTTACATGTTACGCTTCCGCATTTCTTAAATTGTTTTGGTGTGTTTGCATGGTTTGATATGACTAATGACTCGGATCCTGGTTTGTCACACGCCTCGCGGTATAAACCCCGCAGGTGGATCCTACTGAGATTCGACAATTCTTGGGTTTAGCTGGTTATTACCGGCGCTTCATAGAGGGCTTTTCGAAGATTGCTCAACCCCTTACAGCGTTAACATAGAAAGGCGTCGTTTTTAAGTGGAGTGACAAGCATCAACAGGCATTTCAATTGCTTAAGCAAAAGCTAAGCAGTGCACATATCTTATCCTTGCCAGAAGGAACAGAAGACTTCGTGGTGTACTGTGACGCGTCCAACCAGGGTCTCGGTTGCGTATTGATGCAACGCGAGAAAGTTATTGCTTACGCTTCTCGGCAGTTGAAGGTACACGAGAAAAATTACACCACTCACGATCTAGAGTTGGGAGCTGTGGTCTTCGCACTAAAGATTTGGAGACACTATTTGTATGATACAAAGTGCACAATTTATACGGATCACAAGAGCTTGCAGCACATCTTTGACCAGAAAGAACTTAACATGAGGCAGCGTCGGTGGGTCGAGCTGTTAAATGATTATGAATGTGCGATAAAGTACCATCCGGGGAAGGCTAACGTGGTAGCCGATGCCCTCAGCAGAAAAGAAAATGCCAAACCGAAACGGGTTCGTGCTTTGCAATTCACAATACACGCAGGGCTACCTGATCAGGTCCGCAACGCTCAGATCGAAGCATTAAAGGATGAAAACCGAGCAGCTGAATCGCTTCGTGGGATGGACAAACAGTTAGAAACAAAGGCTAACGGTACAAGATATTTCCAAAATCGGCTATGGGTTCCCTCCTTTGGAAATCTGCGTAAGCTAGTGATGGACGAATCTCATAAATCTCGATACTCAATCCATCCTGGTGCAGATAAGATGTACCATGATCTAAAGGTAGCTTACTGGTGGCCAAACATGAAAGCAGACATTACTTCATACGTGAACAAGTGCTTGACATGTTCTAAGGTTAAGGCGGAATATCAGAAACCATCAGGGTTGCTCCAACAACCAGTAATTCCCGAGTGGAAGTGGGAACACATATCAATGGACTTTATTACAAAGTTACCAAAGACCGCTAGTGGTTGTGACACTATCTGGGTGATCGTCGATCGACTAACAAAGTCCGCGCATTTTCTGGCCATCAAGGAAGAATACAAGACAGAGAAACTCGCTAAGATTTATATAAAGGAAATAGTTTCCAGGCACGGGGTGCCAATCTCCATTATCTCGGATCGGGACGCCCGATTTACCTCCCACTTATGGAGATCATTGCATAAAAGGTTGGGTTCCCGACTTGATATGAGCTCAGCATACCAGCCTCAAACGGATGGCCAGAGTGAGCGAACTATCCAAACGCTTGAGGACATGCTGAGAGCATGTGTTATAGACTTTGGAAACAGTTGGGAGACTCACTTACCGTTGGTGGAGTTCTCTTACAACAACAGATACCACACGAGCATCCAAGCAGCACCATTTGAGGCACTGTATGGAAGAAAGTGCCGATCACCTATCTGCTGGACAGAAGTTGGGGATAGCCAACTCACCGACCCAGAACTGGTACTCGAGAGATAAGAAAGGATCGTTCAGATCAGAAACCGGATGAAGGCGGCTAGGGACCGTCAAAAGAGTTACGCAGATAAAAGACGAAAACCACTTAAGTTTGAAGTTGGTGATAGTGTTCTTTTAAAAGTGTCACCTTGGAAAGGTGTCATACGCTTTGGCAAACGTGGCAAGCTGAACCCACGCTACATTGGACCATTTGAAATTGTCAGCGAAGTTGGCCCGGTAGCGTACGAGCTAAACTTACCAGAGAAATTACGTGGGGTGCCCAACGTCTTTCATGTGTCAAACCTGAAGAAGTGTCTATCCGATGAAAGTCTTAGTAGTACCACTAGACGAGATCCAAGTCGATGAACAATTACGCTTCATCGAGGAACCGGTTGAAATCATGGATCGTGAGGTCAAGACGCTCAAACGCAGTAAGATCCCGATAGTTCGAGTTTGCTGGAACTCGAAACGCGGACCAGAATTCACGTGGGAACGTGAAGATCAAATGCGAAAGAAATACCCACAACTCTTCGACAAACAAGCAACGACGAGCAGAGGTACGAACTAAATTTCGGGTCGAAATTTTCTTCAACAAGGGGATGATGTGACAACTGAAAATTTTATTTTTCTTTGTGTCCAGCGAACAAACAACTATCTTAATTTTCGGGACGAAAATTTCTTCAACAAGGGGATGATGTGACACCCGGCAAATTCAGGTGATTTTTCTGGACGAACGCGAACAACTATTTATTCGAACATACATGCATTAATACATCTAATAAGAATTTTAGATGGGTCATTGTGTCCACGAACAATCACACACGAGTTGAGTCGGTCGTAGTCGTTGGTGACTAAATTACTAAAACGCTATTAAATAAAAACACAATGTGCATAACTACAACTCTAGGATTTCATGTGTACTTGTGTGCTATTTGGTGTTAAATGATTATGATTTCATGTGGAACGATGTGTTACTAGAATTACATGAATCGAGCCCTTAGGTATACGTCGAGCCTAGACCAACCGTGCTTGCATATTAAATATGGGTTAGAAGAATGAAGGGACCTTAATTGAAAACTTAGTATACTTGAGGGGGGATAGGTAACACCCCAATCTAAATCTTTAGATTGAGATAAACTTGATTTTAAAAAAAAATAAATAAATAAATATATATATAAATGAACATATAAAAAAAAATCTCAATTCAAAATTGGAGATTGAGATATACCTCAATCCGATCCCGACCCATATCTCCTTATTTCTCTCAATTTTGAACTGCAATCCCATATAACTCGAACTCCCGATCATTCTCACGAAAGTTTCAACCCTCTGGCTATCCCTCTTCTCTGATCATCAAGGGTGCGAAGCCTGTTGTGCTGCCGGAGCTTGAAGACCAGAAGGTCGCTTCGTCACCGTGACCCGAGTTAACGATCTCGAGGAGTGCCCGACACCAACCGGGGGTAAGCTTCCTCGACAGCGTGTTTGTTCTTTATATTTTTCTTTTCTCTAGTCTGAGACATAGGTTCACGTATTAGTTGGATTCGATCTGTGATTCGTGTTCTGTCGTAGTATGATTCGTGTTCGGGACTCTTGAAAATCTGCCGTTTATTGCTCGATAAGATCCCGATCGTAAACAAATCGTGAATATTTTGGCTTCAAATAACAGGGGTGTGTTCGATTATATTGTGTGTTACTTGAAGTAGTTTTTATATAAATCTGTTAGGTTTTTTTTTGAGACCTGCAACTATGTCGAATAGTATATATATAAGGGCTGTAGAGATAGGGTGGTCATGGTGGGGAAGAAGACACTACTACTATTGTATGTGAATAAATAGATTTTGAACTGAATATATTAACAAACTAAAAATTGATTTAGTGGCAAGATGCATGTGTGGAGACCAAAGGGTCGCGGGTTCAAACCCAGCGACTAACGTTTCTGTTCTTTCTTTTTCTGAAAATTCTGCAACAATATGTCCTGAACAAAACTAGTTAAATATAGTCAGACCTGGGTAAATAATGAATATTAGAATGTGGCCTGGTGGTCGGGATGTTTGCAGGGTAGTGAAGTGCCCCAGGTTCAAACCTCTCTAACTGCAACTTGTATTCTTTTATTTTGATTTCTGTTTTGTAGTAAGGATATGGTACCTGAATGCAAAAGGTTAAATATATTAATAGCTGGGTAACAATCAACAAATTGTAAACTGCTCTAGTGGTTAGTGTCCATGTTAGCGACTGGGAGGTCGCATGATCGAACCCAGCGCCCAGCAGATTGTTATTTTTTTGTTTCTGGTTTAGTTTACTACTTGCACTCCTCCCTAAAGTGATATAATTCATGAGTTAAATGGTGTTAGTGATAGGTAGGATGTATACTCTCATGAAGGGTGTTACCTTGAAGTAAAACATGACACGAAAAAAAAATATATAACTACACTTTTAGATTTCTATAACTTGCGTATTTATTTTACTAACAACCTAATGACATTACGACATATCTTGAATGATAAATGATGAGGAAATTGTTGATCTTATGAAATCTCGATAGCTAAGCTAGAGCATTTAAGATTTCTTATGTGCCAAACATGTATAGACGTGGAAACCAACGTGCTTTTTGTTAAATGCCCACAAACTAATTAGGTGCATGATAGAAATGTATAACGTGTGCTTACTTGTTGCTTGCTATCTATATAAATGGCTATACGTGGAAACCATCTTAACTATAACTTTTCCAGAATTGGAAAGTTTAGCAAAACAAACAAACCTGGTTATTAACGAGTCACCAACGTGTTGTCAGGGTCGATTGAGTCAGTCTCGTGTTCATTCACTGTAGTCTTACACGTTCACAAACATATAGGTGATTCGTAGGAATTCATCAACAGTTTTATTTGAACTTTCTTGCCGAGCTCCCAAAGGTGAGTTTTCGAACATTTTCTCTAAGTATTTCAGTTAGAGAAAGGAGCATGCTACAAACATTCTGGTAATATAATTGTATTGGCTGATCACGTATGTGCACACATAACACGAATTACAAGTCCTTACATTTCGAACCGTTAGTTTATGGGAAAGCGAGGTAATCTTTGGTAGTACTACTGGGTTTGACAAACCCCGCCCGCGTTAGTAGCTCTAACTCAACTGGATGTCAAACGGGTGTAAAATTAGCCTAGACAGTATCATCATCGTCCGTGTTAGGCGATGGTGGAAGGCATTACAAACACAAACAGTCACGCTTCGGTTGCGAACCACATAGTGATAGCATTATTGGCCTTTCTAGCTACGATTACTATTATGATTACCATGGCAAGAACATTTTTACAAACATCTTGACAAACATTTATTTTCTTGCATTGACATTTATGAACTCACCAGCCTTGCGCTGACCCACATAGCATGTCTTTCGCAGGTCTTTGACGTACGAGCACGCTAGGACGCATATTGCATGAAAGTTGAACATTTTGATTTGCATTTCCACTTTTACGTTTGAGTTTATTTTTGTGGTTGGTTTGAGGGCGCGTGTTTTGCGCAACACTTTCTACTTACATGTTACGCTTCCGCATTTCTTAAATTGTTTTGGTGTGTTTGCATGGTTTGATATGACTAATGACTCGGATCCTGGTTTGTCACACGCCTCGCGGTATAAACCCCGCAGGTGGATTTTGAGGGTGTGACACCTGTGTTAACAAGAAGTAAATCTGCTGATGCAAACATCTGTTTGCATGCTGCATTTCTGTCTCAAGAAGTACCCAAGAAGGTGGCTGAAGCCTTAAAAGATAACAGCTGGGTAGAGGCAATGCAAGAAGAACTATTTCAAATTAACAAGCAGAAAGTTTGGGAATTGGTTGATTTGCCTGCTGATGCAGAACCAATTGGCATCAAGTGGGTATTCAGAACAAAGCAAGACTGGTGGTTCAATGCTATGTACAGGAAGAAGGCATTGATTATGATGAAGTGTTTGCACCAGTGGCTAGATTAGAGGCAATCAAAATATTTCTAGCCTATGCTGCATTTAAAGACTTCCAAGTATTTCAAATGGATTGTAAAAGTGCCTTCCTGTATGGCCTACTGGAACAAGAAGTGTATGTCATGCAACCTCCTGGTTTTGAGGACCCTCATCACCCAAACATGGTATGCAAGCTAATGAAATCCCTATATGGTCTCAAACAAGCACCTAGAACCTGGTATGAAACTCTTTCAACCTATCTTCTAGAGATTGGCTATAGGAGAGGAGCTATTAATAAAACACTGTTTACCAAAACTGTTGGTAAAGATATTTTGATGGTACAAATATATGTAGATGATATTATTTTTGGTTCATCTAATACTTTGTTGTGCAAGGAATTTGAAACTTTGATGCAGTCTAAATTTGAAATGAGCTCCATGGGAGAATTAACTTTCTTCTTAGGACTTCAAGTGAAGCAAACTGCAGCTGGGATCTTTTTAAACCAGTCAAAGTATATTCAAGACATGCTAAAGAGATTTGACATGCTGTCATGTTCAAGTGCCAAAACTCCCATCTCCACTTCCCATAATTTAACTAATGACTTAAGTGGCAAGCCAGTGGATGTACACATGTACAAAGCAATGATAGGATGTATCTAACTGCAAGTAGACCTGACATCATGTTCAGTGTTTGCTTATGTGCAAGATATCAGTCATCACCAAAGGAGTCACACATGCTAGCAGTCAAGAGAATTTTCAAGTACTTGAAGGGTCAACCAAAACTCGGTCTTTGGTATCCCAAAAATTCCGACTTCTCTTTCAAGGCATTCACCGATAGTGACTATGGAAGGTGTGACATAGACAAGAAATAAACATCAGGAGAATGTCAATTTTTGGGTGAAAGACTTGTTTCCTGGCAGTGCAAGAAACAAATTTGTGTTTCTACATCAACTGCTGAAGCTGAGTATTTTGCTGCTTCAAGCTGCTGCAGCCAAGTTCTTTGGATCCAAAATCAGATGCTTGATTATGGAATCACCTTCATGGAAACACCAATCTTTGCAGACAATAACAGTGCCATCTCCATCATCAACAACCCAGTCAAGCACTCCAAAACAAAGCACATTGATATCAGGTATCATTTTATTAGAGATTGTGCAGAAAAGAATCTGATCAAGTTGTTCAAGGTTCATACTGATCATCAATTGGTTGATTTGTTTACCAAACCTTTTGATGAGGCAAGATTCTTCTACCACATCACAGCCATAAGGATGATGAACTTTGATTAACACAAAGCATTTCACAATTTTAATATAAGAAAGGCATGTGCTCAAGAGCCCGTCTCTTGATACAAAAAGAAAAGAAAAATGAAAATATCTTGTGTTAATTAGAAAACATTTCAGTTCATTGTCAGCAACTGCTGTTAAACTATGAAAAATTAATACAAATTTTCAAAATTTATGTGTTTTGGATTTCGGGTCCAAGTTTATGTTCAACCTGTGAGGACAAAACTTCTGAAAATCTCCGGGTGAACTTCAACCGGAAAGATGCTTTGTAACTTGTGTGGAAAAAGTTTACGAAAACAATTCTTCTAAGCGGAAAAATTGTCCGCTTGAAGTTCAAATGGAAGAAATTTAGTTTTTAAAATAAAGGAGAAAATGGGTTCCGCCTGAACTTCCGGGTCAACAAGTCAAAGCTACTTTTCATTAAATTATCCGGAAGGCACAGTTTTTCAAGCGGATACACATTTAATTACCCATTGAATTTTTAACCATTAAATATCCAAGGTTTCAGTAAATATCCTTTTGGATAATGACATGCTTTAACGTGTTGTACCGTATAACCCATAAAGCACCAGTCACATTAGTTACTGAACGGGTGGTTAAAACGTCTCTCCTCAACGTCATCGTCGGAAAAGGTAAAAAGCCCTAAATTACCATCACTTCCCCATTTCTATCAAACCCCACTCCGAAATTACTCCCAAATTCTCCCAAAAACCATCAACTCTCTCAAAATCCTGCAACAACAATGGCTCCGAAGGCGAGTACGAGTGGCAAGAAGCCGGCCACTGGCTCAAGGTTCCCTGTGGTACACAACCTGGTGGCTTACCTAAAAGCAGCCAGCAAGAAAAACATCTACAACGACATGATAGACTTCCTTAAAAGAAGTCATCTTCCTCACGCGTTGACCGTCGAAGCGGTGATATTCGAAGAGATCATGGAAGAGTTTTAGTCGCATGCTAGGGTTGCTGAAAGCGATGATGGTGGTGAAAAGATTGTATCAATTGTTCAGGGTACAACTGTGGAAATCGATGAAGCCAAAATCAGAAAGGTGTTAAAACTAAGGGATGAAGACAGTTATGTGTTTGTTAAATCTTCGGTTTACCTACCTCTTTTTAGAGATATTGGCTACGGTGGTTCAATGGAAAGCAAAACCATAAAGAAGGGGCAACTGCCTTACAAGTGGAGATTCTTGGCCCATACCCTTCTGGTTTGCCTAACTCCCAAGAAAGGGGGCTTTGATGAGCTTGCTGCTGAACAGACCTCAGCATTCTTTGCTGTAGTCAAAGGTCAAAGCTTTAATTTCTCTAAACTGATTTTTCAAGGGTCTTAAAACAAACATTTCACCAGACTATGTTTATCTATACCCAAGGTTTTTAACTTGTATTCTCAGAGAAGAATACCCCCAAATTGTTTTAGGTGGTACAATTTTGCAACCTAAACTTCTCAATGAGAACACTTTCTCAACTTTAGCTTTAAACAAGACTGTTTTTCTTGGAAGGGATACTGACCATCCCCTGCTAATTCCAAGGCAGTTTCCTAATGAACCTGCTCAAGTTGAGGTTCAGACGGAAACTGTAGCTGCAACTGAGCAACCTGCTCAAGATGACAGGACTACTAACCCAGTAGCTCCTGATCCCACATCTGTCCCTGCTTCCTCTACCATTAAAACCTATTGTTCCAAAAAGAGGAAAGCTTCCACTAAAACCACCACTGCCACCTCCTCATCGGAAAAACCCCTCCCGTCGTTTTCAAAAGACAGCGAAATGTGGTCATTAGGTCTCCTCCACCTGCTACCACCAACCAACCTGAAGCTTCCAACCTCGCTCAAGGCAAAAAGCCTAAGCGGAAACTGGTAAAACTGGGATATGCCCTTAAGGATGAACCTTCTCTTGAGGGGGAGTCAATAAAAACAGATGTATAATCCCCATTTGAATAATTTCACCCCTGCAATCCCTATCACCTAGGAGTGACAGTGCACCCATTCCCGATCCAAATGAGGGTGTTATTAAGTCACCCACTTCATCACATGAGAACATTTCGATGGACCTGGACCTTGCTGCACTGAACCCCCATTCCTCACCGGAGGTGAATCTCAGGAGTTTAAAAGAGATTCATGCAGAGAGGGCTGCTGCTGCACCAAGTATCCCCACTGGATCTTGGTGCTAGCAGTAACATCAATAAGACCCAAACTGTGGAAATTGTCTCAGAATCAGCACCCACGGGTCCTTCATTGGAACCAAGGGCTACTAAAACAGTTGAAGAGAATCCCAGGTGCCAAGAAGCCATGGGTACCACAGTTGATCAATCTCGGATTGATAACTTGGTTTTGTTCAGGGATACTGGTAAAAAGCCTGTTGAGGACAGTTATACACTACCAGAATTGACGAATTTGTACCTTAATCTCCAAGCACAGGTTGATCATCTGAATGCAACTGTTGCTACATTGGTGAAGGCTGCTCCTACTGAAGCTGAGGTAGGTCCTTCAAACCCAAACAGAGAAACTGATGAAGCTGATAGTGTCAAATTGGGGGAGAAGATGACTTCAACACCTGCCATAATCGAAATAAAAGAAACCGAAAGAATACCAGCTGAAGGTAGGGCCACATCCTGCAAGAAACATAAAAGAGCAATCAACTAATTGCTATTTCTCCATTTGAAGACCCCAACCTCACTGAGTTAGTTCAGTCTTCAATACTGATTGCTGGTGCTCTCCCTGAACACATAAATTTGATCACAAGACTACTAAAAGATGTCATATTTCCGGCTGAAAGAGCCAGTGATCAAGCGTAGAGAAACATTGCTTCCACCAGCAAGGCAGTAGTTGATATTGAAGAAAGCACTGTAACTGTTGCAGTAGGAACTATGTCTGAAGGAGGAGATGGAAACTTTATTGGTGAAGAAGAAGGAACAGAGGTAGTGGAACTGACAGATAAAGAACCTGAAGTCACCCAACTGGAAGTTCAACCGGAAGTTCAAGCGGAAGCTCAACTGGTAGTTCAACCGGAAATTCAAGCTGGAACCCAGGTTGAAGTAATTCAAATAGATGAAAACTCTCCTGATCCAACATATGGCCCCGGTCAATCAATCTTTGGGTCTGATCAGCCACCCATGGTTCAACCGGAAGAACAATTAAGTGAAGAGGCTGAAGACATAGCTGCAACTTTAATAGCTATGGGGAGTACAGAGTCAGTTCAAGCTGAAGAGCCAGTTCAGCCTGCAAACCTTAGAACTATTCAACAGGTTGTTCAAACTCCTGAAGTTGAAGCTGTGTTGAAGATGGTAGAAGATGCTAGAATGGTAGCTGAAGACGAGAGGCTAGCCAAAGAGCTTCAAGAGGAATTTGACCTGTTCTCACAAGATGGTGTTGTTGAAAGTTTGTTGGAAGAAGTTAAGCAAAGGTCTTTCAACTGGAGGCTGAGCGAATACAACCTGCATGCAATGACTGATGCTGAAAGGCAAAGGCTAATTTCAATTGCCTCTCAAATGCCTACCAAATTGATTAAATAATTATGAGAACTATCTACTATTGAAGAAGGTAAAAAGGGTCCTGGTTATCAGAAACTTGAAATCAGAGGAAGAGGTTGAACAGATGAAAGTTAGGGAGTTATGTCAACTAATTGACTCAATTTTTCATGAACTTAAAGGAGACATAGCTGCTGTGAACCCAAAGTTGGTGTTGCCTTCACCTTCAGAATTCACAACAGGTATGGCAACTAACTTAAATGTTAAACCAAAATTCACTGATGATGCAGATATCCTACCTCCACCTTCCTTCATCTACAACCCAAGCCTTACACCTACAACAGTTCCATCAATCTTCCAGTCACATGCCATCATACCCTACAAACCTCCCTCACTATCCAAGAAGGTAGCCACCAAACTTTCCAACCCAAAGTATAGAACAGACAACTTCACTCCAATTATCCCTTTGAAGAAGAAGCCTGCTCCCACCATTGACTTCTCAGATATCTTCCCACCCAGTCCTCCTTCCAGCCCTACACCCGAAGCCAGTAGACCACCAACTCAAACACCCTTTCCTCCACTCACCATCAGAGAACCCACTGCTCCTACACCATCTGCTAAACCTATTGAAGTTCAACCTGGTCCTTCTTCTCCCTCATCAAAGGGCAAAACACCTATTATGTAAGAATCAGAAGATGTAGAAGCATATTCCTATGCTATGACGTGTCTTGTGTATTGTATCTATGTGAGCGGGTCTTTGTATGAAGTGTAATGACTATATCATTGGCACCGGACCAGATGGTCCGGCGGACTAAATAGTCCGGGCGTACCATTTGGTACGCAGCCTATGTAGTCACTTACTATAAATAGGTTGTGTTAGAATGTGCATGAGAACTAGTGGAACACTCTGAGTCATTCTACACTTTCTGTGTGTGTTTCTAGAGAGAGAAACTAGAGAGTTCATTGTAATCTCAAGTGATTTAATAACAATTCTCTTATTTACATCCGTGTTCATTACGTTTGATCAAAGCATGCAGTAGTAAGATCGTATCTCGTTTCTACAGAAGATGATTCTGATGAGGAGAAAAAGAAGAGAAACAGAATGATGATGCATGCAAAGAAAAAGAAAGATCAGAAGCAAAGAAGAAAAGCTCCTCCCAGAAAGAACAAAATTGTGGGATGGACATCAGATGAAGCTACCTTTGACTTCACTTTCAACTTGGCAAAAGGCACAACCTTAGAAGTGAATGCCCACAAAGCCACCAGAATGCTGTCTGCACTACAAATGACTGATATTTATGTGAAGTTAAGAGAGATTCTGAGTCCTACAAGGGCTGAGATTATATATTGTGACTACAATGAATGAATGTGGAATGCTTTTTAGATCTCATGGTGATACTAACAATGAAGAAGAAGAACCAGTCAGTGATGTGAAATTCATCATTTGGAAAGAAGAAGAAAAGCTGTTCTATGTTCATAGAGCTGATGGCACCTTCACAGTTCATGAATCCATCTCTGTTCAAGATGAATGGAGTGAAAGAGATTGAGAATCATTCAAATATGTGAAGGTGACCAAAACTAATTCTAAAGAGCTCTCTCAAGATCTGGATGCCAACATCAAATCCTTGGATAAGTAGGTCAAGGAGAAGAAATTTTTGGGTACAAGTCAGTTTTAAAGATAAACTTTGGAGTTGAAGAATAATTTGACAGCATCAGCTTAGGGGGGGGGAGGATTGTAAGGAATATATCGTCTTGAAGATTTCCGGCTGAAAGCCACTTTTGATGAGTTTCGACTGAAGTTGAAGTTGAAGCAGAAATCTCAACTTCAAGCGGAACTGGCAGTTCATGCGGAAGAAGCAATTTTGTCAGATAGCGAATATTCCGGGTGAACTCAATTATCCACCAGATAATGAGTTCAACCGGACTTTTCCTGAGATGTCCTTTTAGTGGTCCAATCCTGCAAAAGCTTCTCGGTTGCTTCTAAATCTATCAAAGCCGCTCTCCTAAAGTAGTATGATGCTGATCACATGCAAGATATTCCAATTGTCGAAGTTTATGCTTTTGGTAGTTTATATTTAACTTTGTATTAAACGGTTTAGATTAGATCGTTTGAGATCTATGGCTGTCATTGATCTCATCTGCACTATATATAGCATAGTTAGCTCATAGTTTTACACACGGTTCTTGATCACCTTGTAATTATGTAACTTTGAGTTAATGCAAATAGTTCCGAGTATTTCTTACTTCGTTGTTACTATACTTATACAAATCAAACACTGCCTAATACAAGAGAACTAAAATCAACTCAAGAAAAGTGAAGTATAACTTTAATTCCGCAAGGTTATATTTACTAGTAAAGGGTTCTTGTTTAGTTAAAGACTAGCTAATTTTCGATCCTACAGTTAATATCTTCAGCTTTTTGACGATTAGTAGTTTCTAGGGCATCAAGTCTAGAATTATGCAATGCAAGTTTCAGATCAGCAGCAATGATTGTGGACGAAGCAGGAGCAACAGTAGAAGTAGTAGAAGCAGAACTTGATGAAGATTTGATAATTATTTTTTCTGACAGGTGGAACACCAGCAGTGGTTGTGGTTCGCTTTTTAGGAACTGAAGACTGTTTATCAACAACTTTTTGCTTCTTAGAAGGCGGACTGCTATGATAAGATTTTTTCGAATCAGCAAGGAAAGATCCCCTTTTAATTACCATCATCTTAGGCCTTGACACTGTCTTAACTCTCTTGCCAGTATCTTGCATTGGGGCTTTTCCTTTGTCAGCAGTCACAGTCTTTTTCATTGATTCCTCCATAGTAGGAGTATATGATGGATCATCATCAGAATCCCGATCAGCAGACTGTTTGGTTCTGATCTCGTACTTGAAAGTATCTTCATTCCTGGACTTCAAGTAAGCAGTATGATCTTTGGAGCCTTTCTTAACTTGAATTCCTCTAGTGTTATGCAAAATCTCAACATAACCACTAGAACTTGATTCAGTATCGGACAAAATCGCATCATCATCAGACATCAACACATCATCCTGAGCATTAACAGCTTTAGGTTCAACCCTCACATCTTCAATAACAGGATCTTGAACAATTTGATCTTGATTTTGTTGCTGAACAGGTTCTTGGATTACTTGTTCTTGCACATTCGGTTCTTGATTCACTGGTTCATCTTCATCTAGATTTTCAGCATCTTCTCTTGGATTACCATTGTCATCATATTCTAATTCATTCTCCGAACTATCAACATGCCGGGGTGCACCATTAGCAGGAGCCACATAGTCTGGCTTTGCAAGGTGACCAATCAATCTCTTATCCGGTGGGGGCATGTTCGCCCCTTTGCGTTTCGGATAAACCAGTAACTTGCCAACAACAACTTGATTCATCTGCTTCAATATCAAAACAGAATCTGCATTTTTTCGAAGATTCGGATAACCTTCATAAAAAATCATCTAAACAAATCTCGGATACATCAAACTTTTCTTCTGCTTCATTGTGATGTTTTCTTTCATGTATGCAAAAATCCATCCGGAAAAGTTGAAGTTTTTGTTCATGACTAGGGCAGTGAAGAAAGAAAGAACCTTCATATCAAACTCTTTGTGCCCTCTCAGCCTGTTTCCAAAGTATCTTATAATCACGTGCATCAAATACTTGTATGGAGGATATAGATTTGACTTTGGAAACCATTTCACAACCAAATTTCCATCATACTTGATTCTTCGTCAAACCCCGAGCAATTCTTCCTCGTCAAACTCTAGAGGATAATTAGCTTGATCATTAAATTAAAGAACTCGATGAACATATGCTTCAGAAATTGTAATATCAGTCTGATGTACTCTTGATCTGATAACTGGTGGCACCACAATACAATCAATCTGAGCATGATTCCAAAACATATTTAGAATGTCTTTGTACGGTGTACATTCATGTGTTGCTGCGTAGCAGATTCTTGATCTTGGCATAAACTCAAATATTCCTCCAAAATGAAATCTCCACCTTGCAGATGCACCGAGATATGCACAAATATTGTGTTCATCATTTGATGGTAATTCAGCTACCCATTTATGAAAATTCACAAAAGCAAGTCACGTTAAATTTGTATTGGATAATCAAAAACGCTATCAATTGATCTAATTCGACTCGAAACGCTTGAACTTTTAACTTTTGACAAACCTCAAGTCAGCGTACCACGTTGCGTACCACTTTGGTCATACGGACCACTCTGGTACGGACGGACCAACTTTTGTTGATTGCGTACCAGAAATTCAAACGTACCACTCGCGTACCACATTTGGACCACGTACCACATCTGGTACGCGCGTATCACCTGGTACAGCAGTAGAACAGTCACCTAATGGTCAATTGCGAATTTGAGTCCAAAATTTGTATTTGATTTGAAATCAAAAACTGATGAAGGTAATCTTTAACCGAATGAACCAAAGAAGTGTTCGGTTTTGAAAAAAAAAACGAATCTTAAAACCTAAAATTCATGAGATTTTGAACATTATAATCTAATCCAAGAACATCAACAGATGTGCATGCCAATACCTACCTGTAGCAACAAAAAAATCGAACAGAGGTTCGTTATAGATCGAGAAATCAACGAAAAATAGGCACGGAGCAATTAGGGTTTCGCAGAGAAATTTGAATGTGGTACGCGAGTTATGAACTAAGCGTACTAGTTGACCCTATTTATACATCTGGTGGTCCGGCCCACCGTACCACTTGGTACGGGCGTACCACCCCACGTATCACTTTGGTACGTGCGTACCAGTGAAATGTTACATTTTTCACCCCCAATCTTTTCAAATTTGTCATTGTTCTCCCAAAAATTATAAATTTTCAAGTTTGCACATTTTAATGATGATGAGTTGATGTACGCTTCTATTGTGGTTCAAACAACAAGAAATTGCCGTTTTCCATAATCAATTGATCGAAAATAACGCAGAAACAAAATCTTTTTGAATTTTAGCAATTTTATATCAAAACACACCAAAATCTTTTTGATTTTTAAAGTTTATGCTAAAACACACCTAAAATCTTTTTGAGATTTTCTAAATTGTACCAAATCAACAAAAAACAAAACTAAATGTGATAAGTTATGTTTTTGTGAGAAAGATCGCAACGTGAGATCATATCAGATATATGTACCACACACATTTCAATTTCAGAATAATCAACATGCAAGCCAAGTTGTGCACGAATACAACACTTTCATGTTTGTTTCAGTTAAATCAAATCAATTTCTATAGCTTTCTGATACGCGTTAATTAACAATTTATCAAGCATAGAAATCATGGAACCCACATATTCAAGTAATTGATAATCTGACTTATTATATATATTTTTTATATTTATCTTATTCAACACATAATTTATATACAGAGACTATCAGTTCATAGTTTGTCAAGCAAAAAGAAATCAAAACCTCAAATACCTAGCAATCAGGTCGGTCTTGTGGACACGCAGAGAAAGCCTAAGTATTTGAGAAAATAAAAAAGAGAAAACAAGTTGAAATTATATAATTCAACAGCAATCAGGTCGATACTCCCGTATACGCAGAGAAAGCCCGATGAATTATACGAAACACCAAGAAAAATAAAGCAGAACGTCAAACGAACAACGATCAGGTCGATCTTTCGATGCGCAGAGAAAGTCTGATCGTTTGACAAAATAAAGAAAATCAAACAAGCTTAAATCTTTCAAAACAAAGCATGCATACACTAGAACATTCCCTTAATCTATTTTTGAATTTTTAGATAAGATTAGAATTTCACAAAAACGAGAATCATGTTTCACCACAGATTTCAGACCAGCTTTATCTTTATATCATACTTGCATATATCAGATTTGATTAACACATTCAGAAACACAGACACGTACCTACAGCCTTTCTTCCTTTTTTATCCATGGTCAGTATCATATTCTGATGTACCATCATTTCTCAGAAAGGTTGGATAACATTTCTCAATTTTGAATTTTTCCATTTTTTATGCTTTTTCATTTTGAATACAAGAAAATCACACTATTTTATATTTTTCCATAATTCTCCCCTAAAAAGCAGAAATAAAACAAATGAAAACATAGAAGAAATCAAAAGTGATCAACTGAAACAGATTACTTGGAATTTAACCGAGTAACACCATTGATTTGCAAAAAAATTGAAAGCGAGTTTTATCAAACGCTTTTGTAAACAAATTAGCTCTTTGAAAATATGTGTGAATTTTCTGCAAATCAATCAATTTCTTTTCATAGCAATCACGAATAAAGTGGTATATAATGTCGATGTGCTTAGTCTTGAAATGTTGCACAAGGTTTTTTTGTGATTGATATAGCAGCCGAGTTATCGATATAGATAGGAGTAGTCAGAAAATTCAAACCATAATCACGCAACTGCTATTGAATCCACAGAACCTGTGAACAGAAACTGGAAGCAGCAACATACTCCGCCTCCGCAGTAGATGTTGCGACCGAAGTTTGTTTCTTGCATTGCCATGATACGAGCTTCTCCACCAAAAATTGGCACCCGACGGTAGTAGATTTGATATTGATTTTACATCCGCCACAATCCGAGTCTGAGTAGGCTGATAACTCGAACTTATTATCATTAGGATACCAGATACCAAGATCCGGACAACCCTTCAAATAAGCAAAGATTCTCTTTAGTACTAACAAATGTAAAGCTTTGGGAGCTGCCTGGTACCTAGCACACATGCAAACTGCAAACATTATGTCGGGATGAGAAGCAGTAAGGTACATAAGAGAACCAATCATGGCACGAAACAATGTTGGATCAACATTATCACCAGATTCATCTGGTGCAAGTCCATGAGAAACCTGAATAGGAGTATGAGGAATCCGGACATCTCCAATCTTGAATCGCATTAGGTTATTAGACACAAACTTCGTTTGATGCAAAAATATGCCTTTTGCGGATTGATTCACCTGGAGACCCAAGAAGAAACTTATCTCTCCCATTGAACTCGTCTCGAATTTAGTTTGCATCACAAGCTTAAACTCTTTACACAGCTTGTCGTTGGTGCTTCCAAAAATAATATCATCCACATAAACTTGAACCAATAGCAGATATTTCCCAAACTTCTTTGTAAACAACGTGCAATCAACTTTTCCTTGTTTGAACCCATTTTCAATAAGATGTGTAGATAACGTCTCATACCAAGTTCGTGGATCCTGGTGAAGACCATATAAAACTTTATCCAATTTGTACACACGCTCAGGAAAATCTGGATCATAGAAACCAGGAGGTTGCTTCACATACACCTCCTCACGAATTTTCCCGTTTAGAAAAGCACTTTTGACGTCCATTTGATACACTTTGAACCCATGATATGCTGCGAAAGCCAGAAAAAATCTTATAGCCTCAATCCTGGCTACTGGTGCATAAACCTCATTAAAATCAATCCCTTTGATTTTTGAGAAACCTTGAACCACTAATCGATCTTTGTTCCTGACGATAATACTGCGATTGTCCTTTTTACACTTAAAAGACCCATTTAGTACCACAAGGTTCCTTTAAATTAATGGTTAAATAAACGATATGCCAAACACCCAATTTCTAAAATTTCTGCAACTCCTCCTTCATAGCTTCCACTCAAGAAGTGTCTTGCAACGCTTGGTCTACATTTGTAGGCTCGACTTGAGATAAAAAGCATGAATGGAATACTTCATCTTGAACCCCAGAATCCTGAATCTCAACAATCAAAGCATCAACTCAATCAGATAATTGATGTCGTGTCCATACTCCAGAAGTTGGATCTCCAATAATATTCTCTTACGGATATATGTTATGAATCCGAAGAGTGGTTGTGTCGGGAACCACAATATTTTCTTCAAGAGTATTTAGATTTTCATTTGCATCACATAGAAATATCACCAATTGGTAATGTAATCGGATCACCAACCGGTTCCGATTCAGCTTCATGGAAAGTACTTTCATCATCATCAGATGAACTCATAATTTCTAAATTAGAAACATTCTGACTTGATGAAGCAGTAGTAGAAACACTAGGAAGCTTCGGAATATTTGATCTACGATTATTCATTGAATGCAATATAGCAGCAACTATGAGTTCTTCAGAAGTCTCATCAGCAGATTCAGTGCGTGCAACCGAGAAAGAATCAAATAAATGATTGTAGTCAAAAGCAGGAATATCCTCCGTCTTAGGTGTTAGAAAAGTATATCTTTGACGATCAACATTCAAGTGACACTCAATTTTCTTTGTAGCAGGAAAGTAAACCCTTTTCATTGGATTCTGATATCCAACAAAACGCCTTCAACAACTTTTTCTTCAAACTTTCCACCTTCCTTAAGAACAACGCACTTACACCCAAATGGCTCGAAAAAGCATAAATTCGGCTTATGACGTATAAGCAAATGATAACTTGTTTTGTTTAATTGTTTGAAATTTAGAACACGATTTAGCACATGACAAGCAATATGAACGGATTCAGACCAAAAAGTAATTGGTAAATGTGCATAAGACAACATTGTTCGTGCTGTCTCAATCAGAGTCCGATTCTTCCTTTCAGCAACTCCGTTCTGTTATGGAGTATACGGTGCACTAAACTCTTGAACAATACCAAGAGCCTCACAAAATGCTATCATTTTTGTATTTTTGAATTCGGTACCATTATCAGTCCTAATGCGAAATATTTTGTATTTGTACATAGATCCGAATTTGGATAAGAATTTCTAAATGATAGCTGGAGTTTCATCTTTCGAAGCATAGACGCCACCTATGAGAATCGTGAAAAGTCATCCATGATCACTAAACAATAAAAACAACCATCAACGCTACGAACATTCATAGGACCAAAGAGATCCATATGAAGTAGCTCCAACGGTGTAACTATTGTATTAATTCGTTTGGAAGGATGAGACTTTTTCCGTTGTTTTCCCTTCTTGCAAGAAACACACACATCAGTAATCGAGAAACGATTCTTGGAAATGCCATCCACCAGATTATGATTTACTAAATAATTCATCTTCCGGTAG
>JBCNJP010000017.1:53141576-53337005 GCA_039602395.1 Deinandra increscens subsp. villosa | reverse complement strand
ATGTAGGTCCGGGACCTTCGGATCGGCATCATGGCTTTATTTTCTTGAGGAGAGTCACTAAGTTGAATTTCTCATGAAAGACCTTCTTTTACACAAAATAAGCTAAAATTAAAAGAAATGGTGTTATATGCAATAGTGGGTGATTTTATAAAAGAGTTTTAGAAATGAAAGCCTAAGGATCAAAGGGGTTGACTAGGAATTTTTTTTGTGGGGTGAAGGAAAGGGGGGGGGGGGGGGCAGAAACGGAAGGTGGTAAATCCTAGGTGCCTCAATCATTTATATCGGTGTTTCCAATTTTGTCCATCTCGGGACGCATCACATGTCAAGTTCTACCTTTGTCGAATCACTAGGTTTCTCTCATGTTTAAGGGAAACGAGCATGTATATAGGTGATCATGCTATATTTTAGGCTCCAATATTCACTGGACAAAGGGGAAGGGGAAAGATAAGTTTTCTAAAAATAAATTTGTTTGATTTGCCATAAAGAAATATTTCAATTAATTTTCATAAAATTTATTCATAAATTAAAAGAATTTGAAATCTTTTAAGTTCGGGAGGGAAAACTTTTATATGTATCATTCCATTTTGGGCAACAACGTTTTGAAAAAATTGGGAAGATATCAAGACTTATTTGAAATTTTTTTGTGTAAGGCTTGATATTGGACGTAGCAGATGTTAAGTTTCAAAAAAGTTTACCCATAATTTTCCCGTCCCCACACTTAATAATGTACATTGTTCTCAATGTACCCGTACGTTAGTAGATTAGAGACAAAGACAAATCAAAATAGTCTTTGGGTTTTGGAAAATTTTGGTAACACTTCCTCTGTTTTTCTGACTTGCATCCCGTGGAATGGTTACCACACCAGTCACTGGAACCTTCTGATCCGAACCAGACTATAAAGTTAGGACCTGCATTTGAATCTGCTCAAAATAACATTATTAAGACAATAAAAATTAAGACTAAACTAAAAATTAACTTAGTCATAGTCAAGCTTGTCAAGATTACATATTTAACAATTACAATGAACCTAAGGATTGTAAATTGCAATTTCTAGAGATATCAAAATGTTCCCGCTAATCGGGATTCTGCGGTCATCAAGCTTCATATTCCTACTAGTCTAGCTGCCTTATTCTTCCTACCTCTACTCCTACACCATGAATCTATGGCAACTTCATACCGGTGGCGCCTATTGCTGACCAGCCGACTCATGGGGAAGATGGGGAGGGTAGTGTCATCGGTTAAGTCAATGATGAAATTCTCAATGAAGCCCTCGAGAACCGGGACGACAGAAAGGAGGTCCTCATCCATGTTGTGGGCCTCGAAGGTGACGTTTCCAGGGACCTCTTCTTCAGGCCACGGTGCTTCCGAGGGGACAAACGGTGGAACCAGGGCTGAGTCAAGTTGCTCAGTAAGGTTGGCCAAACATTCGGCGAGGAACTCGAATGCTACGGTCAAGAAGTTGATCCGATCATTGAGTTAAAGCATCCCCTCATGAGTTTTGTCAAGATCCGCGCGTAGTGTTAACACTTGATTCATGAGTGATACAATCGTCGGGGGTGCTCCAGACTGCACGTTGTGTTCTTCAAGCTCTTTGATTATCACCATCTGAAAAAAAAGAATTTTATGCATGCATAGCAGCGAAGCACGGCCCATGCCCATCTGAGCACGGGGCGTGTTGTTCATCGTGACATGAAAATTTGTTTTTGAAATTTCCAGAGAGACATGAAAATTTGTTTAGTGCATGTCTAAGACATGATTTTTGAGCGAAAACCTTTATTTCTAGAAAACTCAAAGATAACCTTGAAGGTTTCATGACTTGGATATGCATTCAGGATTGAAGGAACAAGAAGATGTCGATGAATAATCCATGAGTTTTCTGGGTTCATGGTGTTCATGCCTTGGAGAGGAAGTTGCAAGAAGTTGGAATGATGAAGACAAAGAGGACTTACCTTATTTGGTGTGTGTTTCTTTGTTTCTTCAAAGGGGGTAGGATGAGAAGATGGTAGCAGGATCACGAGATAGTTAAATAACATGAATGTGCAAGAGAAATTAGGATTTCTCCGCATAAGTCAGGCGGCACGGGGCATGTTCTTGTGTCCGACTTTATTGCTGATTCCCGTGATCTTGACTTCTAATTACGCAGGCGGCACGGGGCGTGCCTGGTTCATCACGGGCCGTGCCATAAGAGAATGGGGCGTGTTAAGGTTAACACGGGGCGTGCTAAACAGTTTTCTGCGTTTTTCTTAACTTTGACTTTTTATTTAAGTTTTACACTAAGGATAGGTGACCTGAATTTATTTCCAGGTCCTAGGCCGGACCCGTTGATACACCATGCGTATCATCCTCTAGAAAGGTGTTTTCTTCGGTGTCATCGAAGACTCCCTTGTAGAATTTAAGATGATGACCGTTGACCTTGAATTCTGCTCCATTCTTATCTCTTATGTTAACGGCACCATATGGATAAACACGAGTCACTTCTTAAGGTCCAGTCCATCTGGATCTTAGCTTGCCACGGAGCAATCATACACGGGAGTTGTACATCAGAGCCTTATCTCCTTCTTGAATCTTCCTCAGCTTCCTCAGTCGCGAATCGTGGTATTTCTTTGTTCGGTCCTTATAGATGCTTGAGTTTGCATAGGCTTGGCCACATAATTCTTCGAGTTCAGTTAGCTGGCCGAGTCGGTTTTGACCTGATTTCTTTAGGTCCATGTTTAGAGTGCGAAGGGCCAGATAAGCCTTATGTTCAAGTTCAACAGGGAGATGGCAGGCCTTTCCATACATCATTCGGTAGGGGGTAGTACCAATTGGATTTTTATAAGCTGTTCGAAATGCCCAAAGTGCATCGTCCAGCTTATCAGACCAATCCTTCCGTTGATTACCTATCGCTTTTTCCAAAATCCGTTTTATGCCTCGGTTAGTCACTTCAGCTTGTCCGTTTGTCTGGGGATGGTAAGCTGTCGAAATCTTATGAATTACTCCATACCGAGCCAGGACTCTCATTCCATCTGAGTGTTACAGAAGTGGGTACCTTTGTCGCTTATTAGTGCTAGTGGGGTCCCGAAACTAGAAAATAACGTTTTTAGAAACTTAACAACCACCCGACCATCGTTAGTGGGCAACCCATTTGGACACGTAGTCTACGGCCACGAGAATGTAGTTGTTTCCTCTCGAAGTTGGGAATGGTCCCATAAAGTCGAGTCCCCATACATCAAAGACTTCACCGATCTGGATGTAGTTCTGAGGCATCTCATTACGTGAGGAGATGTTCCCAGTCCTTTGACATGCGTTGCAGGTTTGTACCAATTTGTGAGCATCTTGATATATCGTTGACCAGTATAAGCCAGAGTCAAGGACTTTTCTTGCGGTGGCGTTAGCTCTATGATAGGCGTTGCAGGGTCCAGAGTGACGATGTTTAAGAATGCTAGTGGTCTCAGTACCATAAACACGTCGTCGTATTAATTTGTCGGCATATGTCTTGAAAAGATATGGGTCTTCCCACATGTAATACTTGACATCAGCGAAGAATTTTCTTCGCTGCTGATGTGTTAACACTCTAGGTACAAGGCCGCCTGCAAGATAGTTTGCAATTTCTGCAAACCAGGGTTCAGCAGAAGAATCAACTCTTTCGAGGTACTCTGTAGGAAATCTTTTATTTATTTCTCCTCCTGAGGATTTAGTATCGTTTTCAAGTCTGGAAAGGTGATCAGCAGCAGTGTTCTCATCAGCCTTCTTGTCTTTAATCTCAATGTTGAACTCTTGAAGGAGAAGAATCCAACGTATGAGCCTAGGCTTGGCATCTTCCTTCTTGAAGAGGATATATATGGCCGGCGTCCAGAAGTTTAACAACTTCCTTCTTCACCACTTCTTCTACGTTGGGATTTACCCTTCGTTGTGGTTGGACAACGGGTTTATATATGTCCTCCATTAGGATCTTGATGGTGCAAAGCGATGGGCTGATTCCTCTAATATTTGATAGTTTCCAGGCTATGGCCTTTTTGTGCTTTCGCAAGATGGCTAGTAATGCTTCCTTTTCATGTGGGTTTAGGTGTGCGGAGATGATCATGGGAGAATTGCGGTCATCATCCAGAAAGGCATACTCCAGATGTTCAAGGAGCTCCTTTAATTCCAAAGTTGGTTGATTCGTAGCTGCTAGCGTGCTATTCGAATCTTCGTCCTCTGCGTTGGCTTAAATAGCGGGGATTGACTCGTGCGTAGTGTCAATGATAGGAGATGGGTTTATCTCCTCTTCTAGGACTTTATGGGTGAGTTCTTCTTCTTCTACTTCTTGCAACCAAGGGGGGTCGTCAGACACAAGGTATCCAAGAGATCCTTCGATCTTAACAGACAGCTTCTGATCTCCCAGCTGTAGCTTCATTTCTTCCTTGTCCGTGTTTATAATGGACCTCTAAGTCTCTAAAAGGGATCTTCCGAAAATTAAAGGGCTATCATAAAGAATGACGAAATCAAAGGGAATGTTGACATTGTCAACGCAGACTAAGGCATCTCTGATGACTCCTTTAGAAAAGCGGATAGAGCGATCAGAGAGGATGAATGGCAGACAGAAAGGGGTCATTTCTCCTAGCTCTAGTTTATCAAGCAAGTATGTGGGCATCATATTTACAAGCAAACTATCATTAATTGTAGCAACATGTATTTTCTTTTTGATAAAGCATGGCAGGTTACCTATAAATAGGTGAAGTCTAAAAATCAAACATTGCAATCTAGACTTCACCTATTTATAGGTAACCTACCTAGCGTACCATTTGGTACGCTGCTCCGTACCAACTGGTACGTGACTTGGTATGCTGGCAGTCTAGCCTAGTTTACAATCTCGACGTTTAATCTATTCGCACAGTAACGACCACACACAGAACATGTTCTAACAAATTAATCTGTTGCAGATTAATTGATAAGATCAGTTACGATTTGTTAATATCTAGTTCTTGATCGTCATGTGAAGTATCAAAGACAAGACGAAGATATGCAAGATATCTGTGGTCCGAACTCTTGGCGAACTCCGAGTTCGGACTGGTCTGATCAGGTCCGAACCTAAGGTTCGGAATATCGAGATTCAGCCCTATAAATAGCATGTCGTGTGTTTGTATTCAAGAATAGTCCTAGAGCTTTTGAGTGTCATTCATATCTGTGTACTCTGTGGTCTCTGTGGTTAATACAAAGCTTCATTATATTTACTCCTCGTGTTATTTTCATTTTACATTGATTTCGATACAACTAAGTAGACGATCTACCGCTCACGCATTTTCAAGTGGTATCAGAGCATTTGGTTTGTTCTACTGGTCGGAAATCTTTGTTTTTCAGAGTTTTCAGTCAAAATTTCATGTGTTACGAAAATGAGTAACGTTTTTGAGTTCGTTTGACCTTCTCGAGTGTACTTTATATGAAAAATCTTTTCCTAGATTGTTTCTCTTGAGTATATCTGAGTTCCTATCAAAAATCTCATTCAAAATCTCTCAAAATCGAGAAAATGGTGTCGAGTAGAGTTTGTTTGAGGTTCGGACTAAGCTGAAAATAACCGCTCCGAACTCCAGGTTTGGACAAAGTTCGGTCATTTCTTGGTTCGGTCAGAGTTCGGATGACGTTCGGTAGTAGTTCGGCTTTGTTTCGGTCCACGTTCGGCACAAGTTCGGTCTGAGTTTTTTTTGGTCATCCGAGAGTGAGGTTCGGACAGAGTACGGCCACATCTTTTTTCGGCTAAGGTTCGAACTAAGTTTGGTAGAGGTTCAGAGGTTCAGACGAGGTTCGGAACGGGTTCGGAGTGGATAGTGACAAAATTTTTTCAAAATGTCCGATTTTCAAGCGTTCGCAGCTATTCAAAACTCGGTTCAAGCAACGATGCAAACAATGATGAATTATGATAATGAAATTGGAACAAGTAAAAAATTTCTCAAATTACTCAAATTGGAAGATTATGATAGTTGGGTTAAAAGATTTGAAGCGTACGTTGACACAAATGACATTGATATGTGGTTGGCGTTTACTGAGCAATATGTTTATCCTCAGGATGAAACTGGTGAACCCATTCTTTAAAGAAAGATGTCATCTGAACAAAAGAAAGCTTATCAAGCTGAGAAGAAAGCTTATGGTACTTTGCGATGGCTTTGTGTCACACCCCCAAAAATCCCACGCGTGACAACGCGCCGCAGGGAGCGTGACAAACCAGGATTGAACACATTAGCCATACGAACACTCTATATGCAATGTAAAAGTAAAACCAAATTAGATGCGTTTTTAAATGCAGAAGCGTAAACGACAAAAGTTGTAATAAATGTTCAAGCGCCAAAACATGCGCTAACCAAAAGATAATTAGTTCGAAAGGTTATAAAATCTAATATGCATGCATGAGGATCAAAATACATTAGTGGTGCATCCTAATCCGTGACAAGCAATCCAGTTTAGCGACCTGAGAAATAACATGCTAAAGTGTCAATACAAAGGTTGGTGAGTTCACAGGTTTATTCAGTTCATCAGTTTAACAGTTCAGTAAAATCCAGATAATATATCAATAGTTAACTAGACTATTTTCAAGAAATCAGTGCACGTTTGACTAGATAACCTAGCTATCCAGTTACTGAAGCTCGACAAGTTCAATTATGCCTCGTTAAGTCTAAGAAGTTTATAACACCCGTTCGATATCCAATCGTGCCAGAGCGACTGACCCGGGTGGGGCTGTCAAACCCAGTAGATCTACTAAATAAGTTCCCGCTGATGTCACATTGACAGTAACTCTAAAAGTGAGGACTATATCATAAGTGTGCCACTATCATTCAGGTGATATAATTATCTAACAGTTCAAGTGTTTGCATGTTAATCTCCCCCAACAGGATTTAAAACAGTAAAATGGGGCCGTGAAACTCACCTTAGGTTGCTCAGCAAAGTTTCCAGATAAACAGTTAATTCAAGTAGCAAGAACGAGTCTTGTGCAAGCAATCAATCACCTAACGAGCGTAAATGTATAAGTGTGTGTTCTAAACTATAAGTCTAACGTAAATGACAAAAAAGAATGATCGTGAAGTCCGGAATAAGTCGAGGATGGCACGTGTGCCAAATCCGAGCGATTATCGAAATAACGCGAGAAATACAATATTTATATCAATAATATATATTTTCTAAGTTCAAAGATTTCAAAAATAAATATACATAATATTTATATTTAAACCGAACGTGCTATGACATTAATAACGGGTTTACGGAAACGGGATTTAAAAGTTCAGCGAAAGTATCTAATTGTTTTAATAAATCCACTAGGTGCGTAAATACTAATCTATGAAAGATACATATATATATATATATATATATATTATTATTTATTGTACCTTTTATAAAAAGATGATGCTTGAGTTAATATTTATACAAATTTATTAAAACTAGATTTTTGTTTGAAACATCAACTTTGCGGGTTTAGTAGTCGGAGATACGTTTTACGGGTTTAAACATTCGTGGAAATCCATTTCATATGTATTACTGGGTGGGTTGTCATACCAATAGATCTATTATTTTTGTTTACCCCGGCTCGGTGTGATAATGAGTACGCTTAGAGTTTGAGTTTGAGCATAACAACAGCAATAATCCAAACAAGTTCAACACATCTAGAACACACATAACGAGCATAGGATTCGCATTTTGTTTTAGAGAAATAAATATTGTGTTGGAGTTTGAGATAAAGATACATGTTGCACCCCAAAGTAATAAAAGAGAAAGGGGATCTGAATACTCACTTGATAAGGAGATAGGATATAAGAGATACGCCGAATTGGGAAAGATAAGTAACTTGGAGGTTATCCTAATAAATCAAACAGGGTATATGAATATAGGAAATCAAAATGAACCAAGTTCTAGGTATTTGATAAGTGCTATATTTGATTAGGTCAAAATTACTATTTTACCCCTTTATAGGTAAATTAGGGTTTTGTGATAATATGAAGACGCGCATTCCTATAATTAAATGCTCACCCCGGGATCGCCCGCGACCTCCCAGTCTCAGCGCCACAACCCAGCCACTCGGCCAACGGGCCTGTTTGTGTCAAGATCCGGATCAAAATGGTTTTGTGCATAGGTAACGACCAGAATCAATTCAAAGGAAAATAAAGAGTTAAAAATGTTGTGACCGGGACTCGAACCCGCGTCCCTCGTGTACATGTCCAGTAACAGAACCAATGGGCCAGACTGGCGTCTAGTAATCTATCCGGACCCTAAAACTTATAACCCGTACCCGCCCGTCGTCATCTTCTACATTCAAGAATTCCGGTGATCGGAACCCTAACTCCGGTCGCCAGAAAGTCACGAAACTCAAATAAAAATCCAAGAGTTTCATGTCTTAATATCATGTATACACATATCATCACATAACACCAAAATGAAATACTAGCAACTTATGAACATAAACACATATGAAAACTCACAAAAATCACATAAAATCATGATTTCTATACATGCATGTGTCATCAAAGTTACTAGTTTTATTTTTCCTTCAAGAACTTTGTGTTTCATCTTAGAACATCCATTTAATCTTTCACAAAACTCATGTTTTAGGCTTAGATTTAACATGCATGTGGGTTTCTTAATGATCAAACCCTAACCCTAAGCTCAATACACACTAACACACACTCACACACACTTTCACGAATTTTTGTGTGTGTGTGTGGGTTTTTCACACAAATCTTTATGTGTTGAAGCTTAAACCATCCAAATCCACCATAACTTATCAATAGCTTGATGTTGGTTCTAGGATTTGGAGGTGGGTTTCGAGATTTTAGAAGAAGATTAGATGGGTTTTTCTTACCTTGAAGCTAGAGAGAGATGGTAGGTGTTCTTAAAGGTTCTTGATCTTGAAAGTGTATGAAAGAAGCTTGGTGTTGTGTGTGTGTGTTTGAGAGAGAGTTGGTTGAAAGAAAATGAGAGGGGTGGGGGGGGGGGTTCGGCTGTAAATAAAGAGAAGAGAGGGAGAGAAGTTGTGTTTTAATTTTTGTCTCATGTGCATGTATATGTATATATGTAGGTTTATAAATATAAAATCCAGTAATGATAACCTACTCTTTTATTATTACATGCACACCACATCACATAAATGTGGTTTATAAACACACTCCACCCACATATATATATATATATATATATATATATATATATATATATATATATATATATATTCACGACATGCATGCATAACACACACCCACTTCTTCCAATTTTTATAAACTCTAGTAATAACACAGTGTATGTCGTGTTTCGCGGGTATTTTTCCGAATCCAATAAATTCAAATAATTATATGAAAATTCATGAAATTAAATTACGCTCAAAACCGTATAATTATTTTTTCAGTTTCGTCACACTTGGTCGGTGACCAAATGTAGTGACGTTTTTACACGGTTCGATTCCATTATTCGCGTAATTTTCTCTAATTCATCACTAACCGAATGTAAAACCTTTTCTAAAGGCTCTAACTCATATTAAACTTCATAATTTAAACAAAACGAAATATTTCATCCGTTTCGTTAGTCGGTTCTAAGTGACGAGACTTTTTCTAATATTATAATATCCAAATAAAGCACATAATCATTAATTAATCCTAATAAACCCTAATAAATCCTAAATTATCATTCTTAATCTAAAATTAAAGTGACGGATGTCACAGTCTCCCCTGGTTTAAGAAATTTCGTCCCGAAATTTCAATGAAACGTACCTTTCTGCCTTCGACGAAAGAGCTGGGGATATTTCTTTTCCATTTGATCCAATCTTTCCCATGTGAATTCCGGACCATACTTGGAATTCCAGCGAACTTTCACCAGTTTGATACGACTTCGTCGAAGCTTCTGAACCTTCCAATCTAAAACCTCAACAGGTTCCTCACTGAACCTAAGTTTATCATCGATTTGAACTTCTCCTGTGGGTATGATCAATGTTTCGTCGGACAAACATTTCTTTAGGTTGGACACGTGGAATACGTCGTGTACACCTTCCAACTCAGGAGGAAGTAATAGTCTATATGCCACGGGGCCTATATGAGCTGTTATTTTAAAAGGTCCAATGTAACGAGGGCTCAACTTACCCCTCTTACCAAATCTAATGGTACCTTTCCAGGGAGAAACTTTCAACATGACCATGATCTCCTACATTAAAGACTAAGGGGCGTCGTCTATTATCCGCATAACTCTTTTGTCTATCGGCCGCCGCCTTCAATCTTTCTCGTATCAATACTATTTGATCGGTCGTTTCCTGAATAACTTCCGGGCCTGTTAATTGCTTTTCACCAATTTCAGCCCAACACAGAGGGGATCTACACTTCCTTCCGTATAGAGCCTCAAATGGTGCTGCTTTGATACTAGAGTGGTAACTGTTATTATAAGAAAACTCTGCCAAGGGTAGGTGAGTATCCCAATTACCACCGAAGTCAATAGCACAAGCTCTTAACATGTCCTCCAGGGTTTGAATCGTTCTCTCACTCTGACCATCAGTCTGGGGATGATAAGCCGTGCTCATATCTAAACGAGTACCCATTTTCTCTTGAAACGATTGCCAAAAACGAGCGGTGAATCGACCGTCCCTATCTGAAATAATAGATACTGGAACTCCATGGCGAGCTACGATCTCTTTCAAATACAGTTTAGCCAAAGTTTCTGCATCAGTTTTCTCTTTCATGGGTATGAAATGAGCTGACTTGGTCAATCTGTCGACAATCACCCAAACTGTGTCATTTCCTGCTGTCGTACGGGGCAGTTTCGTTATGAAATCCATTGCGATATTCTCCCATTTCCAAACTGGTATCTCAGGCTGTTGCAATAAGCCAGGTGGCTTCTTATGCTCTGCCTTTACCTTGGAGCAGGTGAGACATTTATTTACGTATATCGCAATATCACCTTTCATGTTGGGCCACCAATAGAATTCTCGAAGGTCTTTGTACATTTTTGTAGCACCAGGATGAATCGAATATTTCGACTTATGCGCTTCATCAAGGATTAAGCTACGAAGATTTTTGTACTTCGGGACCCATATTCTATTCATAAAGTAGCTAATGTCGTCTGCTTTAGGCTCCAACTCGCACTCTAAGCCTCGAAGTCCTTCATTCCTCAAGTGATGCTCCTTTAAGGCTTCTTGTTGAGCGATCTGAATCTTCTCTGATAGATTCGTTTGTATTGTTAATCCTAAAGCACGTACACGCAATGGTTTGGCCCTTTCCTTCCTGCTTAATGCATCTGCCACTACATTGGCTTTCCCGGGGTGATACTTAATATCACAATCATAGTCGTTGAGCAATTCCATCCAACGTCGCTGTCTCATATTAAGCTCTTTTTGGTTGAATATATGTTGAAGACTTTTGTGATCGGTGAAAATCACACACTTGGTGCCATACAAATAATGTCTCCAAATCTTTAGAGCAAATACTACAGCTCCAAGTTCTAAGTCATGAGTCGTGTAGTTTTTCTCATGCACTTTAAGTTGTCGTGACGCATAGGCTATAACTTTGTCGTGTTGCATGAGCACACAACCAAGACCTAGTTTAGATGCATCACAATAAACTACAAAACCATCTGTTCCTTCTGGTAGGGACAAAATGGGTGCACTACACAGTTTTTGCTTTAGCAACTGAAAAGCGTCTTCTTGCTTTTGCGTCCATTCATATTTCTTATCCTTTTGAGTGAGCAATGTCAACGGTTGAGCTATCCTGGAGAAATTCTCGATAAATCTCCTATAGTATCCAGCCAGTCCTAAAAATTGGCGTACCTCTGTTGGAGATTTTGGCGTCTCCCAATTTTTCACTGCTTCAATTTTAGATGGGTCCACGTGTATGCCTTTTTCATTTATGACATGACCGAGAAAGTGGACTTCTCGCATCCAAAAGTCACATTTTGAAAATTTTGCATAAAGCTTCTCTTGTCTTAATATATCTAAGACTAATCTCAGATGCGTTTCATGGTCTTCCTTGGTTTGTGAGTAAATAAGAATATCGTCTATAAAGACTATCACAAACTTATCTAAATAAGGTTTGAAAACCCTATTCATAAGATCCATGAATATCGCTGGTGCATTTGTCAATCCAAATGGCATAACTAAGAATTCATAATGACCATAACGTGTCCTAAATGCGGTCTTAGGAACGTCTTCATCTGCGATTCTCAATTGATGATATCCAGATCTTAAATCAATCTTAGAGTAATACGTGGATCCTTGCAATTGGTCGAACAAATCATCAATCCTTGGTAATGGGTACCTATTCTTGATGGTAAGCTTGTTCAACTCTCTGTAATCTATGCACATTCTAAACGAACCATCTTTCTTCTTTACGAACAATACTGGGGCTCCCCAAGGTGAATAACTTGGTCGAATGAATCCTTTATCCAAAAGCTCCTGGAGTTGATTCGACAACTCTTGTATTTCCGAGGGTGCTAAACGATAAGGAGATTTGGCTATAGGTGCAGAACCAGGGATAAGGTCAATCTTAAATTCTATCTGCCTAGCTAGAGGTAGTCCAGGTAGATCTTCTGGAAATACATCGGGGTATTCCCGAACTACAGGGATTTCCTCTAACTTACGCGTTTTAGCCTTTGTGTCCATAACATTAACTAAAAATGCAGGATAGTTCTTTCTTAACATCTTCTGCATTTTCATAACGCTTATGACCTTAACTTTGGCTCCTCCTTTATCACCTTGAATTGTTAATATCTTGTTGTCTGGAAGTGGTATACGTATCGACTTATCAGAACATACTATCTCGGCACCGTTCTTTGATAACCAATCCATTCCTACCACGATGTCGAAACTTCCTAGGTTTACAGGCAACAGATCGATGTCAAAGCTATTATCTCCTAGAATCATGCTACACTTACGGAGAACCTCATTGGTTTCTATTAGATCTCCACTGGCCAATTCTATCGAGTACTTCTTATTTAACTTACTAGACTGTAACTCCTAACAAGGGTCTAAACTTCTTAGAAACAAAACTAAGATCAGCGCCAGTGTCGAAGAGTACATAAGCATAATGATTGTTAACTAGGAACGTACCAGTAACAACAGTAGGGTCTTCCCTGGCAGCTCCTGTACTCATCTCAAACGCTTTGCCCTTGTTATTCTGGCCTCTGGGTTTAGTGCAGTCCCTACTAAGATGTCCAACTTCCCCGCAATTAAAGCATTTTCCGCTCCTCTTATCTTCTTCAGTTGGAATCTTAGCATAGCAATCCTGGAGCAGATGTCCGTAGCGGTGACATCTGGTGCATTTCTTGCATGACTCCTCCATGATTCCTTCCGCACGTCTTGCATGCCGGTTTCGAATTTGCATCCTCAGCTTTCTTGTCCACTGTAGCCACAAACACTTGGCCCGACTCCTTGTTTCTCTTATTCTTCTCACTCCTATTTTGCTTCCTAAATTTTCTCTTTTTGCTACATCGGGACTCTGGGTCGGACGTCTTGGAAGACTCACCCTTCTTCCCTAGAATTCCTTCTCGCACTGCGTCATCAGTCAGTGACTTGGCTAGGGATATTGCGTCCTGGATTGTGCTAGGGTTGGCTGACGTAACCATGCTCCTGATTTGAGGAACTAATCCCCAAATGTACCTCTCAATACGCGCGTATTCTGGAGTAACCATACGTGGCACCAATCTAGCTAAATCCATGAATCGAGTAGTATACTCTCTAATCCCAGCGTCTATCATCTTATGATTCCAGAATTCAGTCTCAAGTTTCTGAATTTCCTGTCGTGGGCAATACTCTCGCATTAGCATCTCCTTCAGTTCTTCCCAAGAGAGTTTGTTTGCCACATCCCCTCTTAATGTCTTCACCTGAGCGTTCCACCACGTGAGAGCTTCATCGTGGAATGAGCAGGTAGCATACATCACCTTCTGGTTGGCACTACAACCACTGATCGCCATGACAGACTCCATCTTCTCAATCCAATGTACGATATCAAGTGGTCCCTCCAAACCAGTAAACGAACGTGGATGTCATCCTTGGAATGTCTTATAGGAACAACCAATTGTTTGACCATCTGAGCTTCGCTCTTGTGGTCCATGTTCTCGCCCGACGTTCACGTTGCGGTCTGTTATTGCCGCTTCCACTCGTTGGGAAATGAGCTGTGTCAATTCCTCTTGAGTTGTTGGAAATCCGGCGTTTGAACCATGAGCACTTAGATCAGCTTCGGTTGCCATTGTTATCTATTGTTTCAAAGATAACAATCCAAATTAATTGGTTGCATATGGCGGAAAATAAAGAAGTGCATATATATATATATATATATATATATATATATATATATATATATATATATATATATACTATTATATAAAGCATATTGATAAAAAGGGTATTTTGGTAATTATCACCGTCTTAAAATTAAGACGCTTTCTATTTACATGTTTCTTCTTCCATTCGATCCGTGTTACCCTATCTTTTCATTTCCTTTCCTATGATTAGCGCGCAGCAAGAAATCGACCTTGAGAACCGGCGACACAAATCTGGTAAGCTTCCCTTTGTCTTTCTCCCTTTTCTTATACACAGTCCCATAATCCGACCGTAATGGTTGAAAACGGGCGACTGAAGTCTGAAATCAGATAAAGGGCTTGCAGATGCACCTTCTTTTGTCAAGATTCTTACCTGATTCACGAGTTTGCTATTTCAAAATTCGAAAACCTAATCTTATACATATATCGAAAATTTCTTTCATTCTCTTTCTCAGTTGTCTTCATTTCTGCCCTAATTCAAACCACAATTCGAAAAAACATACAGCCGAATAGCATCAGCATATGGAACTCAATCGCTATTCCTGCTCCATCGTTTATAGGTTATTTTTGGTTCAGTTGATAGCTTCCCAGATCTGAAAAAAGAATTATCGCAGATCTGATATCTGAGGTTGTTTTTCTTTTGATTTCTGGTGTGTTCTGTTGTTGTTCAGATCTCGACATCACCACAACAGTTTTTAAGCAATTACTGTCCTCATCAGCAAAAAGTAAGGCCTATTCTTTTAGATTTGATCTCTTGGTCTTTATTTTCAGTTTATGATTGTTGGGATTTCGATTTTGCTTAACCAAGTTTTGATATGTTTACATGTCTTGATGCTCTTGTAGCAGGTATAGAAGCATGAGGAGTGATGTAAATAGCCAAGGTATGCAAAATCCTTCTTGGCTAACCTTATAATTAGCCAGGTTGGTTGCTTGGGTCCAGTGGGTTGGGTAGCGGTTTAAAACATCCAGGAAGGTTGGTTAAGTGGACTCAAGATTTGAAGTTGATTTTATATAGTGATGCTAAGTCTTGACTCAAATGGACTCAAGTGGTGGTGAATCCTACAAATGAAAAGGTTATTTTGTGAGTTTTCTATTTTCTGGGTCTTTAGTTATCTGTTGTGTTTTTATTTTTTAGGATTAGATTTGTAATTTTAAGATGAAACATTTATATTATTTCTTTGAATTCATTCAGCGCGAAGGACACTATCGAACCATACAGAAGTCAATTTGCAGCGTTTGAAGAATGAAACAGCTATCATGGTGAGGAAGGAAGAATGCCTAGAAATTGCAAAAAGGTGCAATTTTCTTTATCCTTCTATATGGTCACAGTTTAATCCAAATCATTAGTGTTTTTAGGTGGCTACATATATTAAAAATACTACTGAACTGGGTCTGTTACAAATGCTTTCTGGGCAATAATTTAATGTTGTTTAGGGGCTATTGGGGCTGCAGTTTGTAAAACAATGTTGCAATATTATTAGGTTGTTTTGCCACTGTTTTAATGTTGTTTTAGAACTAATTTTGTGATGGTTTTTTCTGCTTAATGTGTTTGGGCTTGATTTGGGTTGGTTTTTATTTTCATTTATGTGTCTTTGCTTACAGAGGCTGGTTTATGGTGCTAAGGCTGAAGCACCGACTGCAATCAGGTTTGATGATTTTATAGCAGATACACTGAGAGGCACTGGTCATTATCAGAAAGGCTAACTTGGAGATCAAGAAAACAGATGGAAATGTTTGTGAGTATATGTATATTAACCTGTTTCGGTTTAATAAACCCTTGCACCTTTTCGTTGCAAGCGAGGTTTGTTGGTTTACTTGCACCTTTCCCTCCACATATTTTTAGCACATAGGAGTACCCTTTTTCCTTTATACTATGTAAAGTTATTGGTTTTGTTGATTTATACAATTAATTTTGAAGGATGCCTAACCTATGTACATGAGAATAAAATGGGTTTATAGGCAACTGGACCCATGTTCAATTTCAAGATGTCAGAGTCCATTGATTCGAATCCATTTGCAGTAAGGTTGGATCTCAAAGATCTTTTTTCAGGTCATCAATAGCAACCAGACCCATGTCAAAGCATTTGAACCTTACACAACCATTTATGCAATTATTTTTTTAGGAGAAAAATACTTAAGACTCCATAGTAGGAACACAACAAGATGTATTATTTTGAACTCGTAATGTAAATCCACCTACTGATGGTGTAAACTGGTAATCCGAGGCCTTTTATATTTATGTAGTGCTGTAGGTTCAGCTGCTGACTTTTCAGAAGTCAAACTGTGCTGCTATGTTGTTGTCTTGACTTCTCAAAAGTCAAACTGTGTCTGCATATCTAAATCAAAAATTAAACCCATCTGGTGTCACTTTTACAATGTTTAAAGGTACTTCCTTTTCACTGGCCTATTATCTTTGTTGCTCTTTGCATTCCTCACATAAAGCTTTTCTTCTCATGTAATTTAACTTTTAAATTTTTCCTTCTATGGTCAGCTTTTATAGGCACCAACATGGAAATAGATCCAACTTTACCTTTTTCACATCAGGAGGTATTTTCAAAGGCCAATCATGATGAGGGGCCAATTACTCATATAAGTAAGTAGCTCACAGCTCTAATCGCTTTATCATTTCGCAAGGTTTGATTTTCATTAGCACTTGAATCAGTCAACGTTTAAGACATCCCTTCATTTGCTTAGATGTGTTGTTTTTTCTCCGATATATGAGTCAAATAAGTTATAAATCTGATGAAATGATTATTTGGAAATTTCGAGGTTGTTTGTTTTTATTTAGCACGGAAGCGACAGTAAATTAAATTCTTTTTTGTCACAAACTTACAAAAAAAAATGCTCGAGTGCAAATCTATGGAGGAAATTCAGTCACATAGGGGAATCTGAGATGCGTCCATTCTAAACAAAAAGGATATAAGAGGATATACGTTCAGTTATGTGCGCTTTGCTGGGGTTACAAACACACGTGACATGATCCAGAGACCGAGTCGGGTCACATTTGAGGGTGTCGGAACAGTAGTGAGTATTGCTAAACCCCCAAAGAAGACATTATCGGAACAAAGAACCCTAGCCGGGGAGTTTGAAAAGACGAGGTTTGTTTCAAAACAAAGAGGTCGTGAAAACTAGCAAAGGGGGCCAAATATAATTATTAAAACCAGTCGTGAGCCCCATCTTTTGCAGGTATTCCCATGTTTATACCATCTGTTGTTTTGTGGTCTTAATTATTTAACTTTATATCTTAAGTTTTCTTTTGCATGTATTGTTTGTGGTTATCTTCAGGATGTTGGGATTGGATGTCAATGGGCTCAACAGTGAGTTCCTTTTTTTTCTATTGTAAGATTAACCATTCATGCAATCGTAAGATTAACCATTCGAAATGGTTATAAACCCTACCTCTGCGTTTCTGAACCAAAAGCAGACAACATCCTTTTCTTCTCAAAATTTTGAAATTTAAACCCCTTCAGATCCTTTTAACTCTTTCCTGTTTTAAATCCCCCCCCAAAATTAAAAATAAATAGGTATATACAACATACATGAGTTCAAATTTTGAGGTGGAGAAGTTGTAGTTGATATGTTCATTGTGTGTTTATATAGATATGTTTATGGTTCTGGATATTTTTCCATACAAGCAGTGATTTTACTCTTATTTGTTAGATATTACAAATTACAAATAGTTTCATCGAGCTAGGCTGAAAGGTGATAAAAAAGATGATGTACTGAAGGTACGTTTGTTTTGATGGTTTCTTTGCAGCCTTATGATTTCAATTCAGTATATACATGTGAATATTAGTAAAATACGCACAAGTTCTTAATTAGCCTGTTTATTTCTGTTACTATTGTTTTTTATTTTGGCGGGTGGAGTTCTTACCCATTTGTATGCTTGTGATTTTCCAAGAGCTACTTGAAGGTAATTTGTATAGTTCAATGTGCATTATGCTTGGTTCTCCTATATAAACACTCTGCATCATGCTTTTCATAGGTGGAGTTGCTCGAGATGAACAAAGTAATGGGTTCAAGATGGTAAAGCACTTGGAGGCTTAAAATGGGTTATAGGAGTGCACTTCTTTTGTAGAGGTGGGTCATGCCTTGCCTATTTCCGTGAGATAGTGCATGAATGTAAAAAAAGTATTCATAGAACTTTTAATATTGTGTTGTGTTGTTAATTTTATTTTCATTTATGAAGTTATCTTTGTTTATTTTCTTTATTCGTTCAATCTCATATTGTGTTTAAGAAAGCTTGACTTGTGAAATGATTTGGTGCTTAACTATATAAGCAGTGATCAAACGAAAACTTAATTAGTTTAATCAATATGATAAAAAATATATTAAGAATGATTTCAATGTCTAATTAATCAACCTAACAAGGAGATTATATACCAAATGATCTCTAGCCTAATTGGCTAAGATCAAGATCAGGTACCTAAAGACATTATAAATGTTGAGATCTTGGGTTTAAGTCTCACATGTGACAATAAAAAATAAGGCTTACATGTTGGGCAGAGGTGTTCTTAACTATGATGAGTTTCCAGTGACCGTTAATGATCCAAGTTAACGTTAAAAAAAACAATGAAATCAAGACAAATTACAAAATCAAAGTAAATACAAGGAAAGAGAAAATATGTGTCAGATTTTGAAAATTAGATTTTGAAAATTAAGTCTCCCAGATTATATAAAATTGGATAAATGATGATTGTAGTTTATTGCCGCCAAACACGCATGTACTGTATTATAAATTGTCATTGCGTCGTATTGCGCTAACATAAACAAATATCGCGTTGTAAATTGTTGTCGCCGCCTAATGAGCGAACAAAAGATATATAACGCATTATAAACTATCGCCCGCTACAACGCGCCAGTATCCTCACTATGGAATTCATTGACCCTCGGATTTTGATTTAAAAAGTACTATGTCATTACTGATATCTTCAAACTATGTTGATGACTTCTATCTTACAACTCATTTGGTTTTAAATTACTATGTTTGTGACCAATATATATTTCAATTCGGTTGTTTGAGTTCTAAAAAAACGAATACCTCGATTTAATTGTCGTGCCGCCATAACAAGCGAACAAATAAACAAATACCGCGTTGTAGTTTGTTGTGCTGCTGCAACGCGCAAACAGAAGACGAATAACACGCTATACACTGTCGCCGCCGCAACGCGCGGGCACACGGCTAGTATATATATACGTACATATATAATAACTAAGGGGAGATTTTTCATTACTACTAATCATACGTTTATTTAAACCAAAATTCAATGTCTTAAGTGGGTTCACATCCCATATTCAAACATTCAAATTTAACATACAATCCAAATAGTTTCAAAATAAACCAATTCATCACAAACAAATAACCACAATTACTGGAGACCCATTGCCTCCTTCACCCTCCTGTCACTCTCCTCGAGCTCACTGATTCAATAATGCATCTTGTCCAAGGATCCCTTGTCCAAGAGGCAAATCTACTCAATAAGTTGCAGTTGTCCGATCGTTCGATTTACTTTCCTCTTCAAACCAATGATTTCCTCATTGATCTTTGCAATTCGAGGATGGGTTTCACTGCCAGGATCATTTTCGCTTCTTCGAACCGCTGTCGGAGGTTGTGGTTCTCCACTCATTGGAGCCATTCCCTTCTTTTCCCCGAGTTAACCTCCTTTTGAGACGGCTAGTATAAACTTGAAGAGGTATCCCCTTCTCGCGCCACGAAGGTATCTCAAGTAAAGATGGCGGCACCACCCACCTCTCAGCATTCTCCGTCATCATTCCATCTGGTTCTCCCGACTCTTCGCTTGGCTCGCTGTCAGATTCGCTGAGCCATCCGTTAGCGGAATAAGCCCATATCGAATCCAACTCCATTATAAACGAATCGAAGGTTGGTGATGGCGGTTGTTTCGGTCCAACGACAGCATTTTGAGGAACGTCCTCAGAATCACTGTCCATAACGAAAATAGTCCTTCGAGAGGGTGACATATGAAATTATATAAGCAACTAAATAGTTAGCAATATATTAACAAATTATTAACAAAATGAACAAATAACTTTTACCATAGGATGCCTGGCGATTTGGATTGGTGTACTTTCGTTGCACGTGCTACCCTTTGTCATACTTCTCATTCCTTAGGCTATAGTTTAAAATGTAATTTTTTTTGGGGTTCCCTATAACCTGAGGCTCTGAGACCACTTTCTGTAACACCCCAATTTTTGTTTATTATAGCGGAAGGCTTACGTGATAGTAATTTATTATTTAACCCATTGCTTTAGTAGTGTTAATAATTAAGTGAAACATATTTTATATTAAAATACTTTTCATTACAAAGTTGGGATATACTAATTATCCCCTAAAGTGTTTACAAAAGATTTGGGATGAATCTATCATCCCATATTTAGGTCCCTTCTACATTCCACCACTACTAAAACATAATATAGACTTGATAGCACGTCACGTAGTCATCCTCGTACCACCAAATCGATATCTCCATGCATCCCATTAGTTTCCTGAAAAATAGTTTAAAACCACAAAGTCAACACTAGGTTGGTTAGTCCACTAACAAAAATGATTGGTTTCCACTTTAACATTTAATCCCACTTATTCAGTTCATGAATCAAGAGAGTGAATCCAAATAGAGAATATTTCTGGTTCGTAAACTAGCTAGGTTTACGATGCACAAACTAATCGTAGGCTCTAAATCAAAACTAGACCCATATTCGATCGTATTTCTCACCATGTTTCGCGACCAGAAGGACTACTTAGTGAGTACGGGTGGTCAACCCCAGTAGATCTACCAATACATCTCACGCTACATTAATGATCTAGAAGGCATTGTTCTAAATTTTCCAAATTCGAAATTCATCATTCAGTATATGCCTAGCTCATCTTTTCTATGAGCGTCCGCCAACACTCACGCTTAATTTCATACCCACAATATTCTCAATCAATCATTCATTTCAAAATGCATATTCATAAATAATAAGCCCAAAACATTTAACAAAATATATCAATTCAATTTAGGGCATTAGTTAGTGAAACTCACCTTTGCCTTATCGTACGATTTGTGCTTCTAATTGTGTGATTTTAAGTGCCTTGGTGCTATTTCCCATTAATATCAGATTAGTTAGGCAACTCTACTTAACTAATTTGACAAACTCTGAATTTTCAAACTATATGGGCAAAATGACGATTTTTCCCTTATTCGACTAATTCCAACAAATAAAGCAAAAGAAACTAATCTTTACTCATGGAATTTTATGCTAAGGCTCAATATAAGTTATTATACTTAATTAAAATCATTCCAAACATTATAGCACTTATTTTCTATTTTTTCTCTATTTTATGCTAATTTACCCGTTTTTACGGCTTTTCGGTGACGGTTTTTATCCAAAGCTTCATTGTATTTACTCTTCGTGTTATTTTCGTTTTACATTGATTTCGACACGATTAAGTAGACGATCTACCGCTCACGCATTTTCACGATTAACTCTAATTTTGTAAACGTTAACTAACTTGTTAAGGGAAAAAGTTAGTAACTGGAAACCTGAATACCACTACAAAACCCAACAGTGGTATCAAAGCTTGGATTACCACAGCAAATCAAAAGCGGACGGTTTTAAACTAGTGATTTTGCAAAATGGGGTTAACTGCCCGAAAGTTGCGAACGATTTTGTTTTATTTAATTTACATCTATTTTATTTTGGTCAACTTAATTTCAACTAAAATCATGCAATGAATTAATCGATTTCAAACTTAAACGTGTATTCGTTCCATCCTTATAATAGATTTAGGATTTCCCGCTTTCAAAAGGTTCTATTTTTTAAAGTTTCCTGAATTGGTAAGTTATCCAATTTAACAAGACCCCAACTCGGTAACTTTTCTAATTTGGCAAGACCACAATGGTGGTGACTTTCCCAAGTAGTCTACTTATCTGATTCGGAAAATTTTCCAAATTAGCAAGATTCCCGATTTGGCAAGTTTCCTATTTTGGAAAAAGTTGTCCATTCGAGACCTGAAATCCCAATCACAGTCAATAAGTGTCTTGGAGTCAGTGGGAGCCTATAGAGATGAATGGATTTCTTTGAAGCTCGTTTATATGGTTGTAGACTGTCCAATGATGTAAGTATCGGTATGGATCTTATTATTGCGTGATATGATCGATTCGATGAGCAGCAAGTTAAATAAACGCTTCTTTGATTGATTTCAATAGCAAACGGTTACAGAGAGAAACTGAGAGAGAACACCTAAGAAAACACACACTTAAGACTTGATGCACTCACTCTTCTGCTCTTAACAAAAGACATGAAACTATTTATAGTCACCTGCCCAGCGTACCAACTTAACCAACGTACTAGTTGGTCCGGAGCTGCGTGCCAACTAGTCCGCCCACTGGTACGCTGGAACAGAAACTTTACAAAACAAACTTTACATTACCAAAACGCATAGACCTTACATCAGACACACAAACTTGTCACACCCCGGTCAACGGTATCGGGTGTGAGCAAGAATGGAATCATAGTCGAGGATACATAGAATAATATCTATTATAATTAAAACTTCATAAAACATTACGTCATTGTGTTGCAGCGGAAAGTGATAGTGGACAATGATAATGTCTTACATTTGAAAATAAGTCTTAAATTAATAATAAAAACATTAACGGTTTATTAGGATAGTCGGGACTATGACTCCAAAAGCAGGTCCGATAGCATTGATAAGCCCCATTTGCATGTCTTCACGGAGTTGCATTAATTACCTAAGAAATCATGAATTTAAAACGGGTCAACATAAGGTTGGTGAGGTTCACAGGTTTATGATTTATCAGTTAAACAGTTGCAAATCAGTTTTCGGTATACTTAAATATTACAAAGGTTTATCGTTATGGATGTATGAGCTCACATGAACCTTGATTTCAAATACTAACGGTTTACCCACCCATCATCTCTTGCCCAGAGATGTTAAACAAAGCAGAATAACTGACGTGTACCCCCAGACAATCCGGAGTCAGAACTGGAGCTACCAGTTAGGGTAGGGTTGTCAACCCAAATAGATCTACTCACTAGCTATCGTTTCGTACAGAACTAATTGAAATCAATTAATGGTGGGATACGGTTGTACAAACGTTTATAACGATAATGTACCAAGTTGGGCAATCAGTAAGAGAACAAGTAGTCATACGGCTAACAGATAAACCATAATATTAAGTAAAAACATTGATCAGATTTCATGATTTCTCCCCCAAAGTATAAAACAGTTAAAATGAAAAGGGGCCGTGAAACTCACTGAATCAACATGTATGTAGAAATTTAGCAGGATAAGAACGGTAGCACGTAACGTCCTAAATCATTAAATAAGCGTATGCATAAGGTCAATGATCAATTGTGTAACGTAAGTCATCCAAATGATACCGGTCAAGTCTTGACGTTTTAGTCCCATTTGTATACATTTTGAAAACCCGTTAGCTTGTATTTATTAAATAATTACATTCATGATTATTTATATTTATGTTAAATAAATATAAACAAGGAAATCATCAATTAATAACTAGATCAAGTATTGAACATCGAGTTTAAAATAATAATGTTTATTATTATTTTCATACGTTCGTTATAATTATTAAAATAATTATGATGTTTCCACAAATAATCTCTCGTTCGATTATTTATAAGTTAAGAACGTATTACACAAGTTTTATAAATAATGATGTTTATTATTTTACTTGTGAAAGTAAAACCTTTAGTTAAAGTTTATAGTTATTAAATTTATAACTATTTTAACTAGTTAAGAAAAGTCTTGGAAACTTTTAAATAATTATTTGTCTAAATAATTATTTAGTTGTTTATGAAATAATTGATGTCTTTAAAATTATTTATTTAAAAACGTCATGAAAGCAAATAATTATGTTATTACTTGGACTCATATATTTTCTCTTAAGACGTTTATGCAAGTCGTGTCTTTAGATAAACTCATTTATCCGACGTTATCGCGTATATCGCCGTGTTGGTCCCGGTTTTATTACTATGCAACGTCTTTATGTTTAGATCGTTTTGAGTTCACAAAACGATTTAGAAAAATTTATCAAGTCTTCCAACATGTAAGACTTGCATTTATTTTATAAAAATGATTTATTTTTATAAAAATCTTCATTTATTCATAAAAGACAAAGGCTAGATTTTTGTTGCCTTTTATAGGAATTTAAGAATCCTAAATTTCTTTTATAGTAAGTCCAAGATTAAATGATTTGATATAGATGTGGTCCTTGCCATCTTTGGATAAAAACATATAAATTCTTTTAAAAAAAATGGAATGTTTTTAATAAAAGAAGTCATGGATTTAACCAAGTATTTAATATTTCCAAGTTGTAGGTGGATTTTTATAAAAATAAATTATGTCAAAGTCTTCTAACTTTTATTTATTTTTATTAACCCAAGTAGTTTTAAATAATCATATGACTTGATTATTTTTAGTTGTCATTTATTATTATTATTATGTTTAAGCATGGTAAGTCCACTTAATTAAATGTTTATGTCCAAATCCACTAACACATTTTATGTGTTAGGACCAAATTTAAACAAGTAAATATATAACATAAACATATCTACTAACACTTTTAGGTGTTAGGACCAAAAGTAATTAAACATAATAACAATCCACTAACATATTTTCATATGTTAGGACATGGAAATTTAAATGACAATCTACTAACATATTTTCATATGTTAGGACTTTTATATATTATAAATCTACTAACATAAATGTATGTTAGGACCAATTGTAACAATATTAATCATAATACTTTGTTAGTCTTAGGTTAATATTTCATTAAATATGAAGGGGCTTAATATTGTAAATCAACTAACTATGAAATCTTTAGGATTTCATAAACAAGATCATGGTGCACACTTGCTACTATCCAAAAGGGTTCACAAATGTGTTTCACCAAAACATTATGGTTCTTGAAAGAATGGAGGTTAAGAAGTGAGTTTTGTTAGTTGATTAACAACACAAGCATTCTTTGATCATTCCGTTTAGTTTGTCAAGACTTGTAGGCTTTTCCTGGGTGGTAAACATGTAAGTAACATAGATGAAAAGGGGTTAAAAATACTCACAATGTGTGAGAATTTCACAACCGAGAGAAGGGAGGAGGAACGGTGGTGGTCCGGCGGGGCTGTGGCGGTCCGGCGGCGGAGTAGGGCGGCGGTACGGTGGTCGGAGGTGGCTAGTGAGCCCAATCGAAATGTTTTATGATTGGGCCGAAGCCCAATCGAAATGGAAGGGGTAATCGGGTCGTAGCCCATTTGTATTTGACAAGGGGGATGGGCCGAGGCCCATCGGGTGTTGGATCGGGCCGGGTTTCGGAGTCGGGCCGCGAGGGGATGGGGAAACCGGGTTGGACCGGTTTGTTGAGTGGGCCGAGAGAGAAAAGAACCAGGTTTGGGCCGGTTTGGCCCAATGCGTATCGGGCCGCGGGTCGGGTTTCTGGTTCGGTTCGGACACTCGGTGGGTCGTGGTGAACTTTTGGGTAAAGTTTCGGGTTTATCCGAGTTGTTTTGGGCTTATTGGGCTTACCGGGCCCAATGGGTTCAACGGTCATTCGTTTGGTTAAGTCTTGACAACGTAACGTTTCGTATTACATTTTAAGTTCATGAAATGTTTTAACAGTTTGAATCAGTTTGATAAAATATAAAATATCAAATTTTATATTTAATTTCTTATTATTAAAGTTCCATTAAATATTAATATGAAACGTTCATATTTCACAGTTATTTTGCGCGATTATTTAAATCAGTTAATCATTTAATTAACACAGTTAATCATGCGGTTTAAAACAGTAAATCACATAATTATAACGTAATAAAAGTCAACAAAAGTCAACGGAGAGAGGGTTTGACCTGATTTTTGGGCCGGATGTCACATTCTCCCCCAGTTAGAAGAATTTCGTCCCGAAATTCAGTTCTGGTTACTGGTGGATGCGACGTTTTCAAACAGACGTGGATACTTTCGACGCATTTGATCCTCGCGTTCCCAAGTGTACTCAGGTCCTCGTCTGGAGTTCCATCGCACCTTGACTATGGGAATGCGGCTATGCTTCAGCTTTTTGATTTCTCGGTCGAGTATCTCAACAGGTTCCTCAATAAAGTGTAGGGTCTCGTCGACTTGAATTTCATCAAGAGGGACGATAAGCGTTTCATCAGATAGACATTTCTTAAGATTACAGACGTGAAAGACATTGTGAACGCTGCTTAGCTCGGCGGGCAGATTTAAACGGTAAGCTACCGGTCCGATGGTTTCAATGATTTCAAAGGGACCAATGTAACGAGGGTTGAGCTTTCCTCGTTTGCCGAACCGGATGACACCTTTCCAAGGTGACACCTTTAGCATGACGCGATCACCCTTTTTGAAGGACAAGGGTTTGCGTCGGTTGTCGGCGTAGCTCTTTTGTCTGTCTCTTGCAGCTTTCAGTCGATCGCGGACTTGAAAGATTTTCTCAGTCGTTTCAAAGATTAATTCGGGACCAGTTAACTGGCTGTCTCCGATCTCAGTCCAGCAGAGCGGGGATCTACACTTTCTCCCATAAAGTGCTTCAAATGGTGCAGCCTTAATGCTGGTGTGAATAGCTGTTGTTATACGAGAATTCGGCAAGAGGGAGGTGTTCGTCCCACTTGGGTCCGAAATCTATCACACATGCTCTCAGCATATCCTCGAGTGTCTGGATAGTTCTCTCACTTTGGCCATCGGTCTGCGGATGGTAGGCAGTACTCATATCGAGTCGTGTACCCAAAGCTTTCTGTAGAGATTTCCAAAAGTGTGCGGTGAATCGACTATCTCGGTCGGATATGATGGATTTGGGCACACCGTGGCGCGAGACGACTTCCTTTATGTAAAGCTTGGCTCGCTTATCCATCTTATCCTTCTCATTGACTGGTAAGAAGTGTGCCGACTTTGTCAATCGATCTACTATCACCCAGATAGCGTCATATCCAGATCGGGATTTGGGCAATTTCGTGATAAAATCCATGGATATTTCTTCCCATTTCCATTCCGGGATTACCGGTTGAGTCAACAATCCAGAAGGTTTCTGGTATTCGGCTTTGACCTTCGAACATGTTAAGCATTTGCCGACATAGGTGGCTATCTCGGCTTTCATGTTTGGCCACCAGAATTGTTTCTTCAGACCGTGGTACATCTTGTCTAATCCGGGATGAATGGAATATCTCGACTTGTGAGCTTCGTCGAAAATTAATTGCCTTAACCCTCCATAGACAGGTACCCATAGCCTATCCATGAAGTTCTTGGTTCCATCAGGTTTCTCTTCCAGTTTCTTCTCCATTCCACGTAAACCTTCTCCAGTTAGGTTTTCCGGTTTGAGGGCTTCAATCTGAGCGTCGCGCACTTGTGAAACGAGATTCGAGTGTATGGTCATACTCAAGGCTCGAACACGAAGTGGCTTGGCACGCTCTTTCCTGCTCAGGGCATCGGCTACAACGTTAGCCTTGCCCGGATGATAACGAATCTCGCATTCGTAGTCATTTAGTAGTTCCACCCATCGGCGTTGTCTCATATTCAATTCTTTCTGATTGAAAATGTGCTGGAGGCTTTTATGATCAGTGAATATGGTACACTGGGTACCATAGAGATAGTGCCTCCAGATTTTAAGAGCAAAGACAACGGCTCCGAGTTCCAAATCATGAGTGGTATAATTCTTCTCGTGAATCTTCAGTTGTCGTGATGCGTAGGCGATGACTTTCTCTCGTTGCATCAATACACAACCTAGACCTTGATGCGAAGCATCGCAGTAAACAACGAAGTCTTCGATCCCATCAGGTAGTGATAGAATCGGGGCATCACAAAGCTTCTGCTTCAGTAACTGGAATGCTGCTTCAGTTTTGGCATCCCATATGAACTTCTTATCCTTTTGGGTCAGAGCGGTTAGTGGCTGGGCTATCTTTGAGAAGTTCTCGATAAATCGACGATAATAGCCAGCGAGACCCAAGAATTGTCGAACCTCGGTTGGAGCCGTAGGCGTACTCCAATCCTTGATTGCTTCAATTTTTGTGGGATCCACGTGGATACCTCGATCGTTGATCACATGACCCAAAAAGTGTACCTCGCGAATCCAAAAGTCGCATTTGGAGAATTTCGCGTAGAGTTCTTCCTTCTTCAACAATTCCAGGATAATCCTCAGATGTTGTTCGTGTTCTTCCTTACTACGGGAGTAGATAAGGATGTCGTCAATGAACACGATAACAAATTTATCCAGATAAGGTTTGCATACGCGGTTCATTAGATCCATGAACACAGCCGGTGCGTTTGTCAAACCAAATGGCATTACGAGGAACTCATAATGGCCATAGCGTGTTCTGAACGCTGTCTTCGAAACATCTTCATCTCTAACTCTGAGTTGATGGTATCCTGACCTCAGATCGATCTTGGAATAGAAGCTCGATCCTTGAAGTTGATCAAACAGGTCGTCAATCCTAGGAAGCGGGTAACGGTTCTTCACGGTTAGCTTGTTCAGTTCCCGGTAGTCGATGCACATTCGAAAAGTTCCATCTTTCTTCTTGACAAATAGCACGGGTGCTCCCCATGGAGAGTGGCTTGGACGGATGAAGCCCTTATCTAGCAATTCTTGTAATTGGCTAGACAACTCCTGCATTTCGGAAGGTGCCAGACGGTACGGAGATCTGGCTACGGGGGCGGCACCGGGTGCCAAGTCGATGCGAAACTCTACTTGTCGCGTTGGTGGTAAACCTGGCAAGTCTTCGGGAAAGACTTTCGGGTACTCGCGTACGACGGGAACATCTTCCACACGCTTCTCCTTTGGTTTCTTCTCAGTTACGTGTGCTAAGATGGCATGACATCCTTTACGAAGGAATTTCCGTGCCTTCATACTAGATATGAGGTTTAGTTTGGTTCCACTCTTTTCGCCTTGCACGTTTAGAGTGTTGCCATCTGCGAGTGGCATCCTAACTATTTTCTCATGGCACACGATTTCCGCATGGTTCTTTGATAACCAATCCATGCCAATGATGACATCAAAGCTTCCTAATTCTACGGGCATCAAATCAATGCTGAAGGAATGGTCAGGAGAGTTCTAGCGAGCAATTTTGGTAAATTATACCAGTTTCTACTAATTCTCCGTTTGCTAATTCTACTGTGAACTTAGTGTCTAAGGCAACAGGGGTAATTTCAAGTAATTGGCCAAACTCGGTAGACACGAAGCTTCTATCAGCACCAGTATCGAATAAAACGGAAGCATAATGATTATTTAGTAGAAACGTACCCGTCACCGTGTTGGGATCACGGCGAGCATCTCCGGCATTGATCACAAAGGCTCTTCCCTTAGCCTGATTATCATCCTGGTTCTTTGCCTTAGGGCAGTCCTTCTTGTAGTGTCCGGTGGTTCCACAACCGTAGCACGTGCGTTTCGGGTAGTCACGCGCCACGTGTCCTTTGGTCTTGCAGATGTTGCAGTAGACATTCCCACAATCGAGCGTGTGGTGGAGGTTGCATTTGTTGCACAGAGGTGCACCACCGGTGTAACCGGTTTTTCTGACAACATGAGTAGGGGTTGTAGCAGCATAAACCTTTGTTGGTTCGGTTTCCTTAGCATGGGTCTTTTCTTCGCGATTCCTCCAGAATCCGCGCTTTCTCTTGTTGTCAGGCTTCTTGCTTGTAGGGGGAGTGGTACTAGCTTCAGGGGTCTTGCCCTCAGACTGTTTCTTGCCAAGGTTCACACCCTGGCGGTTAGCTTGGTAAATCAGGTTGTGTGCCAGGCGCACAGCGTCCTGAAAAGTCTGAGGATTTGAGGAGAGGACGTTCCCCTGGATATGAGGTGCAAGTCCCCAGATGTACCGTTCGATCTTCTTGTACAAGGGAGTGATCATAGTTGGACAGAGATGAGCGAGCTCACGGAACCTTTTGGTATAGCCAGCAACATCAGCTCCATTCATGGATAGGTTCCAGAATTCAGCCTCGAGTTTCTGAAGCTCTTCTCTAGGACAATATTCATTGCGAAACAGTTGTTTGAGTTCGTCCCATGTCATGGCGTAAGCCAAATCAGTTCCCATAGCATCAGCATGGGAATTCCACCAAGTCAGTGCGCTATCGATCAGTGCGCATGTGGAATACTTGACCATGTACTGCTCAGGGCAGTTGCTTATGCGGAAGACGGACTCCATTTTCTCAAACCAGCGAACTAAACCAACAACGCCTTCAGAACCCTTGAAATTCGCGGGTTTGCAGTTCATAAAGTCTTTGTATGAACATTCACTGGGGCCTGCAATTGTTAGGTTGAAACGTTGAATACAATTTAGGGAAATTGTAGTCTAGTGTTTTTCTAACAATGGTTAGTTCGTTCTTACCGCGTGCCCCGTTGTCGTTTTGACGTTGGGTTTCAGTGGCGGCAACAGTTTCTGCGACGCGATTAGCAATCATCTCCTCGATTTCCTCGGCAGTCATGGGAGGAGGGGGCGGAGGAGGTGAAGCGTTCCTGGTGGTTCGGCGTCTCGGTGGCATGATTTCTCTTTAAGTTACAACATAAAGAAAATTTTAGATAATATGTAAATGGGGTTATTACATGCTCGAGAATAACTGCCACGATATACATCAATTGCCAAAACATTTTCACGCAAACACAACCAAGAAACAAGAGGTGAACGGAGGGATGGAATAACATAGCGTGTCATAGTAATCATAGCAATATAAACTTACACAACCATAACATGATAATAACATAACCATAACATTAACCATAATCATACCAAAAGACTTCCATATCAACTGGAGTCATACATCAACCATTGTTTGTTACCATATTACAGACGAAACATATTCAAAATAAACAAGTTTTGCATCGTGGGCTCGCAGTCCCAATCATAATCATAGCTAACATGTTTCATCTATAAAACGGCTATCAAAAGATACTAGGTCACATCTACCTAGAATGCTGGTGGGGGTGGTGGAGGTCCAGAAGGCATGAAAAAGATGGCCGGTCCCCGAGTCATGGCCTGGAGGGTGGCGAGGAGTCGTCCAGAAACAAACTCCAGGGCTGAGACCCTCCTCTGCAAGCTCTCGTGTGAGAGGAGCAGATCAGTAGTGGCCATGCCGACTCCTGTCATGTGAGCATGGAGGGACCCTATGGCGCCATCAGTAGCGCTCATGCGTCCGATCAGCTCGGACATCTGGTTCCTCAGGAAGGTCACCTCAGGGGTGGTCGGCAGCTGGCGGACATCAGCATCCAGCTCTCCCAGATCGGTCTCGATGCGCCTCAGACGAGCCACTAGTAATGGTACAGTGTCAGAGATGGGCTCGTCAGTGAAAGGTGAAATACCCATAGGCACACGGCGGGAGGGGTCGGGGAGTGAGGATTCCCCAAGAGCGTAACAGCTCGGGAACTCCTCGATCATACGCCAGTGCTGAACCTGGCCCGGCATCCACGCTAAGTGGGGCAACTGAAATACATAACGCCTCTTGGGCGCAGGCTCATCAGGGCTGCGTCAAACCTCTCGAGTCCGGGATTGGCCAGGTGCCCGTCCTGGGGTGAATCCCCGTCTGCCGCCACCAGGTGTGGCGACAAAAGTCTTCACAGACCGATCTCGGCCTGCGAAGGGGTCGGTGGAGCTGGAAGCATCCATAGAGGCCGCACCGCCAGCAGTGGCGGTGGGAGCATGGTGGTCCGGGGAATCATCAGAGGTCCTACGCCTGATAGGGCTCAGGAAACCAGGGGGTATGGGGGTCTGGCGAATGGTGCCCATAGTGGCTCCCTCGGTCTCAGGGCTAGACGGTATGTGGTCCTCCGGTGAAGGAGTGTAGTCCACTGGTACGGGGTCCTCTGGAGACGGGGTGTACTCCACACTTGGTTCTTCCTCGGAATCAGCAACGCAAATGACTTCCTTGGAAGCCATCTCTGCGAAAATATTCCAACAAGAACAGTGGTCAGTAACATCATGATAGTATAGTAACTAGAGCAAGAAAGCAATGCATAGGTAACACTTAAACTAGCATAAGTAAACATATCGAGGATGAGGCCTTGCATGCAAATGGTAGCTTCAGGGTGGGTTATAGTCCAGGTTTGGTTTTCGTTTTGTTTGTTTGTTTATCCTGGTTCGCTATAACCACGGCTCTGATACCAATCTGTCACACCCCGGTCAACGGTATCGGGTGTGAGCGAGAATGGAATCATAGTCGAGGATACATAGAACAATATCTATTATAATTAAAACTTCATAAAACATTACATCATTGTATTGCAGCGGAAAGTGATAGTGGACAATGATAATGTCTTACATTTGAAAATAAGTCTTAAATTAATAATAAAAACATTAACGGTTTATTAGGATAGTCGGGACTATGACTCCAAAAGCAGGTCCGATAGCATTGATAAGCCCCATTTGCATGTCTTCACGAAGTTGCATTAATTACCTAAGAAATCATGAATTTAACACGGGTCAACATAAGGTTGGTGAGGTTCACAGGTTTATGATTTATCAGTTAAACAGTTGCAAATCAGTTTTCGGTATACTTAAATATTACAAAGGTTTATCGTTGTGGATGTATGAGCTCACCTGAACCTTGATTTCAAATACTAACGGTTTACCCACCCAACATCTCTTGCCCAGAGATGTTAAATAGAGCAGAATAACTGACGTGTACCCCCAGACAATCCGGAGTCAGAACTGGAGCTACCAGTTAGGGTAGGGTTGTCAACCCAAATAGATCTACTCACTAGCTATCGTTTCGTACAGAACTAATTGAAATCAATTAATGGTGGGATACGGTTGTACAAACGTTTATAACGATAATGTACCAAGTTGGGAAATCAGTAAGAGAACAAGTAGTCATACGGCTAACAGATAAACCATAATATTAAGTAAAAACATTGATCAGATTTCATGATTTCTCCCCCAAAGTATAAAACAGTTAAAATGAAAAGGGGCCGTGAAACTCACTGAATCAGCAGGTATGTAGAAATTTAGCAGGATAAGAACGGTAGCACGTAACGTCCTAAATCATTAAATAAGCGTATGCATAAGGTCAATGATCAATTGTGTAACGTAAGTCATCCAAATGATACCGGTCAAGTCTTGACGTTTTAGTCCCATTTGTATACGTTTTGAAAACCCGTTAGCTTGTATTTATTAAATAATTACATTCATGATTATTTATATTTATGTTAAATAAATATAAACAAGGAAATCATCAAGTAATACCTAGATCAAGTATTGAACATCAAGTTTAAAATAATAATGTTTATTATTATTTTCATACGTTCGTTATAATTATTAAAATAATTATGACGTTTCCACAAATAATCTCTCGTTCGATTATTTATAAGTTGAGAACATATTACACAAGTTTTATAAATAATGATGTTTATTATTTTACTTGTGAAAGTAAAACCTTTAGTTAAAGTTTATAGTTATTAAATTTATAACTATTTTAACTAGTTAAGAAAAGTCTTGGAAACTTTTAAATAATTATTTGTCTAAATAATTATTTAGTTGTTTATGAAATAATTGATGTCTTTAAAAATATTTATTTAAAAACGTTATAAAAACAAATAATTGTGTTATTACTTGGACTCATATGTTTATCTCTTAAGACATTTATGCAAGTCGTGTCTTTAGATTAACTCATTTATCCGACGTTATCGCGTATATCGCCGTGTTGGTCCCGGTTTTATTACTACGCAACGTCTTTATGTTTAGATCGTTTTGAGTTAACAAAACGATTTTGACAAATTTATCAAGTCTTCCAACATGTAAGACTTGCATTTATTTTATAAAAATGATTTATTTTTATAAAAATCTTCATTTATTCATAAAAGACAAAGGCTAGATTTTTGTTGCCTTTTATAGGAATTTAAGAATCCTAAATTTCTTTTATAGTAAGTCCAAGATTAAATGATTCGATATAGATGTGGTCCTTGCCATCTTTGGATAAAAAAATATAAATTCTTTTTAAAAAAATGGAATGTTTTTAATAAAAGAAGTCATGGATTTAACCAAGTATTTAATATTTCCAATTTGTAGGTGGATTTTTATAAAAATAAATTATGTTAAAGTCTTCTAACTTTTATTTATTTTTATTAACCCAAGTAGTTTTAAATAATCATATGACTTGATTATTTTTAGTTGTCATTTATTTTTATTATGTTTAAGCATGGTAAGTCCACTTAATTAAATGTTTATGTCCAAATCCACTAACACATTTTATGTGTTAGGACCAAATTTAAACAAGTAAATATATAACATAAACACATCTACTAACACTTTTAGGTGTTAGGACCAAAAGTAATTAAACATAATAACAATCCACTAACATATTTTCATATGTTAGGACATGGAAATTTAAATGACAATCTACTAACATATTTTCATATGTTAGGACTTTTAAATATAATAAATCTAGTAACATAAATGTATGTTAGGACCAATTGTAACAATATTAATCATAATACTTTGTTAGTCTTAGGTTAATATTTCATTAAATATGAAGGGGCTTAATATTGTAAATCAACTAACTATGAAATATTTAGATTTCATAAACAAGATCATGGTGCACACTTGCTACTATCCAAAAGGGTTCATAAATGTGTTTCACCAAAACATTATGGATCTTGAAAGAATGGAGGTTAAGAAGTGAGTTTTGTTAGTTGATTAACAACACAAGCATTCTTTGATCATTTGGTTTAGATTGTCAAGACTTGTAGGCTTTTCTTGGGTGGTAAACATGTAAGTAACATAGATGAAAAGGGGTTAAAAATACTCACAATGTGTGAGAATTTCACAACCGAGAGAAGGGAGGAGGAACGGTGGTGGTCCGGCGGGGCTGTGGCGGTCCGGCGGCGGAGTAGGGCGGCGCTACGGTGGTCGGAGGTGACTGGTCGACGGTGGTAGGGCGGCTGGGGTGGCTCTCGGCCGAAAGAGGGGAGGTGAGGGGAGAGTGCAAGTGTTTGCTTGTAGTGGTGCAAGGGAACAAAGGTGGGGGTTGTCTCCCTTTTATAATCAAGATTAAGGCTAATACCCATTGGGTAATTATGTGTTGTCAATCCCACATAATCTCTAGCTTTTGTTAATTAGTTTATAAGTTTTATAAAAGTTTTGAAGCTTTTATAAAATATGAAGGGGCTAGGAGTTTAATAAAATCATAACTTTTTAAAATATAACCCAAGTGTATTTAATCCAATAAGATGATGGCTTTTATTTGATTTATTTGGATCGAAGTTTATAAAACCGACTGGGTAAACTTTATAAATATTAAGGGTTACATTTTATAAAATTTGTGGGCTAAAAACATTTAAATAAAATGTTTTATGATTGGGCCGAAGCCCAATCGAAATGGAAGGGGTAATCGGGTCGTAGCCCACTTGTATTTGACAAGGGGGATGGGCCGAGGCCCATCGGGTGTTGGATCGGGCCGGGTTTCGGAGTCGGGCCGCGAGGGGATGGGGAACCGGGTTGGACCGGTTTGTTGAGTGGGCCGAGAGAGAAAAGAACCGGTTTGGGCCGGTTTGGCCCAATGCGTATCGGGCCGCAGGTCGGGTTTCTGGTTCGGTTCGGACACTCGGTGGGTCGTGGTGAACTTTTGGGTAAAGTTTCGGGTTTATCCGAGTTGTTTTGGGCTTATTGGGCTTACCGGGTCCAATCGATTCAACGGTCGTTCGTTTGGTTAAGTCTTGACAACGTAACGTTTCGTATTACATTTTAAGTTCATGAAATGTTTTAACAGTTTGAATCAGTTTGATAAAATATAAAATATCAAATTTTATATTTAATTTCTTATTATTAAAGTTCGATTAATAATAATATGAAACGTTCATATTTCACAGTTATTTTGCGCGATTATTTAAATCAGTTAATCATTTAATTAACACAGTTAATCATGCGGTTTAAAACAGTAAATCACATAATTATAACGTAATAAAAGTCAACAAAAGTCAACGGAGAGAGGGTTTGACCTGATTTTTGGTCCGGATGTCACAAAACTTGTTCTAACAAACTCCCCTTGTCTTATGCTAGTCTTCAGAATCTTTTGTCTCAGTCTTCTTCCAAAAAAAATTTCGGTTGTTGCCAGCGTGAATCCCAAAAGCATAATACATTCCAATCACCTTTTGAAATTGTAAGGCTTGATCAGCATCTTCAGCCTGATACAGTATATTGCTGTGATAGAGTTTGTCGATGTCTTCTACGAATAAGTTGATCAACCACATCGGATCAAAAATCCGTACCAGTTTGTTCTATTCTTTCACCATGATCACTGCTTCTCCTGTTCACTCGTCATAATATCGCCACTTTAATGTCTTTATGAAATTTTGTTCAAGCCTCTTCAGAGGTATCTTCTTTAATTGAATCGGCTTCTTGTATTTCAAAACCACTACAGCTTTTCCGGTCTTTGAATGAATCTTTGTTGGATTATCTGTATACTTAGGCCTCTGCAGAGTTAAAAAACTGAACCTTCCTTGACATTCTTCATATAACTTGTTCTTGCATACTTCAGCAAGAACATTCTGACCGTAATTCAGAAATGGTTTTCTGATCAAATCTCTAATGTCACAGACCGGAAAAGTATTGAACCATAATCCACTTTTCAGATATATAATCCCAAATTCTTTCTTTATAGCATAACACTTGAGCTGCGAATCATACATCCAACTGAGAATATTCGCTTCACCTTTGTTTTCAAAGAAACGTTTCTGATTCACAGACTTTGTAGGTTTCACCGAGGGTACTTTCTTAGCCCTTTGCTCCGTCATCCATTCATCAAATAACTTTCTCTTCTCTCGTTCTTCCGAGAAACTATCAGATTCAGTCGTTTCATTTTGTTTCTCAGGTTCCTTCTTTTTCAATTCCTTCTCAATCTCCTCCTCATCATCCTTACCAAAGAAATTGAATCCACTAGAATGATCATCATAAGTGAAATTACCATAGACCTTCGGATCATCTGGATATTCTTTTGCCGTCATATCTTCCACTTCCACATGTTCCTCTTCATACTCAACATCGTCATTAGAGTCATTTGCTTTGTAAGGTTCAGTGAAGGGAACTTTATCTACATCTCCAATATATAGAGCATATATGGCAGCAAGTTACTCTTTTGAGTACTGATGTATAAACTCCCCTTATTCAATAATTACTCTAGTAATCGGGATCACATCATATACGTCTTTACCTGTTGTCTCCCCTGAGATAAAGAACCACCCGCAGCAGATGTATCGGCTAATTTTGAAGTATCAGCAGCACCAGAACTATCTCCGCCTATTCCTCCTTCCGGGTCCTTATCATCATTATCATCCAAATATTTGGAGATATCATCATCATCTTTGTAAGCATCTTCTGGGTTTGGCCATACCTCCCCCTGAGCAGGTAAACCTTTTAACAAAAGATTTAGTTGCGAACCCAGCGAAAGATAAATCTGCTGCAACCGAGCAATCTGACGGTCTTTTACTTTATCTCGTTCTCTCAATTCTTTCACAACATCTTTCAATTCGTTAATGTAAGGAATATATCGCCTTGAAGATTTCTGGCTGAAAGCCACTTTTGATGAGTTCCGGCTAAAGTTAAAGTTGAAGCTGAAATCTCAACTTCAAGCGGAACTGGCAGTTCAAGCGGAAAAAGCAATTTTGTTAGCTAGCGACTATTCCGGGTGAACTCGATTATCCACCAGATAATGAGTTCAACCGGACTTTTCCTGAGATGTCTTTTCAGTAGTCCAATCCTGCAAAAGCTTCTCGGTTGCTTCTAAACATATCAAAGTCGCTCTCCTAAAGTAGTATAATGCTGATCACACGCAAGATATTCCAATTGTCGAAGTTTATGCTTTAGGTAGTTTATATTTAACTTGGTATTAATCGGTTTAGATTAGATCGTTTGAGATCAATGGCTGTCATTGATCTCATCAGCACTATATATAGCATAGTTAGCTCATAGTTTTACACACAGTCCTTGATCACCTTGTAATAGTCTAACTTTAAGTTAATGCAATGTAACACCCCAATTTTTGTTTATTATAGCGGAAGGCTTACGTGGTAGTAATTTATTATTTAACCCATTGCTTTAGTAGTGTTAATAAGTGAAACATATTTTATATTAAAACACTTTTCATTACAAAGTTGGGATATACTAATTATCCCCTAAAGTGTTTACAAAAGATTTGGGATGAATCTATCATCCCATATTTAGGTCCCTTCTACATTCCACCACTACTAAAACATAATATAGACTCGATAGCACGTCACGTAGTCATCCTCGTACCACCAAATCCATATCTCCATGCATCCCATTATTTACCTGAAAAATAGTTTAAAACCACAAAGACAACACTAGGTTGGTGAGTCCACTAACAAAGTTGATTGGTTTCCACTTTAACATTTAATCCCACTTATTCAATTCATGAATCAAGAGAGTGAATCCAAATGGAGAATATTTCTCGTTCGTAAACTAGCTAGGTTTACGATGCACGAACTAATCGTAAGCTCTAAATCAAAACTAGACCCATATTCGATCGTATTTCTCACCATGTTTCGCGACCAGAGCGATTGATTAGTGAGTACGGGTGGTCAACCCCAGTAGATCTACCAATACATCTCACGCTACATTAATGATCTAGAAGGCATTGTTCTAAATTTTCCAAATTCCAAATTCATCATTTAGTATAGGCCTAGCTCATCTTTTCAATGAGCGTGCGCCGACACTCACGCTTAATTTCGTACCCATAATATTCTCAATCAATCATTCATTTCAAAATGCATATTCATAAATAATAAGCCCAAAACATTTAACAAAATATATCAATTCAATTTAGGGCATTAATTAGTGAAACTCACATTTTCCTTATCGTGCGATTTGTGTTTCTAATTGTGTGATTTTGAGTGCCTTGGTCCTATTTCCCATTAATATCAGATTAGTTGGGCAATTCTACTTAAATAATGTGACAAATTCTGAATTTTCAAAATATTTGGGCAAAATGACGATTTTGCCCTTATTCGACTAATTCCAACAAATAAAGCAAAAGAAACTAATCTTTACTCATGGAATTTTATGCTAAGGCTCAATATAAGTTATTATACTTAATTAACATCATTCCAAACATTATAGCACTAATTTTCTAATTTTTCTCTATTTTATGCTAAATTACCCGTTTTTACGGCTTTTCGGTGACGGTTTTTATCCAAATTTTCTCCAATACTTAAGTTTCCACTTTCACATCATTTTTATATGTTTCCTAAACATTATGCATAATTTTTACCGTTTAAGGGTTCAGGTGCCATTTTCACCTAAATTTTAAATTATTCTCACTTATACTCGTCACTTACTGTCCAAAATAAGTCCTCAATTTATTTCATATTATTTCTCCAATTTATTCTATTTTTCAGCATTTTTAGCCATTTTTAAGCACATAATTCCATTTTAATTATTAAATAAATTCCAAAAATTCTAAAATATTTTCCTAACCAATTTCTACTGATTACTAACCTTATGCTACTGACCTAACTTAAATTTTCGGATTTTTTCTATATTTTCACATTTTATTACCATTAAATGCATTAAAGTCACTAAAAGTCTAACTCTACACCATTTAATTTATACCCATACATGGGGTACCTTTACTCCAAGTTTGTAATACTAGATTTGGTCACTTTTCATCATAAATATTCTGACCTCAATTAATTTTTATAATCTTTATTTATTTATTATAAAAATTACACATTTACTTAGCAATTATCCATATATTACATATTTAACGTGTACAGCTCGTGTTTTCCCATAACTAACCGTTTTAAGGCGGGATTACTTTGAGAAATAACCACGAGGTTTTATCTTAGTGACAATTGTTACCGACCGTGTAGGCGTCATAGACGACCATGAGGCGGGTTTACTACAATTGTAACACCAAGTCTTTATTTTATTTAACCTTTTATTTCAAGTTCAAGTATTTATATATTTTCTTATAATTTTCGGATTTTTAATAAAAATCCAAGAGTTTCATGTCTTAATATCATGTATACACATATCATCACATAATACCAAAATCAAATACTAGCAACTTATGAACATAAACACATATGAAAACTCACAAAAATCACATAAAATCATGATTTCTATACATGCATGTGTCATCAAAGTTACTAGTTTTGTTTTTCCTTCAAGAACTTTGTGTTTCATCTTAGAACATCCATTTAATCTTTAACAAAACTCATGTTTTAGGCTTAGATTTAACATGCATGTGGGTTTCTTGATGATCAAACCCTAACCCTAAGCTCAACACACACTAACACACACTCACACACACTTTCACGAATTTTTGTATGTGTGTGTGGGTTTTTCACACAAATCTTTGTGTATTGAAGCTTAAACCATCCAAATCCACCATAACTTATCAATAGCTTGATGTTGGTTCTTGGATTTGGAGGTGGGTTTCGAGATTTTAGAAGAAGATTAGATGGGTTTTTCTTACCTTGAAGCTAGAGAGAGATGGTAGGTGTTCTTGAAGGTTCTTGATCTTGAAAGTGTATGAAAGAAGCTTGGTGTTGTGTGTGTGTATTTGAGAAAGAGTTGGTTGAAAGAACATGAGAGGGGGGGGGGGGGTTTCGGCCGTAAATAAAGAGAAGAGAGGGAGAGAAGCTGTGTTTTAATTTTTGTCTCATGTGCATGTATTTGTATATATGTAGGTTTATAAATATAAAATCTAGTAATGATAACCTACTCTTTTATTATTACATGCACACCACATCACATAAATGTGGTTTAAAAACACACTCCACCCATATATATATATATATATATATATATATATATATATATATATATATATTCACGACATGCATGCATAACACACACCCACTTCTTCCAATTTTTATAAACTCTAGTAATAACACAGTGTATGTCGTGTTTCGCGGGTATTTTTCTGAATCCAATAAATTCAAATAATTATATCAAAATTCATGAAATTAAATTACGCTCAGAACCGTATAATCATTTTTCAGTTTCGTCACACTTGGTTGGTGACCAAATGTAGTGACGTTTTTACACGGTTCGATTCCATTTTCGCGTAATTTTCTCTAATTCATCACTAACCGAATGTAAAACATTTTCTAAAGGCTCTAACTCATATAAATTCATAATTTAAACAAAACGAAATATTTCATCCGTTTCGTTAGTCGGTTCTAAGTGACGATACTTTCTCTAATATTATAATATCCAAATAAAGCACATAATCTTAATTAATCCTAATAAACCATGGTAATCCTAAATTATCATTCTAAACCTAAAATTAAAGTGACGGATGTCACATGCAAATAGTGCCGAGTATTTCTTACTTCGTCGTTACTATACTTATGCAAATCAAACACTACCTAATACAAGAGAACTAAAATCAGCTCAAGTAAAGTGAAGTATAACTTTAATTCCGCAGGGGTTATATTACAAGTAACGGGTTCTTGTTTAGTTAAAAACTAACTAATTTTTGATCCTACAAGTGGTATCTGAGCTTTGGCTCTAACTTTGAAGACTTCTAGTGCTTCAAAGTTGATACTTTACTTGCTTACTTTACAAGCTGCATTGTTTTTGTCTTTCAAAAGCTTTTCAAATTGAATGAACACGGTTTGGGATGTTCAAACGGTAGTGCTAACAAACCGCCAATGTTCACTCCTGATGACTTTGGTACCTGGAAACTCAGGATGGAAGGTTTTGTTAGGATCTTAGATCGCCGTATATGGAACTCTTTAACTGAAGGTCCTTATTCACCCACAGGTCAATCTGCTGATGACGCTGAAGTCAGAATACCAAAACCTTTACATAAATATGTTGACTCTAACTATGCTGCTATCGAATTTGACTATAAGGCATATTGGACTCTACATGCTGCACTTCCCAACTCCATTTTAAGTGGGTTTAAGGGTTACAAAACTGCACATAGCATGTGGAATGCCTTAAGTGAAATGTATGAAGGAACTAGTGAAGTTAAAGAAAACAAGAAAGATGTTTTAAAACAGAAATATGAGAACTTTTCCTACAAATCTGGTGAATCTATGACCAACCAGTATTTGAGATTTGTTTCCCTACTTGATGAACTGCAAAAGGTAGATGTAAAACTAGATCAGGTTGATGTAAACAAAAAGTTTTTACGCTCTTTGCCTTCTGTGTGGACAGTTTACACTGTAAGTATCAGAGAATGTAAAATTTTGAAAAGGACGAGGCTTAGTGAACTTCATGGCATACTCAGTGCTTATGAAATGAAAATAGATCTTAAGCAAAACTCATCTTTTGAGTCAACTCAGCTGTTTTCAACTGCTCTGGTAACTACTGATTTTCAAAACCAGAGATCTTCAAACCCTTCTTCATATCAGTCACCTATAGTCAGTTTCCCTAAGACACCAAGGTGTCAAGAGAGTTTTTCAAATTCTTTTGAAAACTCTCACAATGCTTATGTAGCAACTGACTCATAGCAAAGCTTCACCCCTGAAGACTTAAATTGTATAGGTGCTGATGATTTAGAAGAAATGGACATTTTGAACCAACTTGCTATGGTGTCTGTAAGAACCCAAAGATTTTACAAAAAACAGGTAGATCCTACAAAGGAGCAAAAGGTGCTCATAGTTCAGGACAACAACCCACCCAACCAAAACCAGCCAGAAGTCAAAACCATCAGAATGTGGTTGCTGCTATAGCTAACCAAACTGAATGTGTTGAATGGGGAGACTTCCTAGCTGAGTTCGAGCCTATCAACCATGCTTTGATGGCCAAGCAAGATTCTCCTTTTGGTCAGGTAAATTCAATTCCTAAAAAAGTTCGCAGCCCTGCCTGCATTGAACAAGTGACAAAGTACAGAAATCACAATTCAGATCAGATTAGTGAAATTTAAAATTTAAATGAGTTAAAGGAATGCTTTAAGAAAACCGAGTCATCTTACATATCTAAGATTGACAATTTGAACAAAGAATTTGAACAATTAAGCAAACCAACTCCATTCTTGAAACACAATTGGATGACTTGTTGTTAAAACTTGAAAAATCAAGAAAAGAAACCAAAGAAGCTAAGGCTGAGGTTGATGTTCTTGAAATAAAGCTAAAAGATGCTTTGTTCACTTGTGATAAATTTCAAACTACTAACAAGAAAGGTGAGAAACTATGGATGGGAGGGATGTATGGGAAAACTGGTGTTGGCTAAAACAATGTTGAGCCACCAATTGAATATTCACCCGCAATTGAACAATCAAAGCCCTATCAACAAAATGTAAAATTAGTCTCACTGTTGATGATACCTCATCATAGTCAAGTACTAAGAAATCTGTTGAAACCAAGAAGCTTGAAGTCAACAATGCTAGCACATCTGCATCTGTTGACCAATCAAAAATTTTGAATCCTTCAATTGCTGTCCCACCTCCAACTATTTATGAGCCTAAGGAGTCAAAAGTTGGAGGAAAAAAACCTGAACAACAAAAGAGAAGTCAAACTCAGAGACTTGGTCAATTAAATTACAAACAAGTTACCAACTTTAAGCCTCCCAAGAAAAATTAGTTTTATGAAGCAAAAAGTCTTGAAAGTTTTTTATGTGGTGAAAAAGGGCACCTTGCTGCCATGCCTTTATTTAACCCACTGAGTAAAGTTCAACATCTTCCAAAACCAAAATTTACTTAAAAACCAAAAACTGATTTTCAAAGAAAGCTCACAGGAAGAATCTCACCTGTGAAAAGCCAAACAATGAAGTATTTGGGACCCGAGTCCAACAGAATTTTGGTGGGAAATGAAAGAAACGCAAGTTTTTCTGTTTTAAGGCAAAATCGTCTTCTGGTCGAAGTTCAACCGGAACGACTTTCCGCTTGAACTTCAGTTCAACCGAAAAATCAAAAACAACCCACATCAACTACTGCTCCCAAGCAGAGACCGAAAGTACACTTTGCTGAAGGGTTTGAACTGTTTGAAGGTCAAGGTAGGATAAATCCCTCAAGAGGAAAGACCACTTCAAGGGAAAAATTTTCAAAAGGCAAGAAAACTAACTAACTGGAATTTTCTGGTAGTTCAAGTGGAAATTACTGTGTTCCACATCAGGTTGAAAATTTTTCCCGAAGGTTTCCCCAATAACCTGAAAGAACCAAATTGGTGAATCAAGCTCACTATTCATCAAGTGAAATGCCAAAGAAAGTGACCAATAAACTGGAAAAAATTCTGGGAATACTGTGAAAGAAAAATTGCTGAGAGGAAAACCAACAAGAGTGAAAGATCAAGTCAAACAAGCAATCCCTATGAGAGCTTGAACTTTGATAATGATGATTTGCTTAATGATGCTCCAGTGGTAAATACTTTAGTACTCAAGGAGTACAAATATAACGATGCTTATGGCAGACCCAAGACCACTCAGGCTTGGGTCCCCTATAGAAACTGATCAAATCTGATGTGTGCAGGTGCAAAATAAAGGCGAACATAGCCTATGGGTAGTTGATAGTGGATGCACTTGCCACATGACAGGGAATAAACATATACTGGAAAACACAAAAAGAATCAATGGACAACCAGTTGCCTTTGGTAGAATCAAATTTGTTAGAATCAAATTTGTTGACACATTAAACTTCAATCTTCTTGGTGTCTCACAAATGTGTGAGAAGAACTTGAATTTAATGTTTAATGAGAAGGAGGCTATAATTCTCAAACCTGGTGTGAAAATCCCTGATGAGCTAATCATGCTAAACGCACCTAGGAGAGATGGGCTATACATTTTGGATATGTCAGTTGCTGCACCTTCTTGTGGAACTGCTTGCTTCATATCCAAAGCCTCTTTGGATGAATCTGATTTGTGGCATAGGAGGCTAGGACATGTAAACTATAAGAACATGAACAGAATTGTCAATCTTGGCTTGGTTAAGGGTCTTCCTAACAAGCAATTTACATGTTCTGAACATTGTTTGCCATGTCTCAAGGGAAAGCAACACAAAGCCTCTTTCAAGCCCAAAATTGAATCTTCTATTTCACATCCTCTAGAGATGTTGCACATGGATATTTTTGGTCCAACTAGAGTGATGAGTTTGGGAAAAAGGTCATACTGTTTTGTCATTATTGATGATTTTTCTAGATACACATGGGTTTTCTTTCATAAAACAAAAGATGAAACTGCTGAATTGTTAAAAACTCTTATGATAAATTTAAAAAATCAATCCAACTTTAAAGTGAAGACAATCAGATGTGACAATGGCACAAAATTTAAAAATCATGTGTTAAATTCTTTTTGTGAGGAAAAGGGAATTGTGAGATAATTCAGTGCTCCTAGAACTCCACAACAAAACGGTGTTGCTGAAAGGAATAATAGGACATTGATTGAAGCTGCTAGGTCAACGTTAGCAGACTCCAAGCTACCTATGATATTATGGGCAGAAGTAGTGAACACTGCCTGTTATTTCCAAAACATGATTTTAATTGTTAAGGGCAAGAGTAAGACACCACATGAGCTTTGGAGAAAAAGAAAGCCAAACATTTAGTTCTTTAAGCCATTTGGTTGTCCTGTCACAATATTAAAAACCAATGAGCAATTGCCTAAGTTTGCAGAAAAGGTAGATGAAGGATATTTTGTTGGATATTCTGGTGTGTCTAAGGCATACAGAGTATACAACAAGAGAACCAAAATTGTTGAAGAAAACATAAATGTGTCTTTTAATGAAAAATCTTCCAACAATTTTGAGTCTCAGCCCACCTGGTTATTTGATATTGACGCACTAACTACCGCTTTCAACTTAAATGTTGATAAGCCTGTGAGTATATCAGTGCAGGGACAGAATTCTTATAGGTCAGCTGATGATCATTGGAAAAGCAACCAAGCTGGAATCAAGAAGCCAATCTTCTTCTCTTCAATGAGTGTCAATCCTATCTTGCAAAAAAATAGAAAGAAACCAATTGAAACAGTTCAAATCAATGATGAAATAGTTCCGGTTGAAGTTTAGACGGAACCAGTTTCTCCGGTTCAAGTTCAACCGGAAAACTCCATTTCAAAAACTGAGGGGAATACTATGTCAGGGTCAAATGAAGCTGAAAATTCAAAAAATGCCACATCAGATGAGCTTATTTTAGAGCATCTGACCTACAATTCAGACAAATATTCTCATGAAACAGTTGAAGTTTCTGATCCTGTATCACAATTTGTTAATGTTGAGCTTGAACACATACTTCCTAGGCTCAACATACCATCAAATGGAAGAAGCCATGAGTTCCCTATGCAAGTAGATAGAAGAATCAACAAGAATCATCCTCTAGAGAATGTTATTGGAGATATATATGCACCTGTGTTAACAAGAAGTAAATCTGCCGATGCAAACATCTGTTTGCATGCTGCATTTTTGTCTCAAGAAGTACCCAAGAAGGTGGCTGAAGCCTTAAAAGATAACAACTGGGTAGAGGCAATGCAAGAAGAACTATTTCAAATTAACAAGCAGAAAGTTTGGGAATTGGTTGATTTGCCTGCTGAAGCAGAACCAATTGGCATCAAGTGGGTATTCTGAACAAAGCAAGACTGGTGGTTCAAGGCTATGTATAGGAAGAAGGCATTGATTATGATGAAGTGTTTGCACCAGTGGCTAGATTGGAGGCAATCAAAATATTTCTAGCCTATGCTGCATTTAAAGACTTCCAAGTATTTCAAATTGTAACAGTGCCTTCCTGTATGGCCTACTGGAACAAGAAGTGTATGTCATGCAACCTCCTGGTTTTGAGGACCCTCATCACCCAAACATGGTATGCAAGCTAATGAAAGCCCTATATGGTCTCAAACAAGCACCTAGAACCTGGTATGAAACTCTTTCAACCTATCTTCTAGAGATTGGCTATAGGAGAGGAGCTATTAATAAAACACTGTTTACCAAAATTGTTGGTAAAGATATTTTGATGGTACAAATTTATGTAGATGATATTATTTTTGGTTCATCTAATACTTTGTTGTGCAAGGAATTTGAAACTTCGATGCAGTCTAAATTTGAAATGAGCTCCATGGGAGAATTAACTTTCTTCTTAGGACTTCAAGTGAAGCAAACTGCAGCTGGGATCTTTTTAAACCAGTCAAAGTATATTCAAGACATGCTAAAGAGATTTGACATGCTGTCATGTTCAAGTGCCAAAACTCCCATCTCCACTTCCCATAATTTAACTAATGACTTAAGTGGCAAGCCAGTGGATGTACACATGTACAAAGCAACGATAGGATGTATCTAACTGCAAGTAGACCTGACATCATGTTCAGTGTTTGCTTATGTGCAAGATATCAGTCATCACCAAAGGAGTCACACATGCTAGCAGTCAAGAGAATTTTTAAGTACTTGAAGGGTCAACCAAAACTCGGTCTTTGGTATCCCAAAAATTCCGACTTCTCTTTCAAGGCATTCACCGATAGTGACTATGGAAGGTGTGACATAGACAAGAAATAAACATTAGGCGAATGTCAATTTTTGGGTGAAAGACTTGTTTCCTGGCAGTGCAAGAAAAAAATTTGTGTTTCTACATCAACTGCTGAAGCTGAGTATTTTGCTGCTTCAAGCTGCTGCAGTCAAGTTCTTTGGATCCAAAATCAGATGCTTGATTATGGAATCACCTTCATGGAAACACCAATCTTTGTAGACAATAACAGTGCCATCTCCATCATCAACAACCCAGTCAAGCACTCCAAAACAAAGCACATTGATAATAGGTATCATTTTATTAGAGATTGTGCAGAAAAGAATCTGATCAAGTTGTTCAAAGTTCATACTGATCATCAATTGGTTGATTTGTTTACCAAACCTTTTGATGAGGCAAGATTCTTCTACCACATCACAGCCATAAGGATGATGAACTTTGATTAACACAAAGCATTTCACAATTTTAATATAAGAAAGGCATGTGCTCAAGAGCCTGTCTCTTGATACAAAAAGAAAAGAAAAATGAAAATATCTTGTGTTAATTAGAAAACATTTCAGTTCATTGTCAGCAACTGCTGTTAAACTATGAAAAATTAATACAAATTTTCAAAATTTATGTGTTTTGGATTTCCGGTCCAAGTTTATGTTCAACCTGTGAGGAGAAAACTTCTGAAAATCTTCGGGTGAACTTCAACCGGAAAGATGCTTTGTAAATTGTGTGGAAAAAGTTTACGAAAACAATTCTTCTAAGCGGAAAAATTGTCCGCTTGAAGTTCAAATGGAAGAAATTTAGTTTTTAAAATAAAGGAGAAAATGGGTTCTGCCTGAACTTCCGGGTCAACAAGTCAAAGCTACTTTTCATTAAATTATCCGGAAGGCACAGTTTTTCAAGCGAATACACATTTAATTACCCATTGAATTTTTAACCATTAAATATCCAAGGTTTCAGTAAATATCCTTTTGGATAATGACATGCTTTAACGTGTTGTACCGTATAACCCATAAAGCACCAGTCACATTAGTTACTGAACGGGTGGTTAAAACGTCTCTCCTCAACGTCATCGTCGGAAAAGGTAAAAAGCCCTAAATTACCATCACTTCCCCATTTCTATCAAACCCCACTCCGAAATTACTCCCAAATTCTCCCAAAAACCATCAACTCTCTCAAAATCCTGCAACAACAATGGCTCTGAAGGCGAGTACGAGTGGCAAGAAGCCGGCCACTGACTCAAGGTTCCCTGTGGTACACAACCTGGTGGCTTACCTAAAAGCAGCCAGCAAGATAAACATCTACAACGACATGATAGACTTCCTTAAAAGAAGTCATCTTCCTCACGCGTTGACCGTCGAAGCGGTGATATTCGAAGAGATCATGGAAGAGTTTTAGTCGCATGCTAGGGTTGCTGAAAGCGATGATGGTGGTGAAAAGATTGTATCAATTGTTCAGGGTACAACTGTGGAAATCGATGAAGCCAAAATCAGAAAGGTGTTAAAACTAAGGGATGAAGACGGTTATGTGTTTGTTAAATATTCGGTTTACCTACCTCTTTTTAGAGATAATGGCTACGGTGGTTCAATGGAAAGCAAACCCATAAAAAGGGGAAATTGCCTTACAAGTGGAGATTCTTGGCCCATACCCTTCTGGTTTGCCTAACTCCCAAGAAAGGGGGCTTTGATGAGCTTGCTGCTGAACAGACCTCAGCATTCTTTGCTGTAGTCAAAGGTCAAAGCTTTAATTTCTCTAAACTGATTTTTCAAGGGTCTTAAAACAAATATTTCACCAGACTATGTTTATCTATACCCAAGGTTTTTAACTTGTATTCTCAGAGAAGAATACCCCCAAATTGTTTTAGGTGGTACAATTTTGCAACCTAAACTTCTCAATGAGAACACTTTCTCAACTTTAGCTTTAAACAAGAGTGTTTTTCTTGGAAGGGATACTGACCATCCCCTGCTAATTCCAAGGCAGTTTCCTAATGAACCTGCTCAAGTTGAGGTTCAGACGGAAACTGTAGCTGCAACTGAGCAACCTGCTCAAGATGACAGGACTACTAACCCAGTAGCTCCTGATCCCACATCTGTCCCTGCTTCCTCTACCATTAAAACCTATTGTTCCAAAAAGAGGAAAGCTTCCACTAAAACCACCACTGCCACCTCCTCATCGGAAAAACCCCTCCCGTCGTTTTCAAAAGACAACGAAATGTGGTCATTAGGTCTCCTCCACCTGCTACCACCAACCAACCTGAAGCTTCCAACCTCGCTCAAGGCAAAAAGCCTAAGCGGAAACTGGTAAAACTGGGATATGCCCTTAAGGATGAACCTTCTCTTGAGGGGGAGTCAATAAAAACAGATGTATAATCCCCATTTGAATAATTTCACCCCTGCAATCCCTATCACCTAGGAGTGACAGTGCACCCATTCCCGATCCAAATGAGGGTGTTATTAAGTCACCCACTTTATCACATGAGAACATTCCGATGGACCTGGACCTTGCTGCACTGAACCCCCATTCCTCACCGGAGGTGAATCTCAGGAGTTTAAAAGAAATTCATGCAGAGAGGGCTGCTGCTGCCCCAAGTATCCCCACTGGATCTTGGTGCTAGCAGTAACATCAATAAGACCCAAACTGTGGCAATCGTCTCTGAATCAGCACCCACGGGTCCTTCATTGGAACCAAGGGCTACTAAAACAGTTGAAGAGAATCCTAGGTGCCAAGAAGCCATGGGTACCACAATTGATCAATCTCGGATTGATAACTTGGGTTTGTTCAGGGATACTGGTAAAAAGCCTGTTGAGGACAGTTATACACTACCAAAATTGACGAATTTGTACCTTAATCTCCAAGCACAAGTTGATCATCTGAATGCAACTGTTGCTACATTGGTGAAGGCTGCTCCTACTAAAGCTGAGGCAGGTCCTTCAAACCCAAACAGAGAAAGTGATGAAGCTGATAGTGTCAAATTGGGGGAGAAGATGACTTCAACACCTGCCATAATCGAAATAGAAGAAACCCAAAACTGTTTTCACATAAACGCAAGTGGGAGTACTATATATGTTGATCTTCATCTTGCATAACGATAACATAATGAAGAAATTGTTATGGTTAAACGAGTTTAACGTAAATGTGGACCTGTGTTCAAATAAAAGCAAGTGGGAATACTATGTTAATCTTCATCTTGCATGATGATAACATAATGAACAAATTGTTAGGGTTAAATGAGTTTAACATAAATATGGATCTCATGGCACAAATAAACAAATTGTTAGTATTATGCTCGCGTGTTGCGACGACGGTATTTTTACAATGCGTTATTCATCATTTGTCAGAGCATTGTGGCGGATCGACAATTTACAACGTGGTGTTCGTTTCTATTAGTGTCATGTGATACATGACAATTTACGACGCGATATTCGTTTCTGTTAGTGTGATGCGATTTGGCGAAAATTTACAAGGCTATACTCGTTTTCTATATGCCCGTACGGAAACGATAATATTATAAGACGTGATATTCTTTTCTCTAAGACCCAATTAAAATCTTAACGGGGCATTACTCACTTGTACTTATAGAACAATAAACATTTAAGTGAAAACCCAACTTACTACTTTCATTTGCTGATAGAAAAGCCTCAATGCTACAATTGTAGACATTTTACATTTACATCCAAAGCTATGTTTTTATTTGAAAAAAATGATTCTTTCGGTATAGTTTATGCAACCATATACAAAGATACCATTAAAGTTTGGTTCAATTAGTTCGGTTAATCGTGATTAAGTAATAAATTAATTCAGTAACCGTTAAGGTTTGATCACCTTAACGAGCTAGAGGTACAAAGAGTCATAAACCTATTGTTGGTCCTGGATCAACAACCGTTCACGATACTTTGATCTCAAACAAGTGCGGAAACCTTGTACGAGATTGATTCAAGAGAAAGTAGATGAAAAGAGACTTGATATAAGTGATAATCAACACTAAAAGATTAAATCTTGAATGAAGAACACAAATACTTTCTTGATTGATGATCACGATCATAAATACAAGAATGGAGAACAAATCGTAAACCAACAACTACCTCTAATCATAAACTAAAGGGGTTTATATACCACCCTTACACAAAACCCTAAGCCCAATAGTAAACCCATAAGAAATCCGGTCCAAGCAAGCCCAAGTCGTGAACTCTCCTAAGCCCAAACGTGAACACCTAAGCCCATTAATAAGTAAGCCCACATCTAATGTTCATGCCTCAAATGTATAGCCCAACAATCTTCCCCTAGGCATGAACCATTAGACTGTCTAAGGAAGATATAAATCAAATCTGAATGTATGAGCTTCTTTCCTTGACCACCAACCTTTCTCCACAATTAGATTTTCCGTGCCATGAAACATACCTACTCGTATAGCATTCGCCATGTCATGTTCATCACCAAGTATTGGATGGGATGCCAGGAGCTTGATATCATTCTCTCCGAATCTCAGCAAATCAATGGGATCATACATGCGGAACTCTCTTAGCTTCTTGCACACAACCACCACCTCATACGTTATAGGATCAAAATACCATCTATCAAAATTCTTTACAAGTGTATGGTCTTCTATTTCATCGAGCATGTTGATAACTAGAGTTCGTTTGGTGGGAGGACACCTCATTTCACCAATTGGCTCATCGGTGACAGGATCTGTTCCAATTTCAACCCACTTTGCAGCCTTCAGATCAAAGTTTGCAAAGTTTTCCTCCATTTGAGCTATCAAATTGTTGCGAACCAGATTACCATGATTGTTGTTCCACCTGTTAATGAACGGTGCCCTCAGCAAGTTCCTCATCTCTGTTTTAGTCCATGAGTGGAATTGACCTCTTGATCGGTAGTACTCGTCTGGACTATATCCATCTCTCACCACAGCAAACAATTCCTTTTCAGCACCATAATACCAACACATAATTGGTTCCCGGCTCCCCTTCAATCTCTCCCACATATATGGAGTATAGCGTAGGGGTAGGACCTTTGAATAACTCTTTGAACCAATTGACCTGACCTTCAGGAGCCTTTAAAACAAATCTTCCACCACGAACATACTCAGACATCTCAATTGTGTCATCTCCTTCATATTTATGTATTGCACTTTGAGAAGAACTCTGTCGTGGGGCACCCTGAGCACTTGGACCACTAGACTTCTGTAAGTCTTCTACCTTCTTTCTCAGCTCTAGTATCCCTGCATACAAAAATGCAATACTGGCTTCGCTCTTGCTTTCCTTTTCCTTCAACTTCTCGTTTTCTTCTTTTAGCTCCTTTATCTCACCTTCTCTCTTCCTGTTTTGAGAAATAAGGAAGTTGATCTGAGGATCAGTACTTATCCTGAGGTCTACTGGAAGTTCACTAGCTTGAGCAAGGTCTTCAACCAGTGCTTGGTAAGGATGGAAGCTTGGAACGACAGGAGGCTAGCTAGATTCAGCAGATAAGTTCACTTTCACTGGACTAGGCTCCACAAACATGCTATCCACATCAAAGAATTGCCTTTCATCATGAACTGGGCTATGTTCATTCCGAATAGGACTTTCGATTTGCATGGGAGTTGATTTCGGTACATCATCCTAACGATCAGCCTAGGGTGTGCTCTCTTCATTGGTAGGTTCAGATGCATCAACATTTTATACATTGGCATGTGTAGGTTCAAATACCATCAGGCTTGAGGTAGTTTTCTGGAATTTAAACCTAATGGCTCTGGGATCTGACTTCTTCCTTGGTGATGGCTCACGCACAAGAATTGGCTCTTCAAAAACATCCTCCACTTCAAATTGAGCATCCAACTCTTGTGGAACTGAGCCACTGCTGGAAGAGGAGTTCAAGTCATTTCTCATTCTCTTGTGACTGATGGGCCCAAGATCCCCATATATATCATCATTCTGATTCTCATGCTCTGGGAAAATGTCGTCCATCACGTTCTCTTCATCAAAAGGTATAATGTCAGCTTCTTCTAGAACATTTACAGCCACAGTTGCTGTCACATCGTGGTCTTCAGCAAGTGATGCATTCACCGGATGCACTTCAGGCTCAGAATCAGTTTCTTCTTGGTCTTGTTCCCTTGGAACTTCAGGAAAGGCACCCCTTTTTGACCATTATAGCCTCCCTTGGTAGCTATTCTTTCCTTTTCTGTCTTGGGTTTGCAATCCAAACACACTGTTATCCATAAATTTGATATCCAGCTTCTCAATTCTCTCCTGAATCATCGGATATTTCTTCATTACCACCATCTACACAAATCATGGTGTCATCAGGAATTGTTCTCTGGAGCTCAAGTCAGCATTGCCAATCCAATCTAGCAGCATCTTTTTGGAAAAATTATAGTCCCAACCCAATGCCAGTGCAACGAACACTGTGCCATGCACTTTGTTTAGCTGATCATATCTCGTTCTCTTCCCCAAGAAGGATTTCTGCATGTAGTGAGCCAAACACCTCCAGTAGTGTGGCAATAACTTCTTAAAGATGGGAGGGAACTTTCCTTCATACCCTAAAGATTGAGCACCTTCTAACACAACAGCTTTTGAATACTCTATTGGATCTTCAGCTTTGTCATTAATGTTCAAACCCTGACGAATGTCTTCTTCAAGAATCTCGATCTGTCGGTTCTGAATGGTTGCAGAGATCCTTATCTTGTCAGCATTTTCTCTCGCTGTACCCCAGAATTCTCTGACAAGCTGCTTATCGATCAGCACACTTGTCCGTAGAGCATGATTAATTTTGCAGACATTTAATCCTGCCACCAGAGAATAAAATAACTGCATATGTCTTTCTGGAGGATCATCAAGATAGGTCGGGATGCAATGATCTCTCTCAAAATGAATTTCTTCATCAAGCATGTCTTACGCCATCTGATAAACCAAGACAAATGCATTAGGCTTAAACTCATCAAAATGAAATTATGTTCGTCAACAATGTCATGAAGTTCAATTGATTATTACATTTAACTTGTTAAGTTCATAAAATCTCAATTTAAACTTTCAAGAAAAATATTTGATTTTGAATCACAAACACATTTAATGTTAACTTAAAATGATTGAGTTTGTTGAGATTATTATTTTTATTATTTATTTTTTTAATTATATATATATATTTTTTTATTTTTTTATTTTTTTTTTAAAATTAAGTGTTTAAGATTAAACACACTAGTTTACGACTGAAATTTGAGTTCACGATTCTACAACGGGTTCACGATCGGGTCAAAATCGGTTCGGCATAAGCCCTCCATAATCACTGTCAGTAAATGCAAACAATTGAAAATCAGTATTCTTAGGATACCAAAGTCCAAGCCTAAGCCTGCCCTTCAGATACCTAAGAATACGTTTAACAGCAGCTAAATGAGAAAGTTTAGGATTAGCCTGATAACGTGCGCACACACACACTACATGCATAATATTTGACTTGCTGGCTGTTAAATACATGAGTGATCCGATCATTGACCGATACATGAATTCACTCATGGATTCTCCATCTGCATCTGCTGTTAGTAGTGGTCTGGATGCCATGGGAGTGGATATAGGTTTGGAGTCCTGCATTTTGAACTTTTCCAGAATCTCATTCACATATTTTGCTTGGTGAATGAGAATTCCAGTTTCATCTTTTTGTCACTTGTAACGCCAGGAAAAAGTTCATCTCTCCTTGATCACCCATCTCAAACTTCTTATTCATGATATCCTCAAACTCAGTGCATAAATCTTCATTTGTAGATTCGTAGATGATGTCATCCACATACACTTGCACCATTATGATATCATCCTTCACCTTCTTTCTGAACAATGTTTGATCAACCACTCCCCGTGTATAACCATTATCTACCAAATGCTTTGACAGGGTCTCATACCACGTGCGGGGAGCTTGATGCAAACCATACAAGGCTTTATCCAGGAGATATACATGATCTGGATGCTCTTCATCCACAAACCCTGGTGGCTGAGCCACATAGACTTCTTCATTCATCTCTGCATAGAGGAAGGCTGTCTTCACATCCATCTGATGCACCGTGAAATTGAGATACGTTGCCACAGCAAGAAAGATCCGAATTGCTTCCAATCTAGCCACTGGAGCATATACCTCATCATAATCAACCCCATGAACTTGTCTATGTCCCTGAACAATCAGCCTTTCCTTGTTCCTTACGATTATACCCGTATCATCTTTCTTGTTCTTGTACAGCCATCTTGTGGGTATAACCTTTTTATCTTCTGGCCTTTTCACTAGTCGCCACACTCCCAGTTTTGAGAATTGATTCAGTTCATTGTGCATAGCCTCAATCCAACTTGGATCCTTAAGAGATACCATCACATTTGGAGGCTCTATCTGGGAGATAAAACACGTGTACATGCAGTGATTGATGTTACCCGAGCGGCTTCTAGTTGTGACTCCTGCTGTCACTGGCCCGACCACATTGCTAAGTGGATGATCTTTGTTGATTCTTGTGGTTTGAACATTTGGTACTGAAACGGAAACAGGCAGGTTAGTATCATTAACATTATTATTCATACCTTGGGTTTCAGGCTCCTTCTGATCATCATGAGTTCCTGACGATCCTGGAACATCCACAACATCATCCTTAGGAGCTGTTTCTAATACACTGTCTCTGATAATTTCCACAGATGGCCTCACTTCAGGAGCTGGAGCAATGATGTCTTCTTCTTCCAGATTGGGAAACATATTTGAGTAGTCAAACCCTTTAAAGAAAGTCCCATAGTCAAAGATCCAGTCCAGTCCAATTCATGCATCTGTTGGATTATCTTCCAACCAGTCAACATCAAATGCGTTGATTATCAATTTGGTGGTTTTGTTGTAGACCCGATAAGCACTATTTGCAGAATATCCCACAAAATAACATTCATCAGCCTTTGCTTCAAACTTCCCCACATCAGATTGAATTAACACTGTGCAAGGACACCCGAAAGTCTTGAAGTACCCCACCCTTGGCTTTTCTCCATAGATAATCTGATAAGGCGTCATCTCATGTCGCTTGTTCAACAGTACCCAATTCTGCACATAACAAGCAGTGTTGACTGCTTTGGCCCAGAAGAAAATTGGTAGTCTTGCATCACACAACATAGTTCTGGCAGCTTCAATGAGAGTTATGTTTCTTCTTTCAGCAACACCATTTTGTTGAGGCGTGTATGGTGCACTGAATTGTCTTTCTATACCTTTTACTCTACAGAACATATTCAATTCTGCATTCTTAAATTCTGTTCCGTTGTCTGTTCTAATAGCCTTTACCCTTTTGCTCAACTGATTCTCTATAAGAGTGACGAACTGCTTCACAAGCGCTGGAGTTTCATGCTTGTTTGACAGAAAGAAAACCCAAGTAAAACGAGAGAAATCATCCACTATAACCAGACAATATGAGAACTTGCTGATGCTTTGAACTTGAATTGGGCCGAAGAGATCCATATGAAGTAGTTGCAATACCGATGAAACAAAATTGACGATCTTGGAACGATGCGGTAATCTGTGCTGCTTCCCTTAGCACATGCAACACACTTCTCAACAGACGTGAAATCTGTGATAGGTAGGTTCCTTACATGCTCTCCCTTTGCCAGCTTTGACAGATTCTTCATATTAGCATGTCCCAGACGACGATGCCACAACAATGCCAGATTTTAAGTTTGCTTTGAGATAAGGCAGGCTTCTTCTGAAGTTGGAGGATTACCCATGTTGAGAAGATAAGAATTTGCTCGTCTTGGTGTACGCATTAGAATACACTCCTCAGGAATCTTCACACCAGGCTTGAGAATAATACACTCCTTGCGGTTGAATAATACAGAATAGTCTCTATCACAAATCTGTGATACACTCAGCAAACTATGTGACAGCTCCTCCACATAATATACATCAGCAAATGATAAGTTACCATTCTTCACAACACCTTTCTTGCTGATTCTTCCACCTACTCCACCAGCAAACGATACACCACCTCCATCGAAATCTTCTACCTCTTCCAAAAGCGACAAATCTCCGGTCATATGTCGGGAGCAACCACTATCAACGTACCAGAGATTGTTTACAGTTCTTCTCGGCTGTCCCTACATGGATCAAAGATTAGTTAGAGTCAGGTACCCAGGCCATAACAGATCTGGGCACACCTTTGGAATCAGTGTAATTAACTAATTGAAGAGTCATTCCTGCTTTTGATCCAGGTACACTCAAGGTTTGAGTGTTGACTTTTGGTTTCCAAATGGGGTGTTTCTGTGGTTTCATTACATTGGTTGAGTTCTTTTCAGATACAGGTTTCTTTGGTGGTGGTGTGGCCTTTTTACTTGCTGGCTTTTTAACAGGTGTCCACTCAAGTTTCAATTTTGTATAAACAGCTTGTTTCGTTTGAGTGACATCTTTTGATTTTGAAACCTGTTTCCCAACCTTTGTGTTGTCATTAGGTTTATTAACTCTTTTGACTTTACACACTTGTTTCTCAACAAATTCTGGTTTCATCTTATCATTCCTTTTGTAAACTGCTTTAGGAGTGTAAGTTGAGTTTTGAGTTTTGGCCACATTCCACTTTTCATCAACAGGCTTTGTCACTGGAGCATTTGTGTTTGAACCTTAGACTGTTGAGCCTTCATTGGTTCTGAACACTGCTTCCCCTGTGACAAGGCTTGTTGCTTTTGCTTTCTATTTTCACCTGTCATCATTTTCTCCAACATACTAGTCCGTGGGTTTTGCGGATAGTATGGTTGGTAAGGTCTGTTCACATAGTTTGTAGCATAGTGTCCTGGTTTTCCACATTGAAAGCAATCCATAAGTCTAGGCCCATTGACATGTCTACAAAGGTATGAGCGTCTTGGATAAGACGACTTCCATTCAGGCTTGTCATCCCATTTGTGTATTACATGTTTCGAAAATTTTTCTGGTTGTGTAATTAAACAAAATTGTTCCGATTTTGATTTGTTTGTTCTGTTGAAAGTAGACACAACCTGGGGATAGGGGACAAAGTCCTGGGGCTTAGACTCACGGCCAACTCTTGTGTTAGGCACACAAATTTTAAAACCATTAACTTTTTCATTAGAGTCAGAAATATGTTTTGCGGACATAGATACAACTAAATGTTTTGACTTGGACGCATTAAGTTCAGACACAGGTGCTAGAACATCGTCCTTAGGTAAATTAGAACATGAACTACTAAACTCATGACTCTATTTAACTCTTAAACATTCAGCATCCTTCTCAGAGACATCCTTGATTCTTACTTCATCTGCACAAGAAATAAATACATCAGAAGAACTCACATTATTGTTTAATGATGCCTGAGATGGACCTGATTCGTATGTGGCTGTCACCAATCTATTCTGATTACCCAAACCATAAGTCAGGTGTTTCTTATTTTCTAATTCCTCTACTGTCATAGGTTTCACACCAACCAAAACACTATCTATTGGAGGTCCTGCTTCATGCATTTCTGAATCAGTTCTATCTACTTGATCCTCCTCGTAAATTATACCTATTATATCTCTAGACACAGGTTGAGGAACATTATTCTTATTCTTTTTCAGTTAAACTAACTCCTATTCCTCCTTTATCCTTTCCAAATCTAACATCAGTATTGCAATTGGACAAAGCCTTACCCGCCTGAAGCATTCTCTTGTTTCTCATTTGATTTACATCTAATTTTACTTGTAATTGATTGTTCTGATGCTTAAGTTCATCTACCTGCTTACTAAGCTCAGCTATTTCTAACTTAACGTTGTCATACAGAACAGACTTTTGACTGGCAAGTGCTTGGTATTTCTCTATGTCTAGTTTCTGTGCTTTGACCTTATCCTCACTCTTTTCCCATCTACCCTTAAACGAACTTCTAGAGCATTGCATGTCAAACAGTTCTATCTCACTATTTTTCCAAAGTTGTCTAAGGCCAGGAATTAAACGAGCACAAGTGGGATTAGTACGTACCTTTGTGCTGTCAACCTTGGCAGCAAAAGCTTCTTTGTCTTCAACCAGGTTTTCTTCATTAGTGACCACAAAAGCATGCTCTTCATCAGCACGATTCTCCATTTGAGCAATCATGACACCCGTCAGACTGAGTTCCCTGACCTGTGAAGCCCACTGGTATTCTCCACAATCTTGGACAACCAAAGCTTTAGTCTCTGCCTTTCCTTTACCATCACCAGCTTTCTTTTCTTCTGCCCTTTCTTTCTTTGGTTTTGTGCATTCCCTAGCGAAATGTCCGTACTCATCACAATTGAAGCACCTCAGCTTGCTTTTATCAAAACCCATTTTGATCTTGTCCTGATCCTTCTAGACATTTCTTCCAATTGTTGCCATGAACTTCTTTGCACGAAAAACCGCCATGGCCATCTGCCAGGAGACATCAAGCATCTCAACATCTTCAGGATTTATCTGATTCAGATCACCAGAGAGCATCTCAGCAGGTACCAAAGGTCCAGCCATAAGGGCATGGCAGCTGTTTATGAATCCCATTCCTAATGCAAAGTTGGGATCATTGGTGGCATTTGCCTCATCAGAATTGACTATTCCACTCGAACTGGAACTAGCTTGTGATCTTGCCACAAATGTAGTTGACTTTGGGTTGGCACTTGAATCATTTCCAGATGAGCTCCTAGCTTTTTTTGATCCCACATCTTCAGACAAGAGAGCCTGACTCAATTTTCCAGCCATACTTAGTGAACTCAGATGATTCAGCTCCCTTTGCTTATCATCAATCAGCTTCGATTTCAGTTTGTTGATAAGCTCATCAACAGTCAATTCATTCAGCTTGTTGTTATCCTTGAATTCTTATCTTCCTGTTCAGGTTCAACATCATAACTTGACATCTCAGTGATTAGGGACACGAATCTCTGTACTTGTGCCTCAAAAGACTCTCCCTGAACGTGATTGAACAAGTTGAATTTCTACTTTAGCATCTGCTTATGGCTACCCTTGATGTCGGGATTACCTTCATATGCTACAACAAGAGCATCCCATAGCTTCTTAGCAGTCTTGTACTTCTTAAATCCCTGAGCAATTTCTGGTGTCAAAGCCATAGTCATAATTGCATAAGCCCTCTCATCCTTGTTGCATCTCTCCCAATCGTCATCTGAGTACTCTGCCTCAGTCTTTACCACTCCTATCTTTCCTGCTTCAGTGTGTGTGGGAATGAACGGTCCATTAACAACAGATCTCCACAGTCTCAAATCAACACTCTTCAAATGGTTCTGAAATCTGTTTTTCCACTTAAGAAAATTATCCGCGGATGTGAGTCTAGGAGGACGAGTAGTTGATCCAATCTCAAAATCCAATTTCTGATACATGCTCGGTTCGAAATCCATCACGAAAGCTTAGGAAAAACTTAAACTAAAAGTCCAAAAAGTACAAAATGCGAGTTTCCGATCGTAAACCCTTGTTTACGATATTTGACAGTCTGGATCGTAAACACTTGATTCCGGTCGAAGAGGATCGTAAACTTCCGATCCAAAAAATTGTAATCTCCTGATTTCGATTGAACTGAATCGTAAACACCCAAAGTTCCAAACTTTAAGTCGTAAACTCGAAATCCTCAGTCGTAAACACCAAAAAATTGAATCTTGAAGTCGTAAACACCAAAACGATGAAGAACACCAAGTCGTAAACCTTCAAAATCACCCAGAAACTAATCGTAAACACCTAGACCAGCAGCAGATCTGGCCGTAAACACTAAAAACCGCCTCGGATCCTTCATAAACTCGAACCTTTTCTAGAAAAATCTTGAATCCAATACCGTGAGAACCTCGAATCAGCGATTCTTGGCTCTGATACCAATTGTTGGTCCTGGATCAACAACCGTTCACGATATTTTGATCTCAAACAAGTGCGGAAACCTTGTACGAGATTGATTCAAGAGAAAGTAGATGAAAAGAGACTTGATATAAGTGATAATCAACACTAAAAGATCAAATCTTGAATGAAGAACACAAATACTTTCTTGATTGATGATCACGATCGTAAATACAAGAATGGAGGACAAATCGTAAACCAACAACTACCTCTAATCATAAACTAAAGGGGTTTATATACCACCCTTACACAAAACCCTAAGCCCAATAGTAAACCCATAAGAAATCCGGTCCAAGCAAGCCCAAGTCGTCAACTCTCCTAAGCCCAAACGTGAACACGTAAGCCCATTAACAAGTAAGCCCACATCTAATGTTCATGCCTCAAATGTATTTCCCAACACCTATTCTATGTAAAGATTCTGAAGATCAATTCAATTAACTATTAAGGTTTGAATTATCAAAGCTATTGATACCTGAGTTGTGCGTCGTGTGAAGTATCAAGTAAATGACAAGTTCAAGCCAAATGCTTACTGGCCGAACCTGGTCCGAACCAGGAGTTCGGACTGGCCGAACCTGGAGTTCGGACAGAGATCGGCCAGTCGGGTATAAATAGAAGTTTGGACATTGTAACAGGAAGTTCTGAGCGTGTGAGATTTCTCTTATGTGTGTGTTTCTAAGAGTGTTCTCTGTGTCTATATTCTGAGTGTTCTTGATTATAATTGTTCTTTCTAAGATCAATAAAACAATCATTATAATTACGTTTCAATGTCCGATTAGCTAGATCGAGTAGACGATCCGATGCTCATGCATTTTCAAGTGGTATCAAAGCTTTCTGGTTCACTCTAGTGATCTGTGGTTGCTATTTTTGGATTTTTGAACGTTTTTGGTGTTTTCTCGAGCTTGTTTACAAGTTTTCAATCAATTATATCGAGGGTTTTGTGTCAAATTTGTTCCTAAATAGTATCTTATCAGTTTTTCTGTCCTACTGCTGCAAATCTCGTCAAAATTCATAAAAAATCGAGCGTTTTAGAAAAATGATGTCGAGGTTCGGATTGTTCAGATCGGGTTCGGAGTAACTGCTCCGAAGTTCAAGTTCGGAGCTCCGAAGTTCGAGTTGGGATCGAGTTTGGTGAGAGTTCGGTCCAAGCTCGGTATTTGGTCTAAGGTTCGGTCGAGGTTCGGAGAAGTTCGGAGAGTTTCGGAGTGAGTTAGTGTTCGGACAGAGTTTAGGACAGTTCGGAAGGGTTCGGACTATTGCTTGCGGTTCGGAACGAGTTCGGTGGAGGTTCAGACTTGGTATTAAGGTTCAGATAGAGTTCGGACGTTCACAATCTTAAATTTTTTAACTATGTCAGAATTTCAAGCTTTTGCCGCTATGGAAAATGCAATGCAAACCATGCTGAATTTTGATAATGAAATCGGAACAAGTCAGAAAGTTCCTAAGTTGTTGAAATTGGAAGATTATTAGAATTGGAAGCAACGATTTTCGGCCTATATTAGTACGAATGATATCGATTTGTGGATTACAATCAAGAAGCTTTATCAACATCCGACTGATGCGGGAGATTTCAACGAAGTCCATACTTTTGATATTGCTGAAAGGAAAGCCTATGAACTTGAACAAAAAACTTTCGGTTATCTTACAATGGCATTACCCACTGAGTTGTTACATCAATTCGGCACATGCAAGAAATCAAAACAATTGTGGGATGCTTTATTAGCAAGATGTGAGGGTAATGATGATTACAAAAAGAGTCGGAAGAAAGTCCTAAATAAAGAATTTTATAATTTTCAATATTATGACAATGAGAACATTACTGCTCTTGTTTCCCGATTTTAACATCTGATTAGTGAGTTAAAGGTTGTCAAAATTGAGAAAATTGATGCTGATTTGAAGGAAAAGATTATGGAAGCTTTTCCTGAAAAATGGGAAAATTATGTGTTACTACTCACTCATGATAATGAATATTCTACATTGACATTTAACGAGCTCACTGGAAAACTTCATGCTCGGGAAATGGAAATGTTAAACTCTAAGAAGTCAACTGCTACTTTGCAGAATCCTGAATTGTATCATGGGGAAAATAGTGCAAGCATGAATGCTAAAGCTACACCAAATCTGAGTTCGGCACCGAGTATTGCTTTTATGGCTGGAGTTTCTGGAAATTCCGATAATAATTCATCATGGGGTTGTAGTTTTACTATTCCAAATTCATCAAGTCAGAATGCTTTTTCTGCTGAGTCAACAGATGATTATGCCAAAATGATTGCTGCTTTGATTTCCTCATCGTTTGGCTTGGTTATCAACAATGTTGTTGATGCTAAAATGACTCGAGATGATCTGGATGCACTTGATGACGATCAATTGGATGAATTGGATTTGGCTTGGCAGTTTGCTATGGTTAGTCAAAGATCAAAAAGATTTTTCAAGAAATATGGAAGAAATATTTCTGAATTTAATGAAAAATTGGGATTTGACAAGTCACAGTTAAAATGTTATAAATGTTCAAAGCTTGGATATTTTGCTCGGGAATGTAAACAGGCACATGTTAGCAAGCCTGGTGTCTCTCAATCAAGCATGCATGGTTTCTCTCAACCATCTTCTAGTAATACAAGCAAGACAACGACTTTAACATTTTAGCATGATGATGTTTATGATTGGGGTAAACAGTTTGGATATGATTCATCAGCTTTAATTGTCACTCGTGATCTAAAAGAAGATTATAGTTCACATACTGGTTCAATACCAAGTTCATATGAATTTGCTGAAAACATGGAAAGTTTATTGTAAGAAAATGCTTCATTATTGAATGAAATTCAAAAATTATCTGGAGAATTCAAGTTGGTAAAAGAAGAATTGGAGATTTCTACAAGAAATGAGAAGAACATTGTGTTGAATAATGAGTCTTTGATGAAGGAAGTCAAGATCCTTGACGAACATAATGAAAAGTTAAAAGAAGAAATTGAGAAATTGGTTCAAGAAGTTAAGAAATGGAAATATGAGGCAGAAGATGCTGCTTCTGATGTTCAGAATTTGTTTGACAAGTCCAAAGTCAAACTTGATCTGCTTACAAAGAATGCCGAAGAATTTGCTGCTAAGATTGAAGCATATCAAGTTGACATGGAAAAGTTGTTAGATGAGAAACAGGAATTTGTCAGTGTTAATAAAGTTCAGAAAGTAAATCTAGAAATTCAGAAGCGAAATGAGGAGAAATTGAAGAAAGAATATTTTGAAGGGATGGAAAATCTTCGTATGCAAAAATTTGAAACACACAAAGTTGCAAAGCGATTGATAGCTAATGAGAAAGACTTAGCTGAAGCTCAAAAGCAAATTTCTAATCTCAAGATTCAAGTCATTGATGCTAATCGATTGTTAAACAATGTTTCAAATTCTCAAGTGTTTACAAGCTTTTTAGCTAATGATGCTAATTTTAAGAAGATGTTCGATAAAACTGCATCACCCCCTACTCAAATCAAAGAAGCTTTCAAAGAGGTGAAAGAGAAGGTTGAAGAGGTTGATTACTCAAAATTTTCATCATCTACTGCAGAAGAAGAGAAGGTTGTGAAGAATAAGAAAAATAAGAAAATTAAGAAGAAGAAGGGCAAGCAATATGAGATTCCTCCTATTTCAAAGTTTGTATCTGGTTCGTCATCTGCTGATAATGAGAAATCTGCAACTTCAAGTGACAAGATTCGTTCTCAACCTGATTTTTATGAGACGATCTTTTATAAGCAAAGGAATCTAAATGAAGTCAAAGCTGAATTTTCAAGGTTGGCGAAGGATAAACACCGAAATTCAACTTCTGAGGAAAAGATTTCAAGAAAGCATGTTGGTCTGGGTTTTAAGGCGAAGAATGTGAAAGCTGAAGAGGTTCCAGCATCATCTTCTTCTGATTTGAGAAAATTATAGATGAAACAGGTAAAGAAGGATGTCTTTATTGCTGAGAAGGTTCAACTGGAGCGTTTCTACAAGCTCAAAGGTTCGGACCAGGTTTTCTCAGACAAAGAGTTTCCTCTTCATTGTGTCGATGCTCGGAATATTTCTGAAGTATTTGTGAAAGATAAAGTTTCTTTTGATGGTTTTCAATCTCGAAACCTAAAATCCAAATGGGTACATGATCACAGGCATCAGGTATATGATTCTAATTCTGATCATGCTCGAGATATTCATGTTTGTTGTTCTTAGCAGGTACTTCAAAAGTGGGACAAAACAAAATGAATATGTTATATTTACCGCCGAACAGGGCATATGGCAAAGGATTGTTCACTGCCTGTTGATTCACCTTAGAGGTTTCACAAGAAACCAGTTTTTGGTAAACCTGTCAAACCAATGTTCTTTAATGAACAAGGCAGAGTTTTTGATGACGTTGAGCCTATATTTTTCTTAAAACAAAAACCTTTTGTTCCAATCGTTCAAAAGACTCAAAATGTGGGTTCATCATCACAGTCACCTGTGATAACTTCATCAAAATTAGAATTACCAAAACAACAACGATGGAAACCCAAGGTGGTTTCTAAGCAAAACCAGGACACTAGTCGACCAGAAGCGATCTGCTTCGGGTCATTTATAAACTGATCAGTTTGACCAGTGTGCAGGTACTTCTAGAAGACCTCTCGACGATTGCAAAGTTTTTGATGGAGAAGTATTCTTCTTAACTTAAATTTTATGATAAATTTTTTCAACCTGCTAATTTTCTGACTTCTAAAACTGAAAAAATATCCGTGTTGATTGATCAATTTCTTTGCTTACAAGTTTTTCTCAAAAAGCCAAAAATAGAGTTTTGTTTTTTGTAAAATGAAAAATCAAAAATAGAGTTTTTTATTTTAAGGGGGAGAATTGTAAGTAAGGGGAGTAATTGAGAAAAAGGATGTTATGGGGAGAAGGTAAAGACATGCAAAATATCAAAAGGTGAATACATGCAAAATATAAAATTGTGAGAAATTGATCATTGGGAAATGATGGTACATTGGCTTATGTAACTGACTCATGGATAGAGTAGATGAAAGAGCCATAAGATCATTGTTTGATGTGTTTGGTAGGCTCAGCAAATCAGAAAGTATTCAGATGTGATATACACTAAATACTATTGCTTGATCATATGGATAACATCTTGATGCGTATTTCATGACACAAAAAGAAAAATAAGTGTGAAATTAAAAATGAGAAGTCACTGTGTATACATGTGTTCATTTTGCAAAGATTTAAACTTGTTTGATTTTCTTTATTTTGTCAAACGATCGGACTTTCTCTGCGTGTCCATAAGATCGACCTGATTGTTTTTCGTTTGACGTTCTGCTTTATTTTCTTTGGTGTTTCGTTTAACTCATCGGACTTTCTCTGCGTGTACGGGAGTACCGACCTATTTGTTGTTGGGTTATACAATTTCAACTTGTTTTATTTTCTTTATTTTATTAAATCCGATGCCTTATCTACGTATCGAAAGATCGACCATAAGGTAGATGATTTAACGTTCTTATTTCTTTTTGCATGGGACACAGTTGACGATATCATGAAAATATTATGTTTTGTGACAATTCACAAGTGTAATCACACAAAAAGAAAAAGCAAAAGAAAAGGAAAAAGAAAAATGTCTAAATATGTGTGATAGTGTGGGATACACTGGTCAAAGCAAATCTAATCAATACTTTAACATATCCAGATGTTATGAGTATGATTCTGCCTGAGTTTATGATGGACAAATTATACCAGCAATCAGCATGACTTATGTGCTTCGATTAATCGAAATTGAAGTGTAGTTCAGTGCGTTATGTCCAATATGATCCCATATAGTGATCTTTCTCATACCAAAAATAGAGTTTGGTTCTGTATAGCATAATGTTTGAAAAATCAAAAATATTATAGGTTTGTTTTGATATAAACTTTCTAAAAGCCAAAAAGATTTTGTTTTTGCTTTATTTTTGATCTGATCAACACGTGATACAAATTCAATTTTCAAAATCATATCTTGGAGTCTCGAAGAGACGTTTTGAACCAAGATTATTTAAATGTTTGAGCAGGTTGCTAAAGTGCAAGAGATCATAACTTCAAGTCTTGTAAAGCTGTTGATAAAAGACCAGAGATACACTAAACATCGTCAAGTATTCAAGATCAAGCAACATTTCATTTGAAGAAGAGTTTGTTCGAAGATTCATTTCGTTGAACGGACGGATTCTACATTTGAGGGGGAGCTTGATTGAAGATACAGATTTGAAGATGTTGAAGAGATACTGCACACAACGAGGGGGAGTTTGTTAATACCTGAGTTGTGCGTCGTGTGAAGTATCAAGTAAAGGACAAGTTCTAGCAAAATGCTTACTGGCCAAACCTGGTCCGAACCAGGAGTTTGGACTGGCCGAACCTGGAGTTCGGACACAGATCGGCCAGTTGGGTATAAATAGAAGTTTAGACATTGTAACAGGAAGTTCTGAGCGTGTGAGATTTCTCTTAAGTGTGTGTTTCTGAGAGTGTTCTCTGTGTATGTATTCTGAGTGTTCTTGATTGTAATTGTTCTTTCCTAGATCAATAAAACAATCATTATAATTACATTTCGATGTCCGATTAGCTAGATCGAGTAGACGATCCGATGCTCACGCATTTTCAAAAGCTAAATTTATTTCTTTGATCCATTGCAAGCATGGGAATTGGTGATTTTGAGTTAGTTAAACGACCAATAACTGTTTCCTGGAGTGTCAAGAGGCTTTGACAGGGGAGTTGACTACTCATAGCTAGACCCTTAAGATCATAACTTGCATTAGGAAGAGTCATAAATTAGGCATCGACGGAGCCCATATGATATGACCCGCTGATAAATTAGCATAGAAAATAAGTGAAATTTCAGGGTACCTGAAGATGGCTGGCGACATTTTCTCTGTTTAAACCTAGAACGTTCATCAGCTCCAAGATTTTCTTCGGATCAACTTCTGCAATGATATTAGATTCATAAAATGTATATCTTGTCGATCTTTAAGAAAGAATATACCATAAGGTAATCAAGTTAATGCTGTATGAACACATTTAAATGTGTAAAGTTGCATTGAACTAAGCAAGATGATTATTGGCTATAAGAAACACATGATGTCTAAAATCCCAGTTTGGCCTACCTGTACAAAACCTGATTTGTGCACCCCATAAAACCAAGATCCAAAAAACCATTTATAAATTGGTATTCAGAAAACCCGTCTTAAAGCAAATAGGTAAAGGTTGTCATATAACATTCATAGATTAAAGTGAAAATACTAAATATACATATATAATTTATATAGACATTCAACCTTCTTTTATTAATTTGAATGACATTGGTCCAATAAATAGAAAAATACAAAGCAAATAACTAATCATGTTAAGTAACTAAGGGTCTTTAGAATCCAAACTAATGTCATGTGTTTATCAGTTGTCATATAACCCAACCATTAATGTTTCTAAGCATAATATACATATATAATGTATATAGTCAAAGTCACTTTGTTTAGGCATATGTTATTCACAATAGCAATGCTAAAATAAGGTAATTGTAGGGGGTTCAAAGAAGAAAAAAAAATTAAACACAAAAAGAAGAATCAAATAAGAACAAAATGATTTTTATAAGAAAGTCGAGGTACCTGGCTGAATCCATCTGGCCATGAAACTTAAACTGCATAGTTCCCCATGGGTCGAATTTCTTCAGGTTCTATGTCTTCTGGGATGTCACCATACTGTAGTTTTTGCTTGCCAGTCCATTCATCATGTCCCATGCGTACAATAACATTAACCAATTCGTTAAAGAAAAAGAAACCAAAAAAAGAGTTGTGCTCGCATATACTAAGTTACTAAGTGGTTGATCTGATGGTATTTATGGTAACCATTAGAACAATACACTCTTAGTAAATGAGACAGGGTTAAACGAACTTGTGTTAGGCTGGTGGACTTCAAGGGGGGTAAAGGTTTGGTTGATCTTATAGTTATGGTACTTTTATATATAGTTATAGTTTTCAAGATAATTATGATTTTTTATAGCAAGCTAAAGATTAGCATACCACACTCTGGACTGAACACTCATTACATCTAACAGTTGCAGGATGTAGAAGGAACTCTTCATTTGACTCAGGCACCTTCACCTTAATTGCCTTAATAGACTTATCATACATAACAACTGTCAAAACTGAAAAGGAAGATAGTTACCCTTGTAAATACAATTATACAAATGCATGCTTAGTTTTTACAATGAAATTCTACCTTGTTGGCAGATCTTTTCACATTGTTGTACCACACAAACTCCAAGATTCTAGAATATTTCAGCAACATCACCTTGAGGATCAGCCACCACTTTAAGCATTCTACTATCCCCATAAGCAGAAAGCTGTCCAAATGGGAAGTTTAAAGTTTCTATATGGCTTTCACCATAAACATATAGTTAAAAAAAAGGTATAAATGCATATGAACTGATGTGGGATAAGATGATTAAAATTACAGTTGGTCTGATTGGAAGCTCAAACAGATGTGGGGTTCCAACCTGCTCCATAACGTGCAGTCACAAATGGATCATGTTAATACAAGAACATGGTACCTTCAATTAGTACACAAGTAAGTCCTCCATCATCACACAAGACCACCAGTTATAGCACAAGATAATTCTCGATTTAAATCCTGGTATCTTGAGCTTTAAGGATATAGTTTTACAATTTTGATCTATTTACTTTTGAACTGTCTAACTTGAACTCGTTCTATCTCAAACTGGTTGGATTTGTTAAATTATATTGTAACAAGATTGGTTTGGTAATCATAGTTATATCTAACTTAGTATTTATTTATTAATTTTAAAAATGGATAAAAAGTATTTATGGGTAAACCCAACCTTGTACAGCCCATTTCACCTGTACCAAAAATAACTCGTTTCATTCCAACCCGCACTATCTCATTAACCAGACTGCCCATCTTGCCACCTATAGTATTTACTATTTTAGTTAACTTTACCTGTGATCCTGATCCTCTACCAAATGGGTAAAATCATTTCGCGCCTGCATCAAAGTGGCACATGTTTTCAACTTCTTTGTTTATACAATGGAACGAAAAATTAATTCTAAAAGGACAGTAGAAAGAATAAATCGAGAATTACTCACATTCATGAAGAAAAGGCCCCACTGGGAAGCTTTCTTAATGTTTAGCAGATCTCGTGAGCAAAGTGACGATCTTGATAATCAACCTGTTGTGACAAGATCAAAACACCTTTCAAAATTGGAAGTTAGCCATTAGCCACTACAACTAATTATATAAAATAATTGTATAAACGATGAGCACATTGCCTACAAATCACGAATGAACCTAATGCTAGCCTTCACAAATAGAGGAGTCTTGTACACAACATGAGCTGCAGGTGCACTCAAAGGAACATGTGAAAACACATAGATATAAACGCCCGACTGCATGATATCTAATAATACCATCTGCAAATTTGACAATATCACAAAGTAAGCAATATAATGCTGATATGTAACATAATCTAAGTTCCATTGAACTATAATACATAAAATGAATCAAACAAAAAAGAGTTAAACTTTGCATACCCTTCTAAGTACCAGGATTGAATCCATTGAAGGGAAACATGAAGTGGAGTGTGTTTTTCCTCCACTGGTCTCGACAATATCGATGCATCTTGTAAGAAGAACGCACCAAGTTTTGAATATTTTGATCAAGTTCAAATTTCTAACACTCCACAGGTCTATAAGCCCCTGAAAACTCATTATTCATTATTAGAATTTCATGAAATCATGGATGGGAACTTGCAGAACCTGAGAAAACATAGATGGATCAAGATGATTTTGTCAAACCCGATCTAGTGTACAAATTCAGTAAACCAATAGGATGTCTAATAACATATTCACCATTATGGAAATGGATCATAATGAAGCAAATCTAGATTAATTAACTGAAAGAAACAACGTAAAAATGAGAGCATATACTAATTAAACTGAAATAATATTCTTCTATTTATCCAATGTTGGAACTTAAAATCTATGTGACTGACGCCATCAAATCTGTTTACCGAAGCATTCGACTGAAGAATCCATGTGAATTGATTCAGAGACGCGGGTTGTGATGCTCGAGGCTTGTAGTTTGGACCAAATACCGTTTTCTGGAAAAGTCAACCGTTCGGGGCAACGGTCAACGTAAAAGTCAACGGAAGATCGGTTCGAGCAAGTCAAGCTTCGGATTAATTAAATCAACTTTGATTTAATTAATATTTACGTTATTTATCTTTCTTGTAATTTTCAGTTATGTTTATATTTCTGTTGTTAGTCACCCTCACTATATATATAGTGAGGGTGCCCATTACAAGAAAGAGTCTCTGAGTGTGGAGATGATGATTTTCTTGTAGAGTGTGAGATTTCCATTCTAGAGTGAGAGAGTGAGTCATGGATTTCCATGAGAGAGTGTTTGTCATGATTTCTTGATTGTAAGCATTCGATTAATGAAATCATTCGACTTGATTATCACCTTTCTTATGTTATGATTATCCTTTGATTCTTTCTCATCTTCATCTTCATTCTCATTTTTATGGAGTTTTCCAATATGATTCTTGATGTGAAAATCGGTCCTGACATCCAAAGCAATGAGTAAATAGCAGAAAATCAAACAACAGTTCACAAAAAGCAACAGATTTAAGACTAAAATTATGCTATGTTTAATTTTGTATCTAAGAACAGAAAAGTTAATTGAGATAAACTATGAGACATTTGAACATAAAGGATTTCAAAACCGATAACTAACCTTTATCACATGCATATATCAAATAAAACAAAATGAAGCTACAATAGAGAACACTTGATATTTTAGAAAATTCAATTGTAACCAAAACAATTATCAAAAGTGGTGACGCTAACATAGTGACATCTTATTTCATGTTCCAGTCTTAGGTTCCGGTGTCTCAGAGATCTGAAAAAATGGATGTTTAGTGTGTATTATGCAACCAACAAACCCTTCTAATGTAGAGACTATGTTACATATATTATACAGTTAGCTGTTAAATAAGCCAGTTTGTACATAGTCTTAGTTGGTAGTTCTTTCGTTTGTTTACATTGTATGGAGTCTTCCCTATCTATGAATAGAGTGTAGGTTTTCAAGTAGTAAAATTGGTTATGTTCCCAAGCATAGGCCAACAAAAAATTTGTTACAGATAGTTTGTTTATTACTATTATTCTGATTAGTTCTGTTACTTGTAGACTCAAAACCGTGGACTTGCTGACACCTTCAATAATGAGGATTACAAAGGTAGCTTTTTATTTTTGTTTTTATGAATGTCTGAAGGTTGCTAATTAAATCAAATTACCAATTTAATTTGTTAAAAATACAATTCTTGTGATTGCGTTTGAGAGATATGTCAGGACCGATTCTCACATCAAGAATCCTGATCTTGAGCAAGAACAAAGGTTCGGATTCGAAAACTCCATAAAAAATGAGATGAAGATGAAGATGAGAAGAATCAATGGATAATCATAAACATAAGAAAGATAATGAACTAGTCGAATGATTTCATTAATAGAATGGTTACAATCAAGAAATCATGAAGAACACACAATCTCTCTCATGGAAATCCATGACTCACTCTCTCTCTAGAATGGAAATCTCACACTCTACAAGAAAATCATCATCTCCACACTCAGAGACTCTTTCTTGTAATGGGCACCCTCACTATATATATAGTGAGGGCGACTAACAACAGAAACATAAACATAACTGAAAATTACAAGAAAGATAAATAACATAAATATTAATTAAATCAAAGTTGATTTAATTAATCCGAAGCTTGACTTGCTCGAACCGATCTTCCGTTGACTTTTACGTTGACCGTTGCCCCCGAACGGTTGACTTTTCTAGAAAACGGTCTTCGGTCCAAACTGCAAGCCTCGAGCATCACAACCCACGTCTCTGAATCAATTCACATGGATTCTTCAGTAGAATGCTTCGGTAAACAGATTTGATGGCGTCAGTCACATAGATTTTAAGTTCCAACAATTCCCCCTTGACTGATGCTTTCAAATCTGTTCAACTGCTGAAGAATCGTTCTGTCGTACATCTTCAATGAGAAACTGATAAACCGGAGACAATCTGTCGTAGATATTCCCCCTTTGAATAAGCTTCTTCTGTTCTCGTTGCTCCAGTTCGAGGTCCAAGTGTCACTACTCAGTCGGTTCACACGGTCGGGTACAATATTGAGAAATTGCTACATCTCGGAGTTCAAACCGCAACTAACTGAATCAGATAAACCAATCAAACACTGAAAATGCTCCAACTTCGAATAATCGAACCGATATCCAAATCCATAATAATTCGTCCTATTTCTCTAAATCTCTCCAAAAACATCCAGTCGGAAGCGTAAAAACAGATGCGAAGAGTCGAACCGTCACGATCGGTTGCCTAGAGAAACCAGATAAATAATCTTGAAATTGGACAATCTCGCGAAAAACCGGAAGCCGGATGCTGACAGTTGTGAATGATCCATAAATAAATCTTGTGTTCCGCGTGACTGGGTTGGATGCAAAAAATAAAGATAGGTGTCAAATCTGTGAAAATTTGAATCTCGAGCGAAAAATATTCATAACCGTAGTCTTCGTAATTTTGGGCGAAGAAAAATGAGCTTGGAAATAAATTCCGCGAAGAATTCTGAGAAATACTAGTGAAAACGGCGCGATCTGAAAAATTTCATCCATTTTCATCAAGAAACGGCTCCTCGAGAGATTTAATTGGATAAATTCCAATAATTAACTGAGATTCCAGTTAATTCAGTTAGTCGACATCGACGCTGCATCAGCTAAAAATAAATCGTGAGACATAACAGAAAAGCTGAATAATTAACCGGATAATAAAGCTAACCCGTCAGTGGTTGATAGCTAACGTGCGCGTGACGTCAATAAACGAGAACCCCAAGAAATAAATCGGAATAAATCCACAGCTAACAAAAAATTTCGTAATTCCGTTCGGACGTTATCTCGTAAGTCACGTTGAGAAACTGATAAGAAAATACCCGTGTTTGACGAAATATGCTGGAAAATAAATTAGTGGATTTAAATTCTCAAGAAAGACCATAATCCATGTGAAAAGAAATGAACCAATCAGAATTAAGGAATCCCAAAGATCTAATGGCTGGAATAAATGGCATCCAAGGGCTGAAGGGCCTGATCCGTGTGATAGGTGTTCCGGCCAATGAGAAGCCGACAACACAGTAGGTTTAACGTTTCTTTTGGCTCCAGCGGGTCCCACGAGATTTTTTTTCAGCGAATAAAAAGCATACAGCTACAAGCATTCACGGCTCTCTTGAGCGCATGGGGCCCATGAGAAATCCTCTCAGCTAATTAAAGGCAAACACCGATTATAAAAGCAGGTTGTCAATGTCTCTTTTAGAGAAAGTGGTCCCACGCGCTGAATTCTGCCCAATGAAACATAGACAACGATTTTGGAAAGGCTGGGTTGACCAACATTCTGGTGAGAGAACATTCTCCTGCAGTCAATACTCGGCTGCCACATCATTTCATCTTCCTCAAAATGCATTACAGCCCAGTAAACCCTACATCGATCGGAAAATAAAACCCCCGCCGGAAAAACGTAAAATGGACATATCTTTGTCAAATCTCAACCAAATTGATCGAATTTTATATGGATGAACTCGCTGCGACGTCCTCTACGAACCTGGACGTTCAAAAACCTCTAAAAACGTCTCGAACGAAGACCCATTAAACAAGTCCGCTAACGAAAAACAAGTCCGCTAAGCTCGAACAAGTCTGCTAAAGGTCTTAGAAGTCCGCTAGGAGACACCTGAAGTTCGCTAAGGAACAAGTTCGCTAAGAAGACATCAAGTCCACTAAGCTTTAAACAAGTCCGCTAAAGCAAACCTCAAGTCCACTAAGAACCTCAACAAGTTCGCTAAGCACATCTTCATACCTTCAAACGCTTAAGAGAAATCTGGAAAACTGATGAAGAATGAAAATCCTTACTTGGTGAACACGAATCTGCCCAAAAACGAATGGAGAACCCGTAATGATGCACGAGATATGAAGCTAAACCATTCACGACATTGTTGTGGCCACCAACAACACATAAACAGCAGCAACTCGGATCAAATCAGCTTCAAATTTCTGGAAAGCTTCAAGAACACGAAGAACACCATGAAACACATAGTAGTGTGTGTTTTTCCAGATCTGCTCAAACCGTTGAGAATAAGACGAAACGAATGCTTCCAGTGGATCCGGAATGCGTTTTCCACAAAGAATCATACCTCACTTCATCCGAAAACATGAAGAATAGCCCAGAAAACTAAGAATCAAACCCAAAATTCTTCAAAAACCCTAAAATAGGGAAAAACTCAACTGTTACGTTTTTTCAGCTCGGATCATCAATTTTCTCACAGATTTGAAGAAGGTGAAGATAAAAATGCATCTACATGAACTCCCAAACACGAATCAAGCATACATATCATCAGAATCCATCCAGAAACAAGAAAAATAGAAGAAAAAGTCTCAAAGATGAGTTTTCTCATCTTCACCCATTCAAGCTCAAAATCCAGATTCGAGTGACCAGATTCATCGTGAGATGAAATCTGATCGGTTACCCGCTCTGATACCATTTGTCAGGATCGATTCTCACATCAAAAATCCTGATCTTGAGCAAGAACAAAGGTTCGGATTCGAAAACTCCATAAAAAATGAGATGAAGATGAAGATGAGAAGAATCAATGGATAATCATAAACATAAGAAAGATGATGAACTAGTCGAATGATTTCATTAATCGAATGGTTACAATCAAGAAATCATGAAAAACACACAATCTCTCTCTAGAAATCCATGACTCACTCTCTCTCTAGAATAGAAATCTCACACTCTACAAGAAAATCATCATCTCCACACTCAGAGACTCTTTCTTGTAATGGGCACCCTCACTATATATATAGTGAGGGTGACTAACAACAGAAACATAAACATAACTGAAAATTACAAGAAAGATAAATAACGTAAATATTAATTAAATCAAAGTTGATTTAATTAATCCGAAGCTTGACTTGCTCGAACCGATCTTCCGTTGACTTTTACGTTGACCGTTGCCCCGAACGGTTAACTTTTCTAGAAAACGGTCTTCGGTCCAAACTGCAAGCCTCGAGCATCACAACCCGCGTCTCTGAATCAATTCACATGGATTCTTCAGTCGAATGCTTCGGTAAACAGATTTGATGGCGTCAGTCACATAGATTTTAAGTTCCAACAAGATACTCACTTAGATTGCTTATTTATAAAACGAAAAAAGATAGAGGGGATAATCAACTGATCAACCTGCACTTGACCTTTGTTAATAAATACAATTCTTGTATTGTGATCTACGGTCGCAGTGACATTCAAGCTCTTCGTCCATTGGAATTTTCGTTTTTTTTCTTTCATTTGTTCATGTATTTAAGGTGTGGACTTTACTTCATTTTCTTTATGTATTTAAGCTCTTCGTCTATTGAGGGTTTAATATACTTAGTATCATAAGAAAAATAGATAATTTTTGTATTGATTTTTGTTTAAACTATGACTTTTTAGAGTTTTCAGGTTTAACCATCCTCAAATCTTATCAACCTGCTTCCTATAGGTATCAATATCTGGTATTCTTCATTTTCTTTCTTCGTTTCCGTCGCTTCTGTTCAGCAAGTATCCAAGGTAATACTCTCCTAATTTTTTTCGCTTAATCCTTCTAATAATTCCTTAAGTGCGAGTTGTAGATTATTAGGTCAGTTGTTTTTTTCCTATTTTTTGTGTGCTCTTGGGACTTAATTTATTTTCTAGCTTGATTTGTAGGTATCTGTTGATTGTTAGGTTGATTGATTTTCTTATGTTCTTCTGTTGCTTCATTTTTGTTGTTAAAGTATCCTTCTGTTTCTTCAATTTTGTGAAAATCATTAGAGAATTCAAAAGAATTCAGCTTTGTATTTTGGATGACTGCAGACACCACTCAATACAAAGTTTGCTGTTATAGTTGGTATACTATACTGCTATATATTCATTTCTCCATCTAAATTTTGAAACCCTGATAACCCCAGTTATACGCATTAATTTTATCATAGTACCATTGTATCATCTAACAAAATTGGGCACTATTGTCTTTTCGTTTTGTTTTGTAGCTTTTGGGATTCAATCAAGAGGTTGAGGTTGTGAAACCCATCCTATTACATTTAGTGCATGTTTGTTGTCCTTGAAACTAAATTAAAAAAAAAGTCATGGGAATAGCAGTTAATAGGACTCTATCTAAGGTAATCGGACTCTAATTAAAAAAACCCCAAGTCATATGGGAATATGCAAGGTAATTTGACTCCTTTAGTGTCTCTTTGTTGTCTCTTTCAAACAACATGATGACGAAATGAAACAAAAAACCAAGTCTTAGCAGCAGCCACCATTAACCACTGAATGATAGACCATATGTAATTATACTTCTTAGCAGCAGCTACAATTCAATAATTTCACCCCATTCATCAGGGATCTCAATCATCTTAGCAATCACTTTACTAACCATGACATTAGCCCCTTTTATTAACCATGTAATTATGTAATTGTTTTAGGGTCAAAATGATTTGAGTTTGTGAGGTATGTCAGCAAGAGTTGATGGTATAAAACTGATTTGAATTTTGTTTTTTGAACCACTATTCTTTAAAATATAATATTTTAATTCTGTTTTTTATCTTTAGACATCATCACAAATAATATATATTCAACTTTTTTAATTTATTTCACGGCAATGTGTTTGTTTTTGGCGAGTTGTGTGTTCATATAATATTGAATCGTTAGTTTCAGTCATTATGTCTATTGTAAGATATCAATGTTTCTATTCAGTTTCAGTCATCGTATTGTAAAGGTGTTCTTTCTTCTTTTTTGATGTGCTATGTTTTATTGTGATTATGTCTATTGTAAGATATCGATGGTTCTATTCAATTTAATTGTTTTTAAAGATGATAAGGTACGTAGTTATATAATATGGTTGCTGATAGTGGTGGTTTTGCATAGCATAGCAGTTGGCCTTTTGATTTTTCTGAATGCTATACAATTGTATGTTGAAAGTGTCATCATTTCACTTTATATTATTTTCAAGTACTATGCAAAAAAAAAAAGGTTTTCTATTACACTATCTTACTATTTGTGAACATTGTAAACTGCACAACTCTTGAAACACTGATTGCACTGTTTACATAACTCGATGTATGTGATAATTTATATAATGATTCTTAACATGTGAAATTTAACATGAGTTGTTTCCTTTTGGTGTGCTTACGTAAATTCTTTTGTTGGCATAATAGAATTTTACCTTAAAATCAAACACAAGTATATGAAATTCAAAATTGAAACCGGTTGTTTTGACTTTTAGAAGTCAAAGTTTGATAAGTATTTTTTTCATAATCAGTGAACTTTGATCACGTTGTAAATTATCGTCGTCGCCGCAACGCGCGAACAGAAGACAAATAACACGCTATACACTGTCGCCGCCGCAACGCGCGGGCACACGACTAGTATATATATATATATATATATATATATATATATATATATATATAGGATTAGGATCGTGTGAAAACCCATTTATTTTGTGAAAACGTGAAAACCACTTTAAAACCTTTATAACTTTTTCATACGTTAATGTTTTTTCATGAAATTTGCGCCAAAAGTCTTAGAATTACGTTATCTTTAATTATATAAAAAACCAAAAACAAAAAAAAACGTTTTTTTTATTTTTTTTTCCGTTTTTGGTACACATGTGTACCACAATAAAAAAACTCAAAATTTAATATGAGTTACTAATAGTTTTAAAAGGAAATTGCACCCTAATTATTATAGTTTTATTATCTTTATATCTAAAGAAAAAAATAACATTTTATGATTTTTTAAGTATTGCTACACATGTGTACTATGTTTAATTATCATTCGTAACATAAATGTTTTATTGTTTTTAGTATGTTTTTAATATAGTTTTAACATAAGGAGTGTTTTTATACTTTATAATTCGTTTTTGTGTAGTAGTAGTGATGATGGTACACATGTGTACCAAAAACAGAAAAAAAAAATAATAAATATTGTTTTCCAGAGTTATAGATAACGTAATTCTAAGACATTTGGCGCAAATTTCATGAATAAACTTTAACGTATAAAGAAGTTATGTAGGTTTTAAAGTGGTTTTTACGTTTTCACAAAATAAAGGGTTTTCATAGGATCCTTCCCCTATATATATATATATATATATATATATATATATATATATATATATACATAGGGGAAGGATCCTATGAAAACAACCATTTTTTTGTGAGAACTGCGTAAACAAATCTTAAAACCTACATAACTTTTTCATACATTGATATTTTTTTAATAAACTTGCACCAAAAGTCCTAAAACTATGTTATCTTTAATCCTATAAAAATTTTAAAAAATTTGACGTTTTGTTTTGTGTGGTGGACATGTGCATCACAAAAAAAAACTCATACTTTTAGTATGAGTTAATATATTTTTTTCTTAGTTACACCATATGTCATATAATTCCATTATTTTTTTGTGTTTTTATTGAATGATGCACATGTGTATCACACCAAAAAGTACCTCATACTTGTGGTATACATTAATAGTTCAAAAAGAAATTGCACCCAAAATATTATAGTTGTGTTATCTTTAAATCTAAAAAAAAAAAAATAACATTTTATAACTTTTTCTAATTATATGATGCACATGTGCATCACATAAAAAAACGTTAATTTTTTTTAATAACTTGCTCCAGAATTGAAGATAACATAATTCTAAGACTTTTGGCGCAAATTTTATGAAAAATCGTTATTGTATGAAAAAGTTACGTGGATTTTATTATGTGTTTTCGATGTTTTCACAAAACAATGCGTGTTTGCATGATCCTAACCCTATATAAATATTCGGGAAAAAGATCCATAGATACAAGTAACTTCTAGGGCTAGTTCTAAATTCATACTAGATATGAAATTGGAACAAGAAATTACTATACAGAGTTACAGTCACTGTATAGAGTTACACAATGCCATAGTTGCAAGATAATCACTGCACAAGGTTGCTCCGATGAATAAAACATTCACAAAGTGGATGAATCTACACTGAAAGTGAAAATCACCTCAAGTTAATAAACTGAAATACTTAAATGAAATGGTTTATTCTATGCTTTAGTGAAATGGTTCGCTCCATGCCTTAAATTATTCTTGTTAAATCAATCAAGCCAAAGATTCGTGATAACACATAAATTGTGACTCATATTAATGGCCCTGACATTATCCCAAAGTAGATATCACTTAAGAATATTCCACTATTCAAGATAAATACTGGAAATATAACATTTAATCTAACACAAGACACAGATCACGAACCTAGAAATAAAGTTCACTGGATCAATGTCTGTTAACAGTCCTTTAACATCATATAGATGATGCAAGACCTGAACTGAATGGCCAAAAGTCCTGATTTAGTACTTGAATGTACGAACTCTAACATTATACATAGATACTCAAAATCTGATTCATAAAGATGAATGCAAGAAATTGAGTACTAAAATTGTGTTCGATTTGTAGAAACGAGATACGATCTTACTACTGCATGCTTTGATCAATGATAGTAAACACGGATGTAAATAAGAGATTTTGTATTGAATCACTTGAAGATTACAAACACAAGCTCTCTAGTTTCTCTCTCTAGAAACACACACAGAAAGTGTAGAAATGACAGAAGTGTTCAGAAGTGTTAAGCTCTCATTCTAACACTACCTATTTATACTAAGTGACTAACCACCCAGCGTACCAAACTAGTACGCCGGACCACATGGTCCGCCGGACCATGTGGTACGCCACTAAAGACATTTCTACCACAACTCATACTCAGACACGCTCACATAGATACAATACACGAGACACTCATAGCATAGGGATATGCTTCTACAAACTCCCCCTTAACGTGTAGTGTATCTATTTTCTAACTAAACTTCAGTCTTCAATCTTCAACATTGCTGCATCCGATCTTTGACTTGAAATCTTGTCAGAAATAGAGCTTGCATTGTTGGATCACTCTTGAATCAACTTTGAACTTCAAGATCCATTTGTGAAAAATACTTCAAACTCCCCTCTCTCCATGCTTGGGTCTTTGATATCCATAACCTGCAATTTCAGAAGATAGAAACGCGGTTTCCTTTTCTTTTGAAAATTAATTTAATCTTGGCGCAAAACTTCTCTTCGAGAATCCAAGATATAGATTTGAAAATTGATTTCGTATCACATGTCGATTGGTCGAAAACAAATAAGAAATAAAATCTTTTTGGCTTTTTAAAACTTTATATCAAAACACACCGAAAATCTTTTTGATTTTTCTAAGTTTATACTAAAACACACCTAAAATCTTTTTGGATTTTTCAGATATGAAACATAAATGCAATACAGAATCAGACACTATTTTTGTCTTTTGCGAGAAAGATCACAACTTGGGATCATATTGAACATAACATGCTGAACTACATTTCAATTTTAATTACTTCAGCACACAAGTCATGTCGATTACTGGTATAATATTGTCCATCTTAAACTCAGGCACAATCATACTCATAACATCTGGATATGTTATTGTATTGATTAAGTTTGCTGTGACTAGTGTACCCCATACTATCAGACAAACTCAGATATGTATTTTCTTTTATATCACACATTGTGATTTCATTTGTGATTTAATCACATAATGATTGTATTCATGATTTAGTCAACTGTGTTCCATGCAAAAAGAAATAAGAACGTTAAATCGTCTACCTTAAGGTCGATCTTTCGATACGCAGATAAGGCCTCAGATTTAACAAAATAAGAAAATAAAACAAGTTGAAGTTGTATAACTCAACAACAATCAGGTCGGTACTCCCGTACACGCAGAGAAAGTCTGATGAGTTATACGAAACACCAAAGATAATAAAGCAGAACGTCAAACGAACAACAATCAGGTCGATCTTTCGATACGCAAAGAAAGTCCGATCGTTTGACAAAATAAAGAAAATCAAACAAGTTTAAATCTTTGCAATATGAACACATGTATTCCCAGTGACTTCTCATTTTCTTTTTCACATATCTTTTTCTTGATATATCATGAAATACGCATCAAGATGTTGTCCAATTGGTCAAGCATTAGTATTTAATGAATATCACATTTGAATACTTTCTGATTTAATGCTGAGCCTACCAAGCACATCGAACAATGATCTTATGGCTTTTTCATCTAATTTATCCACGAGTCAGAGACGTAAGCCAATATACCATCATTTCCCAATTATGTCGGATACAATTTTTCATTTTTCAATGTTTTTGTATTTTCTATTTTTCAATGTTTTTGTATTTTTCTTTTTCTCTCCCTTAAAATGAAAACACTATTTTTGGATTTTCATTTTAATGCAAACAAAAACACAAAGACACTATTTTCTCCCCCTAAACTACATAAGAAGTGCATTAAAGAAAGAAACTTGACCTTCCGACATGGATACCTTTCAGGTTTAGCTTTCAGAAAAAATTCAGCTTTGAAATTGATATCACGTGTAATTTAAGTTAAATCAGCAAAATACTTCTCCATCAGCAACTTTTCAATCACCGATAGGTCTTCTAAAAGTACCTGCACACTGGTCAAACACGTCAGTTTATAAACGACCCGAAGCGAATGGCTTCTGGTCGACCAGTATCTTGATTTCCTTTCGAAACCACTTTAGGTTTCCAGTGTTGTTGTTTTGGTAAATCAGTATCTGATGAACCAGTCACAATTGAGTGTGACGAACAACCTACAATGAAACATTTTGAAAACGAGGAATAAATCTTTCTTGAGTTTTGAAAAATGTAGGTTGTGGAAATTCATCAAACACTCTGCCATATTCATCAATGAATCGCGGTTTGGCATTTTTACCAACATATGGAACCTTTTCTCTTCTTGAACTAGAAGCAATAGTGACATGACAATCTTGTGCCATATGCCCTTTTTGTCGGCAATTGTAACACAAACGATTGTTTATGTTTCTTTTCTTTGAAACCTGCATAGCTTCACAAACATATTCATCTCCAAAATGATCATAAAAATTATCATATACCTGACGACGATGATCATGAACCCATTTAGAAGTCGGGCTCTTTGGAGTAGAATTTGATCCTCCAGAAGAAAATTTTGCAGATTGATTCTTCTTGTTCCTCGGATCAGTAGTCTTCACAAATACTTCAGCAACTTTCTGAGCATCCACGCAATGTAGTGGGAATTCTTTATCAGAAAATATTTGTTCCGAACCCTTGAGTTTGTAGAACCTCTCGGGTTGAACCTTCTTAGCTTTGAAGACATCTTTCTTTACTTGCTTCACATTGACTCTTTTCAGTTGTTGTTGTTTTGAAACTTTTGAACTACCACCGTGAGCAGCTTTTCCTTCAAATCCCAAACCAACACTCTTTCCTGAACCTTTCTCTCCCATTCCAGTAGATTTATGCCCATTCTTTGCCAATCTAGAAAATTCAGCTTTAACTTTCTTGAGATCTTTTGGAGCATTGATAATTGTTTCATCAATGTCAGTGTTTGAACTTGCTGATTTCTTCTTGTCTGTAGACGAAGAACCAGACACACCCTTTTGAACTTCATAATCTTCGGTACTTTTGCCTCTTTCCTCTTGCTTTTCTTCAACAGACTTAGTATTAACAAATCCAGAATAATCACCAGTCTCAACTTTGTCTTTCAAATCATGAACACCTTCCTTGAGACTTCCTGGTGGTGACACGGTTTTGTTGAACATCTTCTCAAAATTATCATCCTTGGCCAAAAAACTTGTAAAAGATTGAGAATTTGTAACATTGTTCAAAAGACGTTTTGAATCAATGACTTCAATCTTTAGTTCAGAAATTCGTTGATGAGCTTCAGCTAATTCCTTTTCTGTTGCAATGAGCTTCTTTGCCACTTTATTAGTTTCATACTTTTGCAATCGCAACTCATCTAGTCCAGCCCACAATTCCTTCGTTAGCTTATCTTCATTTCTTTTCTGAATATCCAAATTTGAAGTTTGCAACTTATTTACTCTTGTCAGTTCCCGCTTCTCATCTAACAACTTTTCCATATCAAGCTGATATGCTTCAATTTTAGCAACCGAGTCATCAGAAGCCTTGGTAAGTAAATCATGTTTAATCTTGGACTTTTCAAACAAATTATTAAAATCATTGGCAGCATCATCAGCTTCTGCCTTCCATCTCGCAACTTCCTTGACTAAGTCATCCTTTTCTTCAGATACTTTTGTAAATTTCTTTTCAAATTCCTGCTCAAGACCTTGAAACTGCAACTCTCTTTCAACTAACACTGTCTAAAAACTGAAAACTTTTCTTTTTAAGATTCTAACTCTTGGATCATACCTTCCAACTTTTCTCTATCAGCAACCAAATCATTATTTTTATTCTCATAATCGGCAACCAATTCTTCATTTTCCTTAAGCAAACTTTGAATCTTCTTATCTTTTTTAGAACAGAATTCACAAACAGATTCATAACCACTATTTCCAGAACCACTTATTTCAGATTCAGAATCAGTTACTTCTTCTTCATTATCACTATGAACAATTTGAGCAATCATCGCAGATGAACCAGTCCATGCAGACTCATCATTAATTTCATCAGTAGCCCAATCATAGCCTTTATTTGATGTTCGTGCTTTTTCAAATGCTTCAAGTACATCAGCATCCAAATCATAACCTTCATTGGACTCAGAAACAACAACAGTTAAAGCAATTGGATCAGAAGTGTGTCCCCAATCATACTGTTTATCTACTTGAGACACCAAAGCTGTTGGAGACTTTGATGAAGAAATATTTGATTTTGAACACTCACGAGCAAAATGACCAAAATTAGAACATTTGAAACATTTTACCTTTGATTTGTCTATGCTAACCTTACCATTTGGATTAAAACTTTGAAATCCGGTCTTTTTCTTGAATCTTTTAAGTCTTTGGGCTAACATTGCAAGTTGCCAATTAATGTCCATTTGTTCAAGGTTATCTGGATCAATCTGATCAAAATCTTCTCCAATCAAATTAGATGTTGTCAAACCACCATTCAGTAATCCATAATATGAAGATAACAAAGCTGAAATTAATGCTACATGCTCATCTGGTGTTTTTGCAGAAAACGAAGTCTGACTCGAATTATTAGGAATAGTGAAGTTACACCCTCTTGATGAATTTGCAGATTTTCCTGAATCATGACCAACAACAAAAGCAGTTTGAGGTGGATTTGATGAATTAACACTGAATGATTTTGCCTTTGCATTGATACTTGCAGAATTTTGTCCATGATATAATTCAGGATTTTGTAATTGAGCAGTGGACTTGTTTGAATTCATCATTTCCATTTCTCGAGCATGAAGCTTTCCCGTCAAATCATGAAATGATAATGTGGAATAATCTTTGTCATGAGTAATCAATAACACATAACTTTCCCATTTCTCTGGTAATGCTTCCAACAATTTTTCTTTCAATTCTTCCTCGGTCTTTTTAATCTTGACAACTTTCATCTCACTAATTAGATGTGAAAACCTTGAAACAAGAGCAGAAATATTTTCTTTGTCATATTGTTGAAAATTTTCAAATTCCTTGTTCAAAACTTTTCGTCTACTCTTCTTATAGTGATCATTGCCTTCACATCGAGCAGATAAAGCATCCCATAACTGTTTAGCCTTCTTGCAAGTACTATATTGATGTAACAACTCGGTAGGTAAAGCCATGGTAAGATAACCATAAACTTTTTGTTCAAGTTCATAACTTTTTCTTTCATCCTTATCAAAATCTTGAATCTCTTTATATTCTCCATTGTCAGTTGGACGCACATACAGCTTTCGAATCGGAATCCACAAATCAATATCATTTGTGCTAATATATGCAGAAAAAACGTTGCTTCCAATTTTGATAATCTTCCAACTTTAACAACTTGGGAACTTTCTGACTTGTTCCTATTTCATTATCAAAATTGGGCATAGCTTCTACCGTGCTTTGCATAGCCGCAAACGCTTGAAAATCGGACATTTTTCACCGAAAATGATACTTCAAAAACTTCGAACTCAAAAATGAAGGTCTTCCAAGCGGATTTTGGGGGTCAAACTGGAACAGTACTAGCCTTTGGCTGGTACAAGTCCTAGATCTCGTCGAGACGAACGTTTTGGCTGGTATTGGGTTCCGTAACTCTTTACGGTTCTCAAGTTACGTCAGTTTTAGTGAATGTCACTTTTCTGCCAGCGGACCAAAACAAATCGGCAGACCAAAATACTACCAGTGGATCAGATTTGTACCTGCGGACCAAATCCGGATCAGATTTCGTCCGGCGGACCAGATTTCGTACGGCGGATCAGATGATACGCTGAAAGCGGATCAGATGGTACGCTGAAACTGCCACGGATAAAAAATATGAAGATTGCCTACGCGGACCAGATTAGCGGAACAACAATGCTGATGAAGATACATGGGCGGACCAACCAGCGGACCAGAAAATTCATCCGGCGGACCAGAATTTCGACCTGCGGACCAAGCTGTAATCGAATGATTTTTCGATTTTGCAACTTTTCAAGCTTGAATTTGATTCAGTGAGGTGCGAAATCACTTCAGTAACACTCAGACATCATTTTTCATCTCAGAAACACTCGAAATTGGAAGAATTTGATAAAAACATGAAGAAACCCAAACTTTCTCTCTCTAAAATCCGAAATTTGATAAAAAACACAGCAATAGAGCAACCAATAGCTCTGATACCACTTGTAGAAACGAGATACGATCTTACTACTGCATGCTTTGATCAATGATAGTAAACACGGATGTAAATAAGAGATTTTGTATTGAATCACTTGAAGATTACAAACACAAGCTCTCTAGTTTTCTCTCTAGAAACACACACAGAAAGTGTAGAAATGACAGAAGTGTTCAGAAGTGTTAAGCTCTCATTCTAACACTACCTATTTATACTAAGTGACTAACCACCCAGCGTACCAAACTAGTACGCCGGACCACATGGTCCGCCGGACCATGTGGTACGCCACTAAAGACATTTCTACCACAACTCATACTCAGACACGCTCACATAGATACAATACACGAGACACTCATAGCATAGGGATATGCTTCTACACGATTTAATACGTTTAAAATGCAGGAATCACATAGTCTAAACTATCCATATTCGTTAAGAATCGTGGGAACGAATCTGAAGAAAGACCATGCTGACTTTGGACTCAAAGTGTTGACATCCAAACTCACAGGCCTCATTTCATAATGGCGTTGGATGTAACTTGTCACATCCCGGCCCATGGGAGGTCGAGATAACCAACATCGTATTCGTTTGAAAAGCCAAAATGAATACATTCTATTAAAATTTTTGAGGTACAAGGTTTCAACAAGGAAAGTAAAATACAGTAATTAAATTCTAAGTTATTCCAGTGCGGAAGCTAAGTGTCTTCTAGGGTTTTCTTCATGCGCGTGAGAGCGAATCTACGTTTTGGGTCTTCTAATCGAAGTTGTCCAAAGCTAGGTACCTGATACATACTCAAAAAGAATTTGTGTCAACTAAAAATTTGAGTGACTTCACAAGGTTGGTAAAAACTAATCGTCGTACGGAAAGAATTTTCTCTTTGAGTTTGTCAAAAATATAATCATAGTTGTGTTTTATCAAAACGAATGATTGCAGTTAATAAAACATGGTTTTCATTGTATATGTAAAAAATATAGTGTTTATCGTACATGTGTCATAATAGGTTTTTTATCGTACGTCATTAAATAGATGGCTCATCGACCAAGGGATGCTTTGGTGTCCAAGTGAATATGCTTCCACAATCAACCATCCTCTATCCGTTGTGGTCCACACCCGATCGTTTTGCGTGCAACCACTCACCAATAGAGTCATCCCGTAAGATATAAATAAATGTGAACACAACCATAGGGTTGCGATGTGTCAAAGGCGAAAATGTCGTCCCTTGTGAGGGCGTCCAGAAATACATGGGCACAACGACATGGGGGCATTATCCCCTAATAGCTCTACCCATTTTACCCGCGGTCCTATACCAAGGACTAAGATTGTGTAAGTGTGGGACTAGCCGGTGTAAGTATGATTAGTCTGAACATATGCATTATCATGTATCGAGCATCCAATATACAATTAAGTACGATAATTTAAATAAAAGAGAGTACGACAATGAAATAAGCAAATATTTAGTAAAATGGAATATGTATAACCCTAAAATTGTTACAAGGTAAAGAGGGGAAGGGATGTGAGAGCTCACCTAGTTGCCTCTTGAACAAAACTTTGCATACGTTGAACCTATTTCATAGATTTGAGTTTATTAGTGTGCTTTCGGTTAAAATGCCTTTTTAGTTGCATTCTATGGTGTCAGTTGAGTATTCTAGGTTTTAAAATTTAGCTTTTAATATGTCAGGTGTACTTAAAGTACTACAAGTGAATTTTGTATAAAACCCGATAGGTTATTGGGCCTTGGGTCGTGACCCATAACCCAATGGTTGTTAATGGACCTGACTTACAACTTATGGCCCACTAGTTAGCGTGTGGGCCTGGTTTGTGAACTCGTAGTCCAATACCCCCGTAAGTGGTCCTGAGCCCATGCACTTTTGTTCTGACAACCCTGTTGGCCCTGGGTGAAGCCCAACCAGTTTATCAGTGGGCTTGAGTTTCATGGTTACTGTCCAAACAACCCTTGTTGGGCCAGAAGTTGCCCAACCCGTATGTTGGGTTTATCTAGGCCTGCTCCGATCGTTCTGACCTGATCCGGTAGGGCCCAAACCCATGGTGTTGGGTTCCTTGTTCATTGTAGTTTGTTAGGCCAACCCCTTATGCTAGGTTCGTTGGGTTCATCGGGTGCGTTGCATGCATGCATGTTTTATGTGGATTGAACAGACCGAACCACATCCACTATTGACGTGTGGCGTATCCTGATCATGCATGTGAGGTTCCAACAACCGGGGTTGATTGGATCAATCCAACCAGGTTGTGGTTTATGGTCCGACCCGATTTATGATATTGATCTAACGTGGTTTTAGTGATATTTGTTTATAAGTTTTGTAACAACCTAGTTTTCTGTAATAGGTTAAGAAGGGGTATTGATATTGTTTATGAATCGATATGTATGGAGGTGAGGGATCGGGACATCAGATAGGATCATGAAATTAGAAAATGGGAGATTTTCTAAGTTACCGAGGGGATACGGCCGTATCCAATAGAATGGATAAATGACCAAGAAATCTAACATTGCAATCTAGACTTCACCTATTTATAGGTAACCTATCCAGCGTACCATTTGGTACGCTGCTCCGTACCAAGTGGTACGTGACTTGGTATGCTGGCAGTCTAGCCTAGTTTACAATCTCGACGTTTAATCTATTCGCACAGTAACGACCACACACATAACATGTTCAAACAAATTAATCTGATGCAGATTAATTGTTAAGATCAGTTACTATTTGTTAATTTCTAGTTCTTGATCGTCATGTGAAGTATCGAATACAAGACGAAGATATGAAAGATAGTTGTGGTCCGAACTCTTGGCGAACTCCGAGTTCGGACTGGTCCGATCAGGTCCGAACCTAAGGTTTGGAATATCATGATTCAGCCCTATAAATAGCATGTCATGTGTTGTATTCAAGAACAGTCTTAGAGCTTTTGAGTGTCATTCATATATGTGTACTCTGTGGTCTCTGTGGTTAATACAAAGCGTCATTGTATTTACTCCTCGGGTTATTTTCGTTTTACATTGATTTCGATACGACTAAGTAGACGATCTACCGCTCACGCATTTTCAAGTGGTATCAGAGCATTTGGTTTGTTCTACTGGTCGGAAATCTCTGTTTTTTGGAGTTTTGAGTCAAAATTTCACGTGTTACGAAAATAAGTATCGTTTTTTAATTCGTTTGACCTTCCCGAGTGTACTTTACATGAAAAATCTTCTCCTAGATTGTTTCTATTGAGTATATCTGAGTTCCTATCGAAATTCTCGTTCAAAATCTCTCAAAATCGAGAAAATGGTGTCGAATAGAGTTCGTTTGAGGTTCGGACTAAGCTGAAAATAATCGCTCTGAACTCCAGGTTCGGACAAAGTTCGGTCATTTCTTGGTTCGGTGAGAGTTCAGACGACGTTTGGTAGTAGTTCGGTTTTGTTTCGGTCCACGTTCGGCACAAGTTCGGTCTGAGTTTTGTTTGGTCATCCGAGAGTGAGGTTCAGACAGAGTACGACCACATCTTTGTTCGGCTAAGGTTCGGATTAAGTTCAGTAGAGGTTCAGACGAGGTTCGGAACAGTTTCGGAGTTAATAGTGACAGAATTTTTCAAAATGTCAGATTTTCAAGCGTTGGCAGCTATTCGAAATTCGGTTCAAGCAACGATGCAAACAATGATGAATTATGATAATGAAATTGGAACAAGTCAGAAATTTCCCAAATAACTCAAATTAGAAGATTATCATAGTTGGGTTAAAAGATTTGAAGCATACTTTGAAACAAATGACATTGATATGTGGTTGGCGTTTACTGAGCAATATGTTTATCCTAAGGATGAAACTGGTGAACCCATTCTTCAAAGAAATATGTCATCTGAACAAAAGAAAGCTTATCAAGCTGAGAAGAAACCTTATGGTACTTTGACGATGGCTTTGCCTAAAGAATTACTACATCAATTTTCTGGTAATTACACATCAAAGAGTTTGTGGGATTATTTGGAAAAGAGATGTGAAGGCAATGATCAATATAAGAAGAGTCGTCAAAAGGTTTTGAAAAAGAAATTTGATGGTTTGAAGCATTATCAAAATGAATCGTTTCTAAATCTGATTGCAAGATTTGCTCCTTAATAAATGAAATGCGTTTGGTGAGTCTTACAATAGAAGAAGCGGATATGAAAGAAAAGATTTTGGAAGCTTTACCTGAGAAATGGGAGAATTATGTGATGATGATCACCCATGATAAAGAATATCCGGGATTATCTTTAAATGATTTAATTCAAAGAATTCAAGCAAGGGATATGGAGTTAATGGTGAACAAATCACTTCCTGCACAAGTTGAGAATCCTCCTGTGTATTTTGGTGATAATGATTCTACCATGAATGCTAGGAAATCTACTATTCTTGGTTCTGCACCTCCTACAGCATTCAGTGCAGGTAAATCTGAAATTTCAAGTTTTTCTACTGGTTGTAATGTTTCTGTTCCTAGTTCTTCAACTCAAAATGCTTTGTCTGCTCAAACCACCGACAATTATAATGCTTTAATGTCTGTGTTGGTATCTTCATATTTTGGGGTTATTACTGGTACTGTGAATAATGATGAATTGACAAAGGAAGATTACGATTAGATAAATTATGATCATTTGGAAGAGATGGATTTGAACTGGTAGTATGCTATGTTGGTCCAAAGAACGAAGAAATTTTTCAATATAACTGGCAAGAAAAGACTGAATCAAGATGGGAAGATTGGTTTGAACAAGTTCAACTGAAAGTAAATTGAAATCTGGTCAACAGGCTCATTTAGTTTTTCATTCACCAAATGAAAATTCCATGGTTGAAGAAAAATCTGTTTTCTTTTGATGAGAAACTAAATGAGGTGTTTTGGCATCCAGATGGATTTGCTTGGAATGCAGATTTTAGTGTTTCACAACTGTCACATGCACCTATTCAGGTTGCTTTAACTGCTCATCATGATAGTGATAGTTTTCTCACTGATTCTGATTCTAATTCAAGGGAATCATTGGTTCAAGAAGTTTTACCACAAATCACTAATTGTTCAAAAGTTGAAAAAGTCAAATGCCTGGAATTTGAAAAGTTGTACAAGAAGATTTCAGGGTTTGGACAACATTCTTAATTATCAACTGAAGAAATTGTTGTACTTAAGCAAGAATTAGATGATTTTCAAAAGAAGTATTATGAATTGGTTCATGTTCATGAAAATGTTTTGAAAGAAAAGACTCAATTGGCTGAAGAATGTGAGAAAGTCAAAGCTGAAGCTTTAGATGCAGTTCAAGATTTTGAGAGTCTATTTTAGAAAAGTTATCCGATTCAACAAAAGTATGAAAAGACTAATGCTCTTATTGTTGAAACTGCTATGACTGTTGAAAAGCTTAAAAAAAATCTTTATGCTTCAAGATGAGAATGTTCTTTATCGTGACAAGAATGAAGTGTTGACTAAAGATGTTGAGATTGATAAAAAAAAGAGAGAAAGTGTGCTTGAAGAGTTGTTTGCTGAATGTGAGATCAGGAAACTACAAGCTTATGAATATGATGATCTCAATGCAAAATTCATCAAGTCACAAAAGGAGGGGTTTGAGGCTCAACAGGAAATTAATGAGTTGCAGTTGGAAATTTTGGAGTTAAAACGGCAAGTAAAGAATTGCAATTTGTCACCGACATTGCTGAATTTCTTATACAAGCAGGATAAGAGTGAGGAGAATTCTAAGAAAAATGATATTCACATGGTTCCTCAACCAATGGATTTGATTGAGGTAGTTTCTGCTCCGCTTGATCGTAAAGGTGAATTGCATGATTATTCGAAATTTGCACTCCACCCAAGAAGAAGAACTCAAAGTCTAAAGAGAAAGAAAAGCCTTTGGGTGATGCTCCAAAATTTACCTCAAAATCTGTTTTTCTGGTGAATGAAAAGGTGTTTGATAAGATTGATTCAAGTTCTTCGTCTGGAACCGAAGAAGAAAAAGTTTTAGTTGAGAAGAACAAGCAATATTCACTGGAGAAGCCGAGAGAGAAGCTTCTGGTTCTTCTTCAAGTTCTTCAAAGACCCCAGGTTTCAATCACAAAGGCTTGGGTTATGAGGTCAAAGACGCACCGGTTCAGGTCAAGAAGCCAGAATAAGCAAAGCATACTTCAGAAGTTAAAATTCCAAAGATATCATCTCTTAAGAAAGATTCTTATTATTCTGGAAGGTCATCATCTTCAAGGAGTCCATCTCCTAGGTATGATTCTTCTGATGGTTTCTTTGATACTTTTGATTCTGAACATTCATCTGGTTTTCAAAATTCAACTAATTTTTCGAACATTTTTCGAGAACGACTTTGTTATGCATGTCGTCAACCAAGACATCTTGCTGTTGATTGTCCGACGACTGCATATATCCACAACACTGCTAAATATGTCGATAACCAAGGTCAAATTTTTGGTGAACCATGGTCTCCAAAGATCATATCAACTCGTAAGTCGTCATGGTCTAAACCAAGTACGCTGGTTGAATCTGATTCTGATAAAAAATTAAAATCATTACAAATATGGAAACCAAAAGTTGTTTCCAAGGCCAACAAAAACTATGTTGGGCGACCCGGCGCTGTTAAATCGGGTCGATCCCAAAGCGACTAATGTTTTATTTGGTGTCAGGCAGGTATTTAAGGAAGACCTTTCGGTGATTAAACAATTGCTGATTGTGGAATATCTGTGTTAACTTAAATTGAACTGTTACTTCAATCCTGTTTTCAAACTACTAAACGACAAGTTTTCGTCTTGGTTGATCAATTTCTTTATTTTTCACTTCGTCTCATTTTGAGGCGAGTTTGTTTTTGCAAAAATACAAAAAATAGTGTGTTGTTTTTCATATGTTAAAAATGAAAATCTATAAATAGAGTTGTCATTTTTAGGGGGAGAAATTTGAAAAGACAAAAACATTGAAAATGCAAAAATCCAAAAACATTAAAAAATAAGAAATTGTATTCGACATGATTGGGAAATGATGGTACATTGGCTTACATTGTCTGACTAATGGATAAAATAGATGAAAAAGCCATAAGACCATTTGATCGATGTGTAAGGTAGGCTCTGCAAATCAGAAAGTATTCAAATGTGATATACACTAAATTTGATGCTTGACCTAGTGGAGAACATCTCGATGCATATCTCAAGATATATCAAGAAAAAGATATGTGAAAAATAAAATGAGAAGTCACTGTGTCTACATGTGTTCTTTTTGCAAAGATTTAAACTTGTTTGATTTTCTTTATTTTGTCAAAGGATCGGACTTTCTCTACGTGCTCACAAGGCCGGCCTGATTGTTGTTCTATTGACGTTCTGCTTTATTTTCATTGGTGTTACGTATTACTCATCGGACTTTCTTAGCGTGTCCACAAGACCGACCTGATTGTTGTTGAGTTACACAATTTCAAATTGTTTTATTTTCTTATTTTGTTAAATCTGAAGCCTTATCTGCGTATCGAAAAATCGACCTTAAGGTAGATGATTTAACGTTCTTATTTCTTTTTTCATGGAATACAGTTGACTATATCATGGATATAATCATTATGTGATAAATCACAAATGAAATCATAAAAATGTGATATGCAAAAACATATCTGAATATGTCTGATAGTGTGGGGTACACTGGTTAATGCAAATCTAATCAATACCTTAACATATACAGATGTTTTGAGTATGATTCTGCCTGAGTTTAAAGTTGGAAAAATTATATCTGCAATCAACATGGCTTATGTGCTATAATAATCGAAATTGAAACGTAGTTCAGCATGTTATGTTCAATATGATCCCAAGTCATGATCTTTCTTGCAAAAGAGAAAAATAGTGTCTGATTCAGTATTGTGTTTACTTTTTATAATTAGAAAATACCAAAAAGATTTTAGGTGTGTTTTGATATAAAGTTTCTAAAAGTCAAAAAGATTTTGTTTCTTATTTGTTTTCGATTAATCAACACGGAATATGAAATTAACTTTCAAAATCAAAGTATCTTGGAGTCTCGAAGAGACGTTTTGCACCAAGATTATTTATGTTGGCAGGTTTCTAAGTGCAAAGAGAACATTACAACTTCAAGTCTTCTAAAGATTGTTGATAAAGAGTTTACACACGACGCAATATCAAGTATTCAAGATTGAACTCATCGTCAAGATTGAGGAAGAGTTTGATTGAAGATACAAGATACAGGTTTTAAGTGGAAGATGATACTGCACATGCCGAGGGCGAGTTTGTTAATATCTAGTTCTTAATCATCATGTGAAGTATAGAATACAAGACGAAGATATGCAAGATAGCTGTGGTCCGAACTCTTGGCAAACTCCGAGTCCGAACTCGTCTGAACAGGTCCGAACCTAAGGTTCGGATATCGAGATTCAGCCCTATAAATAGCATGTCATGTTTTGTTTTTAAGAACAGTCCTAGAGCTTTTGAGTGTCATTCATATCTGTGTACTCTGTGGTCTCTGTGGTTAATACAAAGCTTCATTGTATTTAATCCCCGTTTTATTTTTGTTTTACATTGATTTTGATACGACTAAGTAGACGATCTACCGCTCGCACATTTTCACGATTAACTCTACTTTTGTAAATGTTCACTAACTTGTTAAGGAAAAAGGTTAGTAACCGGAAACCTGAATACCACTAAAAAACCAAATAGTGGCAGCATCAAAGCTTGGATTACCACATCAAATCAAAAGCGGTTGGTTTTAAACCAGTGATTTTGCAAAATGGGGCTAACTGCCCGAAAGTTGCGAACGATTTTATTTTATTTTATTTACATCTATTTTATTTTGGTCGATTTAATTTCCACTAAAATCATGCAATTAATCAATCGATTTCAAATTTAAACGTGTATTCGTTCCGTCCTTATATTGAATGCTTGTTTTATTGAATTATTTTGATTATGTTTTTGGACCACTTGTTTATTGGGTTCAAAGTTGTAATATAATAGATTTAGGATTTCCCGCTTTCAAAAGGTTATATTTCACAAAGTTTCCTGAATTCGTAAGTTATCCAATTTAACAAGATCCCAACTCGGTAACTTTTCTAATTTTGCAAGACCACACTGGTGGTGACTTTCCCAAGTAGTCTACTTATCTGATTCGGAAACTTTTCCAAATTAGCAAGTTTCCCAATTTGGCAAGTTTCCTACTTTGGAAAAAGTTGTCCATTCGAGACCTGAGGTCCCAATCAGAGTCAATAAGTGTCTTGGAGTCAGTGGGAGCCTATAGAGATGAATGGATTCCTGTAAAGCTTGTCTATGTAGTTGTAGATTGTCTAGTGATGTAAGTGCCGGTATGGATCTTATTATTGCATGATATGATCAATTCGATGAGCAGCAAGTTAAATAAACGCTTCTTTGATTGATTTCAATAGCAAACGGTTACAGAGATAAACAGAGAGAGAACACCTAAGAAAACACACACTTAAAACTAGATGCACTCACTCTTCTACTCTTAACAAAAGACTTGAAACTATTTATAGTCACCTGCCCAGCGTACCAACTTAACCAACGTACCAGTTGGTCCGGAGCTTCGTAAAAACTGGTCCGCCCACTGGTACGCTGGAACAGAAACTTTACAAAACAAACTTTACATTACCAAAACGCCTAGACCTAGCATCTGACACACTAACTTGTTCTAACAAACTCCCCTTGTCTTATGCTAGTCTTCAGAATCTTTTGTCTCAGTCTTCTTCCAAAATTTGTTTCGGTTGTTGTCAGCGTGAATCTCAAAAGCATAACAAATTCCAATCACCTTTTGAAATTGTAAGGCTTGATCAGCATCTTCAGCCTGATATAGTATATTGCTGTGATAGAGTTTGCCGATGTCTGCTACGAATAAGTTGATCAACCACATCGGATCAAAAATCCGTACCACTTTGTTATCTTCTTTCACCATGATCACTGCTTCTCGTGTTTGCTCATCAATATACCACCACTTTAATGTCTTTATGAAATCTTGTTCAAGCCTCTTCAGAGGTATCTTCTTTAATTGAATCGGCTTCTTGTATTTCAAAACCACTACAGCTTTTCCGGTCTTTGAATGAATCTTTGTTGGATGATCTGTATACTTTGGCCTCTGCAGAGTTAAAAACCTGAACCTTCGTTGACATTCTTCATATAACTTGTTCTTGCATACTTTAGCAAGAACATTCTGACCGTAATTCAGAAATGGTTTTCCGATCAAATCTCTATTGTCACAGACCGGAAAAGCATTGAACCTTAATGCACTTTTTAGATATATAATCCCAAATTCTTTCTTTATAGCATAACACTTGAGCTGCGAATCATACATCCAACTGATAATATTCCTAACGCCTTAACCTTTGTTTTCAAAGAAACGTTTTTGATTCACAGACTTTGTAGGTTTCACCGAGGGTACTTTCTTAGCCCTTTGCTCCTTCATCCATTCATCAAATAACTTTCTCTTCTCTTATTCTTCCGAGAAACTATCAAATTCAGTTATTTCAGTTTATTTCTCAGGTTCCTTCTTTTTCAATTCCCTCTCAATCTCCTCTTCATCATCCTAACCAAAGAAATTGAATACACCAGAACAATCATCATCAGTGAAATTACCGTAGACCTTCGGATCATCTGGATATTCTTTTTCCGTCATATCATCCACTTCCACATGTTCCTCTTCATACTCAACATCGTCAATAGAGTCATTTTCTTTGTAAGGTTCAGCGAAAGGAACTTTATCTACATCTCCAATATTTAGAGCATATATGGCAGCAGGTTACTCTTTTGAGTACTGATGTATAAACTCCCCTTCTTCAATAACTACTATGGTAATCGAGGTCACATCATATAGGTCTTTACCTGTTGTCTCCTCCCTGAGATGTAGAACCACCCGCAGCAGATGTACTGGCTAATTTTAACGTATCACCAGCACCGGAACTATCTCTGCCTATTCCTCCTTCCGGGTCTTCATCATCATTATCATTCAAATATTTGGAGACATCATCATCATCTTTTCAAGCATCTTCTAGGTTTGGCCTTACCTCCCCCCTGCGCAGGTAAACCTTTTAACAAAATATTTAGTTGCGAACCCAGCGAAAGAGAAATCTACTACAACCGAGCAATCTCACGGTCTTTTACTTTATCCTGTTCTCTCAATTCTTCCACAATATCTTTCAATTCGTTAATTTCTTCAGCTTGTTGAACGATTAGTAGTTTCTAGGGCATCAAGTCTAGAATTGTGCAATGCAAGTTTTAGATTAGCAGCAGTGATGTTGGACGAAGCAGGAGCAACAGTAGAAGTAGTAGAAGCACAACTTGATGAAGATTTGATAATTATCTTTCTGACAGGTGGAACACCAGCAGTGGTTGTGGTTGGCTTTTTAGGAATCGAAGATTGTTTATCAGCAACTTTTTGCTTCTTAGAAGGCGGTTGCTATGATAATATTTTCTTGAATCAGCAAGGAAAGATCCCCTTTTAACCAACATCTTAGGCCTTGACACTATCTTAACTCTCTTGCCAGTATCTTGCATTGGGGTTTGTCCTTTGTCAACAGTCACAGTCTTTTTCATTGATTCCTCCATAGTAGGAGTATATGATGGATCATCATCCGAATCCCGATCAGCAGACTGTTTTTTTTCTGATCTCGTACTTGGAAGTATCTTCAATCCTGGACTTCAAGTAAGCAGTATGATCTTTGGAGCCTTTCTTAACTTGAATTCCTCTAGTGTTATGCAAAATCTCAACATAACCACTAGAATCTAATTCAGTATCGGATGAACTCGCATCATCATCATCAGAAATATCAGCATCAGACATCAACTCATCATCCTGAGCATTAACAGCTTCAAGTTCAACCCTCACATCTTCAATAACAGGATATTGTACAATTTGATCTTGATTTTGTTGCTAAACAGGTTCTTGGATTACTTGTTCTTGCACATTCGGTTCTTGATTCACTGGTTCATCTTTATCAAGATTTTCAGCATCTTCTTTTGGATTACCATTGTCATCATATTCTAATTCATCCTCCAAACTATCAACATGCCAGGGTGCACCTTTAGCAGGAGCCACATAGTCTGGCTTTACAAGGTGACCAATCAATCTCTTATCCAGTGGGTGTATGTTCGCCCCTTTGCGTTTCGGATAAACCGGTAAGCTTCCAATAGCAACTTGATTCATCTGCTTCAATATCAAAACAAAATCTGCATTCTTTGTAAGATTCGGATAATCAGCATAAAAAATCATGTGAACAAATCTCGGATACATCAAACTTTTCTTCTGCTTCACTGTGATGTTTTATTTCATGTATGCAAAAATCCATCCGGAAAAATTGAAGTTTATGTTCATGACCAGGGCAGTGAAAAAAGAAAGAACCTTCATATCAAACTCTTTGTGCCCTCTCATCCTGTTTCCAAAGCATCTTATAATCACGTGCATCAAATACTTGTATGGAGGACACAGATTTGACTTTGGAAACCATTTTACAACCAAATTGCCATCATACTTGATTCTTCGTAAAACCCAGAGCAATTCTTCCTCGTCAAACTCTAGAGGATAATTAGCTTGATCATTAAATTGAAGAACCCGACGAATATCTACTTCAGAAATTGTAATATTAGTCTGATATACTCTTGATCTGATAACTGGTGGCACCACAGTACAATCAATCTGAGCAGCATTCCAAAACATATTCAAAAGGTCTTTGTACGGTGTACATTCATGTGTTGTTGCGTAGCAGATTCTTGATCTTTGCATAAACTCAAATATTCCTCCGAAATGAAGTCTCCACCTTGTAGATGCACCGAGATATGCACAAATATTGTGTTCATCATTTGATGGTAATTCAGCTACCCATTTCTGAAAATTCACAAAAGCAAGTCACGTTAAATTTGTATTGGATAATCAAAAACGCTATCAGTTGACTCTGATTCGACTTGAAACGCTTAAACTTGTTGATACATGGTTCCTGATCGTCATGTAAAGTATCGAATACAAGACGGAGACAAGCATGTTTGCTGTAGTCCGAACTTCTGGCGAACCTAGGGTTCGGACAGGTCCCAACAGGTCCGAACCTGGAGTTCGGACCAGCGGGTTTCAACATGTATAAATATGTGTCTTGTATAGAATTGAATAACTTCTTGGTCATATCTTCTAAGTGTCTTTGTGTAAACTCTCTGTGGGTTAATACAAAGCTCATTTGTATTTACTCTTGTGTTTTAACTCGTATTATATTGATTTTGTTACGACTAAGTAGAAGATCCACACGCTCACGCATTTTCAAGTGGTATCAGAGGATTTGGTTTGTTCTACTGGTCGGAAATCTCTGTTTTTCATAATTTTAAGTCAAATTTTCACGTTTTACAAAAATGAGTATTGTTTTTGAGTTCGTTTGATCATCTCAAGTGTGCTTCTCGTCAAAAATCTATTTCTAGATTGATTCTTTCGAGTTTGCTTGAATTCCTGTCGAAATATCCAGTCAAAAACACTGAAAATCGAGAATATGGTGTCGAGTGAGCTTGGACTCATCTGAGGTTTGGACAACTTCGGAGTAACCGCTCTGAACTTGAGGTTCAGATGGAGTTTGGTCCTTCTATTGGTTCGGTGAGAGTTCGGTTAGGTTCGGAGGTAGTTCGGTCTAAGTTCGGACAGTGTTCGGTCATCTTTCGGTACAAGTTCGGTCCAATTTTGTTTGTTCTTCCGAAGTTCAGGTTCGGAGGGAGTTCGGTCGATTTTAAGTTCAGAGCTGGTTCGAACGTAGTTCGGAGGAGGTTTGGCAGAGGTTCGGAGTGAACAGTAACCAGTTTTTCAAAAATGTCCGACTTTTAAGCGTTTGCAGCTGTTCGGAATACGGTTCAAGCTACGATGCAAACGATGATAAACTATGATAATGAAATCGGAACAAGTCAGAAAGTTCCTAAATTGCTTAAATTGGAAGATTATCATAGTTGGGTTACACGGTTTGAAGCATATGTTTCTGCGAATGATATCGATATGTGGTTGTCATATTCTGATCAATATGTTTATCCTAAAGGTGAAGACGGGGAACCAATTCTTCAAAGGAAGCTTTCAGGTGAACAAAAGAAATCGTATCAATCCAAGAAGAAGGCATATGGTACTTTAACAATGGCATTGCCTACATAATTATTACATAAATTCTCAACTAACTACACAGCAAAGAGTTTGTGGGATGCTTTAGAAAAGCGATATTAAGGCAATAACCAATATAAGAAAAGTCGAAAAAAGGTGTTGAAGAAGGAATTTGATAGTTTTAAGCATTATCAAAATGAATCGATTCCAAATCTGATCGCAAGATTTGCTCATTTAATGAGTGAAATGAAGTTGGTGAATCTTACAAAAGAAGATGCTGATAGGAAAGAAAAGATTTTGGAAGCTTTACCAGATAAATGGGAAAATTATGTGATGATGGTCACTCATGATAAAGAATATCCAAAATTGTCATTTAATGATTTGATTTAAAGAATCCAAGCAAGGGATATGGAGTTAAAGGTGAATAAGTCATTTCCTGAGCAAGTTAAAAATCCTGCAGTGTATTATGGTAACAATGATTAACTATAAATGCAGGGAAATCTAATATTCTTAGTTCTGCACCCCCTACAGCACTTCTCCCAGGTAAATCTGAAACTCCAAGTTATTCTTCTGTTGGTTGTACTGTTTCGATTCATAGTTCTTCGACTCAAAGTGCATTATATGTTCAAACTATCGATGATTATAATGCTTTGAGTCTGCGTTGGTATCTTCATATTTTGGTGTTATCACTGGTGCTGTGAGTAATGCTGAATTGGTAAATGAAGATTACGATCAAATCGATTAGGATCACTTGGAGGAAATGGATCTAAACTTGCAGTATGCTATGTTGGTTTGAAGAACGAAGAAATTTTTTCAATAGAACTGGTAAGAAGCGATTGAATCAAGAAGGTAAGATTGGTTTGGATAAATCTAAGGTAAAATGTTATAAGTGTTCTGTTTATGGTCACTTTGCACGCGAATGTCCAAGTTCTGCAGAAAGTAAATTGAAATCTGGTCAACATGCTCATTTAGTTTTTCATTCACCAAATGAAAGTCCCAAAGTTGAAGAAAAATCTGTTTTGTTTGATGAGGGATTAAATGAGGTGTTTTGGCATCCAAAGGAGTTTGCCTGGAGTGCAGATTCTGAGGCTAAAAGGAAAATTGCTCCAATTACAATGGCTTTGACTGCTCGTCATGATGATGATGACAACTTTCTGACTGATTCTGATTCTTATTCAAGTGAATCATTGGTTCAAGAAGGTTTACCAAAGGTTATTGAAAGCCCAAAAGCTGAAAAAGTCAAGTGTCTGGAATGTGAAAAATTGCACAAGAAGATTGTAAGTTTTGATGAACGTTTAAAAATGTCAACTGAAGAGATTGTTGTGCGTAAGAAAGAGTTGGATCATTTTCAGAAGAAATATTATGAATTGGTTCATATTCATGAAGATGTTGTGAAAAAGAAGATACAATTGGCTGAAGAGTGTGAGAAAGCCAAAGCTGAAGCTTTAGATGCAATTCAAGATTTTAAGAATTTATTTGAGAAAAGTTATCCAGTTCAACAAAAATATAAAGACTAATGCTCTTATTGTTGAAACTGCTGCTACTATTGAGAAGCTTCAAAACAAGATCTCTATGCTTCAAGATGAGAATGTTTTTATCGAGATAAGAATGAAGTGTTGACTAAAGATGTTGAGATTTATTAGCAAAAGAGAGAAAGTGTTCTTGAAGAGTTGTTTGCTGAATGTGAGATCAGAAAACTACAAAATTATGAATATGATGATCTCAATGGAAAGTTCATCAAGTCACAAAAAGAGGTGTTTGAGGCTCAACAGAAGATTAATGATTTGTAGTTGGATATTTTGGAGTTGAAAAGGCAAGTGAAGAATTGCAATATATCACCAACATTGCTGAATTTCTTGTACAAACAGGATAAAAGTGCGGAGAATTCTCAGAAGGATGATGTTCACTTGGTTCCTCAACCAGTGGATTTAATTGAAGTTACTTCTGCTCCAATTGTTTCGAAAGCTGAGTTGAATGATTATTCCAAATTTGCCTCTCCACCCAAGAAGAATAAGTCAAAGTCCAAAAAGAAAGAAAAGCCTCTGTTTTGTTGGAGAATGAAAAAGTTTTTGATAAGGTTGCTTCAAGTTCTTCATCCGCAACCGAATAAGAGAAAGTTTTGATTAAGAAGAACAACTTGAAAGATATCAAAGCCAAATTTACTAGCGAAGCTAAGACAAGAGAAGCTTCTGGTTCTTCTTCCAATTCTTCAAAGAATCAAGGATTCAACACAAAGGCTTAGGTTACGAAGTGAAAGAGGAACCAGTTCAAACTAAGAAAACAGTGAAGGCTGAGAAAGTTGTTAAAGCAAAAGTTGCAAAGAAATCACCTCCTCAAAAGGAATCTTCTTAATATTCTGAAAGGTCATCATCTTCACAGAGTCCATCTCCTAGGTATGACTCTTCTGATGATTTCTTTGATAATTTTGATTCTGAGCATTCATTTGGTTTTCAAAAGTCAAAACAATTTTCAAACATTTTTAGAGAAAGACTTTGTTATGCATGTCGTCAACCGGGACATCTTACTGTTGATTGTCCGACGACTGAATATATTCACAACACTGCCAAATATGTGGATAACAAAGGTCAAATTTTTGAAGAACCATGGTCCCCAAAGATTAAATCAACTTGTAAATCGTCTTGGTCTAAACCAAGTACGTCGGTTGAATCTGATTCAGGATCTGCTAAAAAATCAAAACTTTTTCAAATTTGGAAACCAAAAGTTGTTTCCAAGGCCAACAAAGACTATGTGGAAGACACCGGGTGACCCGACGCTATTGAATCGGGTCGATCCCAACATGACTAATGGTTTATTTGGTGTCAAGCAGGTATTTCAGGAAGACCTTTCGGTGATTGGAAAATTACTGATTGTGGAATATCTGTGCTAACTTAAACTGAAATTCAAAATCAAAGTTTGTTTTCAAAAAGCTATTCTGCAAGTATTCCTGTTGGTTGATCAATTTATCTTGTTTTTCACTCCGTCTCAGTTTGAGGGGGAGTTTGTTATTGAAAAATTCAAAAATTGTGTCTTGTTATTTAAATCGTAAAAATGAAAATCTATAAATAGAGTTGTCATTTTTAGGGGGAGAAATTTGAAAATATTGAAAAATGAGAATTTGTATCCGACATGATTGGGAATTGATGGTACATTGGCTGACTCATGGATAAAATAGATGAAAAAGCCATAAGATCATTTGATCGATGTGTAAGATAGGCTCGGCAAATCAGAAAGTATACGAATGTGATATACACTAAAAATCTGATGCTTGACCTAGTGGACAACATCTTGATGCATATCTCACGATATATCAAGAAAAAGATATGTGAAAAATAAAATGAGAAGTCAATGTGTATACATGTGTTCATTTTGCAAAGATTTAAACTTGTTTGATTTTCTTTATTTTGTCAAACGATCGGTCGGACTTTCTCTGCGTGCTCACAAGGCCGACCTGATTGTTGTTCGTTTGACGTTCTACTTTATTTTCTTTGGTGTTTCGTATAACTCATCGGACTTTCTTTGCGTGTACGGGAGTACCAACCTGATTGTTGTTAAGGTAGACGATTTAACGTTCTTATTTCTTTTTGCATGGAACACAGTTGACTGTATCATAAATATAATCATTATGTGATCAAAATCACAAGTGAAATCACAAAATGTGACAAGCAAAAGCATGTCTGAATATGTCTGATAGTGTGGGTACACTAGTCAATGCAAATTTAATCAATACTTTAACATATCCAAATGTTATGAGTATGATTATGCCAGAGTTAAAAGTTGGACAAGTTATATCTGCAATTGGCATGGCTTATGTGCTATAATAATTGAAATTGAAATGTAGCTCAGCATGTTATGTCCAATATGATCCCAAGTCATGATCTTTTTCATAAAAGACAAAAATGGTGTCTGATTCTGTATTGTATTTACATTTCATATTAAAAAATACCAAAAAGATTTTAGGTGTGTTTTGATATAAAGTTTCTAAAAGCCAAAAAGATTTTGTTTCTGATTTGTTTTCGATTGATCAACAGTGAATACAAAGTAAATTTCATAATCATGATATCTTGGAGTCTCAAAGAGACATTTTGCACCAAGATTATTTATGTTGGCAGGTGTCTAAGTGGAAAGAGGACATCACAACTTCAAGTCTTCTGACGATTGTTGATAAAGAGATTACACACGATGCAATATCAAGTATTCAAGATTGAACTCATCGTCAAGATCGAGGAAGAGTTTGATTGAAGATACAAGATACAAGGTTTAGAAGGAAGTTGATACTGCACATGCCGAGGGGGAGTTTGTTGATACATGGTTCCTGATCGTCATGTGAAGTATCGAATACAAGACGGAGACAAGCATGTTTACTGTGGTCCGAACTCTTGGCGAACCTAGGGTTCGGACAGGTCCGAACAGGTCCGAACCTGGAGTTCGGACCAGCGGGTTTCAGCATGTATTAATATGTGTCTTGTATAGAATTGAATAACTTCTTGGTCATATCTTCTAAGTGTCTTTGTGTAAACACTCTGTGGTTAATACAAAGCTCATTTGTATTTACTCTTGTGTTCCAACTCGTATTACATTGATTTCGTTACGACTAAATAGAAGATCCACACGCTCACGTATTTTCAGAACTTTTAACTTTTGATAAACCTCAAGTCAGCGTACCACGTCGCGTACCACTTTGGTCATATGGACCACTCAGGTACGGACGGACCAACTTTTGTTGACTGCGTACCAGAAAGTCAAACATACCACCCGCGTACCACATTTGGACCACGTACCACATCTGGTACACGCGTACCACCTGGTACGGTGGTAGAACAGTCACTGAATGGTCAATTGCGAATTTCAGTCCAAAATTTGTATTTGATTTGAAATCAAACACTGAGGTTTTGTTCTAAAGCAAAAACCGACTCTCAACTTAAATTCGGCTTATGACCTTTAAGCAAATGATAACTTGTTTTGTTCAATTTCTTGACAATTAGAACACGATTTAGCACATGAAAAGTAGTATGAACCGCTTCAGACCAAAAAGTAATTGGTAAATAAGCATCAGACAACATTGTTCGCGATGTCTCAATCAGTGTCCGATTCTTCCTTTCAGCAACTCCGTTCAGTTGTGGAGTATATGGTGCACTAAACACTTGAACAATACCAAGAGCCTCACAAAATGCTGTCATTTTTTGTATTTTTGAATTCATAACCATTATCAGTCCTAATGCGACATATTTTGTACGTGTACATAGATCCGAATTTGGATAACAATTTCTGAATGATAGTTGGAGTTTCATCTTTCGAAGCATAGATGCCACCCATGAGAATCATGAAAAGTCATCCATGATCACCAAACAATAAAAAAAACCATGAATGCTACGAACATTCATAGGACCGAAGAGATCCATATGAAGTAGCTCCAACGGTGTAACTATTATATTAATTCTTTTGGAAGGATGAGACTTTTTCCGTTGTTTTCCCTTCTTGCAAGGAACACAAACATGATTAATCGAGAAACGATTCTTAGAAATGCCATCCACCAGATTATGATTTACTAAATAATTCATCTTCCGGTAGTTGATGAGTCCCATACGGCGATGCCACAAAATGGACTCTTTTTCCGTGGCTTTTGAGATGAAACATGTAGCCGTTACAAAAGATGAAGTATGATTCATATTCAACACATACATATCTCGAAATATTGGTGCACGCATCACGATCCATTCTTCAGGAATCTGGATTCCAGGTTTCAGAATTAAGCATTCAGAACTTGTGAAAGTGTCACAAATCTGTGAGATACTGAGTAGGTTATGTTGCAATTCTTCCACAAATTGAATTTTGTCGAATGTGACTTTCTCGTTACCCATTTTGCCTTCACCGGTTATTCTTCCTCCTTAATTGCCAGCAAAGGTAACATTCCCGCCATTAATTGGTTTAACATCAGATAACAGGGAAATATTACCAGTCATGTGCCTGGATGCTCCACTATCAACCGCCCAGAAATTGTTGATAGCTAGCTTTCGAGCACCCTACACAAGGTAGAAAATAATTAGTTGGAATCTGGACCCAAGCTTGCAGCTTTGGGTCGACCGGTATCCTCTGAGAAATATTTATTGGCTTTTGAAGACAGTTTTGGCAGCCACTATTGCGTTAAAGATGGAATAGATGAATCAGCGATGGAATCACAAGTGGATGAACTACCATAAGACTTTTGAGTATGTTTGAAAAATTTTCCTCTTTTAAGAAACTGTTTGGTAACCACTTTCACATCTATTATCTTTGTCTTGGAATCAGATTTTAAATCAGAATCAGATTTTTCACTATTGACAGCGGAAGCACGTTTCTTAGCCAAAATTGGGCACCTATTACGTAGATGACCACGCTGATAACAGTGATAACACCTCCTACAATCAATAAATACCATAGGAAAAACATGTCCAAATTCATCTGAAGTGCTATCATCATGCATTGGCTGAAAAACTTTCTTGGGTGCCTTGGTCTTAAACCTCCGAGATTTGGAGATTGGAAGAGGTTTAAACAAAGGACTAATATACCCAAATTTGTTATAGAACCCATACTCATCCATCCCACACTGATCAGAGTAACCCTTTGGTTTGACTTGTTTGATTTTATTTTGCTCAAATTGCCCAAAGTCATCATAAAAATCATAGTCTTCACAAAAACCATATGATTCATAGTCAAAACTGCTTGATTTTGCGGAAAACTGACTATCAGAGTTGTAAAAACTCATTGGTGAGTAATTTGAAGTTTTTGACTTTGATTTAAATTTCTGCTAGTTTGAGGAATGGGGTCTAAAGATAGATCTTTGAGCCTGTGGAGAGTATGATCTGTTGTGAGAGCTCTGATCATTTGATCTGGATTTATAATCTGGTAATGAAACATTTTCCACATTTCCATGATCAGATACACCTTTCTCTTCAGACTCAACATAGAAAACTTTAGCAATTCGTGTTGGATCAACACAACACAGTGGGAACATCTCATCAGAAAAAACGATATCACTACCATTGAGACAATATAGTTTCATTTTCTGAGAGGATTCACCAATCTCAGTTTTACTTTTCAGTTTATCATCAGATTTTCCAAACTTGGTGTCACATGCGTTCACACTTTTCTTGTCATGCTTTTGAACGTTCTGAGGTTTCTTCTGATTAACCTCAGAATTTTCAAAATTTGATCCAAAACTTACTCCAGTAAATTTCACCGATTTAGGAGGAGGAACCATAATTGAATTAACATCAAATGTAGTTTCATTGCTTTCAGTTACTGAATCCTTTTCATAAAACAAATCCCGACCTTTTACAAATTTTTCCTTTTCAAAATCTTTCATTTTCTTTTCGGTTTCTTTAATTTTCATGGCTTCCTCCAAAGGTGTCAATTCAACACCACCTGTAGGTTTAGTCTCAGTGACATGTTTGTCAACCACAGAGTCACTAGATTCAGCTTGTTTTTGAACACCATGGTTTGGTTTTGACACATGTTTGACCGGCTTTTTCTTATAAGTGCCTTTGTGTCTATCAGATGAGCCAATCAAGTTCTCAGTGAACTTGATTTAGTCAAACACAATGGATAGCTTGGTCTCAGTTTCATTTGGTTCCAAACCATGAACAATCGGTGGTGGTACTGAATTGCATCCTGACTCTTTGAACACTTCTTTTAAGGTTTCATCATTGCACATGAAACTTTCAAAGGAAGTTGAATTTTTCAAAATTTTTAATTTGTCGTTGAAGATCTAAAATTTCATTGTTTAATTCTGAAATTTTAGAATTCGCTTCTGCAAGTTTCTTTTCACAATAAATGTATTCCTCAGTTTTGTTATTCAGTTCAATTTTCGTGTTCAGAGTCAAAGCATGTTCACTCTTCAGCTCAGCCTAGCCTCCGACCTTTGTTTATAAATTTTGGTGTTTTCTTCTACTAACATCTATTTGTCATAATACATAACCTTCTCATCAGAAATTTCCCTTAATTGGTTAGCAGTTAACATGCAAAGTTCCCGGAGTTTAGAATCAACCTGAACATTAGCCATGAAAGCTTGTTGACCATCTCTAAAAATATCTTCTCCTGGAAGTTCAGAATCGTCTTCTATCTTCACATTTTGATATTCAGAACTGCACAGAAAAGCAAATTCATCAGGAAAATCTGCACTCCAATCGTCCTTCACCAGTTTGAGAAACAAATGCTTTAGAGTATGAACTCGAAGCGTTAGCATTTGCATTAGAACTAGATGGATTAGAGTTACTCCCTGATGCTTTAGCACTTTGAGAGCATATTTCTGCTACAGTTTAGAAGTCTCTTGCTTCTTTCCATTACTACATTCATTGGCAAAATGACCATAGTTCTGACAATTGTAGCATCCAACTTTGGATTTGTCAAAACCAAGTTTTCCTTCAGGGTTAAGATCCTTGCGTCCCGTCCTTTACATGAATTTCTTACCCCTCCGGACCAGCATACCCATTAGCCAATTGATATCCATGAGTTCTAAGTCATCTGCATCAATCTGCTCGTAATCTTCATCGGTCAATTCAGCACTTGTTAGCTTTCCTGCCACTACACCATCATAAGAAGAAATCATTGCAGAAAACAATGCCATGAAGTCATTTGTAGTTTTTGCTGAGAAAGAACTCTGGTTTGATGCAGAGGCAGATTGATTTGTATGAACCGAATATGTCACAGCAGCCTTGTGAGTATATTTATCCACGGATGATCCCCAAGACACATTCGCATGACCAGCGGAAGAATTTTCTACATAGAATGCAGTAGTTGGTGGATTTGAACTTGCTTTGACTTTTGCATGCATAGTGGATGCATTTTCCCCAAAATATACATCCGGGTTCTGAACTTGTGCTGGAAGTTTTTTTAACTCTCATCATATCCAATTCTCGTGCCAACAAATTCCTGGTTAAATCATCATAATGTACATCGTCAAAAATCCTTTATCATGAGTTAATAGCAAAAAATATCCTTCCCATTTAGCTGGTAAGGAAACCAATAACTTTTCTTTCAAGTCATTAGCTTCCTTCTTTATGCCAACAATTTCAAGCTCGCTCACCAGATGTGACAATCTTGAAACCAGATCATTGATTGTTTCGTTTTGAACATGGCAGAAATTATCATATTCCCTCAACAAGACTTTCGTCTTGCTTTTCTTATACTGAACATTTCCTTCACATCGGTTTCATAATGCATCCCACAACGCTTTCGAAGTTATGTGCATTTTAATTTGATGAAGAATATATTTCAGTAATGCCATTGACATATTAGAATATGCCTTCTTCTCCAACTTGAAAGCTTCTTTTCAGTGTCGTTCATTTTATTTTATGGTTTTATTTCACCACTCGTAAATTTGGCACAACGTATCCATCCAGCATAGGTGTCCAAACAGTAACATCGGTCACACCTATGTATTATTCATAACGCGTTTTCCAATTGTGAAAGTCCTCAAACTTCATCAACTTAGGAACCTTGTTCGTGGTTCCAATCGAGCTGTCGTAGTTAAGTAAAGCTTGAACCGTTGTTGACATCGCAGCAAACGCTTGGAACAGATCCATGATGAATTATATCAAAACTGACTCAGGCGTACCAGATTATCGACTTCCGTACCAGACCAACTTCAGCGTACCAAATTCTACACCCGTACCACCGATGTACCAGACTATCTCAGGCGTACCAATCTACGGACCAACCCAACTGGCGTACCAAAATATATAGCGTACCAAATTTGTACGGTGTAACTGTCAACGTACCAGTGACATCGTCACGTACCACCTAAGAAGATTGTCCTACGTACCAGATCTAACGTACCAAAACACCTAAGGAGATTGCCTTGCGTACCAACAACGTACCAACTGAAATGGAGTAAATTTTGATATTTTTGGCTTTCTGGACAGGAATTTGACACAGAACTCAGCTAACACACTCAATGAACATTTTGAAATCAACTTTTGTATCGAATATACTCATAATTGAAATGAAATGAAACATTTTGACTCAAAATCCTACTTTCTCTCTCTAGAATTCGAAAAACAAAAAAAATCACATTAATAGAGCAACCTCAGGCTCTGATACCACTTGTAAGTACCGGTATGGATCTCACTATTGCGTGATATGATCGATTCGATGAGCAACAAGGTAACTAAAAGCCTCTATGATTGATTTCAATAGTGTTGGTCCCGAAACAACAATCATTCACAATATCTTTATCACAAACAAGTGCGGAAACCTTGTTTGTGAATGATTCGACTAGAAGATGATGAAATAGACTTGATATGAGATGAAGACAAAGCAAAACAATCAAATCTTGAATGAAAACCAATCAATCTTCCATTAACAAGAGTTCACGATCGGAAATACAAAGAAGAACAAGAAAATCGTAAACAAAAAAACTAGTTACAATCATTAACTCATGGGTATTTATACTACCCTTACAATTAACATAACTAGGATCATAAACCCATTAAGGAAACCGGCCCAAGAAGCCCAAAACCGTAATCACACCAAGCCCAAGAAAATGCAAGCCCACATGTCTATTGTTCATGCCTCATAATGTATAGCCCAACAATCTTACCCTAGGCATGAACCATTAGAGTGTCTAAGGAAGAAGCAAATCAAATCGGATGGTGTGAGACTCCTTCCTTGACCACCTTTCACTTTCCACAATCCGATTTCCTGTTCCATGAAAAATTCCCACCCTTATAGCATTTTGAAAATCGTGGTCATCACCAAGGATTGGTTGGGTGGCCAGAAGTTTGATATCATGTTCTCCAAACCTCAGCAAATCGACTGGATCATAGAATCGAAATTCTCGCATCTTCTTGCAAACTACCACCACCTCATGAGTTGTTGGATCATAAAACCAATTATAAAATTTATTCACAAGTGTACCATCTTCAACCTCGTCGAGCATATTGATCACTCGAGTTCTTTTGGTGGGAGGACACCTTACTTCTCCAACTGGCTCATTAGTATCAGGATCAGTACCAGTCTGAACCCATCCATCTTTTTGTTTGAGGTCAAAGTTTGCAAAGTTTTCTTCTAAATGACCCATCAGATTGTCACGGACTAGGTCTCTATATGCATTCCTCCATCTGTTGATAAAAGGAGCCCTCAACAAATTTCTCAACTCTGTCTCTGTCCAGGAGTGAAATTGTCCTCGAGATCTGTAGTACTCGATTGGACTTTACCCATCTCCATCATAATGCCAACACAAGACAGGTTCACGACTTCCCCTTTTGTCAAGATCACTTTCTCCACATCAATAGAGTAAAGCTTAGGGGAGATCCTTGAAAGAAGTCTCTAAACCAATTAACCTGGCTTTCAGGTGCCATTGAGATGAATCTTCCTCCTCGAGCATAATCTGAGATCTCTATGGAGTCATCACCTTCATCTTCTGGTTCTACTTCAGCAGTTTGGGCACCTTGAGAAGAACTTTGGATTGGATCACCCTGAGCATTTAAGCTACCAGCCCCCTTTAGATCATCTAACTTCTTTCTCAATTCAAGAATGCCTGCATACAAATACCCAATACTTGCTTCATTCTTACTCTCCTTCTCTTTCAATTTCTTGTTTTCTTCCTTTAGTTCTTTTATCTCTCCATCCCTCTTCCTGTTTTGAGATAAAAGAAAATTAATTTCTGGATCAGCACTTATCCGAAGGTCGATAGGAAGATCACTAGCTTCAATACTTTCCCCAACAAGTGTTTGATACGGATGAAAACCTGGAACGATGGGAGGCTGACTTGATTCAGTAAAACATGTACCCTTACTGGGCTGCGCTCAACAAACGTGCTTTCAACTGCAAAGAATTGCCTTTCCTCACGAACTGGGCTTTGTTCATTTAGAATAGGACTCTCAGTTTGAATCGGAGTTGGTTCTTCGACCTCAACTTGATCAGCAACCTGGAGTGTGTTCTCAACATTTGCAGGCTCAGACACTTGCTTATTCTGAACATTTGCACCTGATGGTTCTATCACCATCACCCCAGAGCTTGTCTCTTAGAACTTAAACCTGATAGTTCTTGGATCAGTTTTCTTTCTTGGTACGGGTTCAGCCAGTGAATCAGGTTCAACAAACATATCATCTCTTGTTCTTTTGTTACTGATTGGCTCCAGATTTCCATAAATGTCATCTGACAGATCCTCACCCTCAGGTAAAATTTCATCCAACACATTCTCCTCATCTGACGGTATATCCTTTGGTTCCCCTTGAACAGCTACCGGAACATCATGATCTTCTGCAATAAATGTGTTGACTGGAGGTTCTTCAGGTTCTGGTTCTGATTCTGGTTCAGGTTCCCTTGCAACCTCAGGGAATGCACCTCTTTTTGCCCACTCAAGCCTTCCTTGAAATGTGCTCTTTCCCTTTCTATCTTGAGTTTGAAGTCCAAACACACTATCATCCATGAATTTTATATCTAACTTCTCAACCCTTTCTTGTATCATTGGATAATTCCTCAACACCACCATGTGAACAAATCTTGGAGTCATGAGAAATTGATCCCTTGCGCTCAACTCAGCATTACCCACCCAATCTAGGAGCATCATCTTTGAAAAGTTGTATTCCTAATCCAATGCCAGTGCAACAAATGTTGTTCTATACACCTTGTTAAGTTGATCAAAGTTGTTCTTTTTCCAAAAAATGATTTCTGTAAGTATTATGCCAAACACCTCCAGTAATGTGGCAATAGTTTCGTGAAGATTGGTGGGAATTTTCCTTCATGCCCCATAAGACGCGCACCCTTTAACACTTCATTCTTAGAATATTCCATTTTATCTTCTGCTCTATCATTAATATTCAACCCATGGCGAATATCTTCTTCAAGGATCTCAATTCCGCGGTTTGAACAGTTGCAGTGGTCCTGGTTTTATCAGCGTTTGCCCTGGTAGTTCCCCAAAATTCTCTCACCAGTTCTTCATCTACCAGCACGTGTGTCCTAAGAGCATGATTGATCTTGCATACATTCAATCCTGCAACTAGAGAGTAGAACAATTGCATGTGTTTCTCTGGAGGGTTATCTAAATAAGCAGGTATGCGGTGGTCTCTTTCAAAGTGAATCTCTTCCTCAATCATCTCTTCTGCCATCTGAAAAACCGAGACAAATGCATCAGGTTTAATCACATCATGCTTTTAGGTTCTAATCTTTCAATTGAAAGCTTAAAAAGAATTAGATTTTGTTCCAAGGATTAACAGAACACACTCTTAAAAAAAAACAAATGTTCAATATTAACTTTGAAAAAATTAAGTTTGATGAAATTTTATAACTATTTTATGATTATCTGACCATTTACGATTTAAGTCAAGATCTTAACGTGTTTACGATTCGAATTTGGGTTTACGATTAGGTCAAGTGAAATCCAAATTAAGGTCCAGTCGTAAACCATATGCCCAATCGTAAACATCCTTAGGTCGTAAACACATGGAATCGTAAACACCGTCAATCGTGAACACGGAATAATCGTAAACACCATCGTAAACTCCGAAAGGTCATCTTCTTCATCTCGACGATCGTAAACACAAAAATCCGCCATGGATGAGCCTACAAAGCTTCAAAAACACGTCAAAAACCAACATTGGTGCAAAAGAAACATCTAATACTACCTTTTAACTATAGCTAACACAGAATCAGTTTCCAATCTTGAGTAATCGAGGAGAAATTTGAAGAAAAAGAAATGGATCAACAGAGAGAAGAGAACAAACAAAAAAACAGTGAGAATACCGAAGAATCAAAGAGGAACGGGTTGATAGATGGGTGTTTTACGGTCGGGATGTGAAGGCGAAGGCGATGAAGCACTCGATTTCAACAGAGAACGGTCGGAAGTGACCAGATTTTGGTTTTCCGTTGAGGAGAGCAGCGGTTAGGGTTTCAAATAACGGAATCGTAAACACAGAGCGGAAGAGGGAGGCGATCGTAAACGCAGAGAAAGGGGGTTGGACCGTATATGAGATAGTTTTGAGGGTTTTGTTAAGAAAAATTTTCATAAAGCCCCCTTCAAGTTTTTCAAAAAATTTCAAATGTGCCCAAACCTCATTTAGACAATAAATCACTTGAACAAATGTTAATTTTTGAACTTTTTGAGAACTACAACACTTCCCCTCAGACTCATACCCCGAGAACCTGATCTTAATCATAAAAAAAAATTAATCAGTAAAAAACTTAGCAATAGATAAGAACTTAAAAAAAATAACCTAATACAGAAATTAAATATATACTTACCTTGAAGCTGATGATATTCATGGATCATACCAAACTTATCTTTGACTGAGGAACCCTTTTCAGCTTCCGTTACTCGACGCTCTAGACGATTGCCAGTAAACTTGACCGCATAAACTCACATCCAGTCATGAAATGCTTGAATATGGTACGATATTACCGTCATGTTTAATCGTCCCGACACCCAATTGTACATAACAAGACCTACCCAACCTCAGAGTTTATTGAGTATTCACAAACCCCTAACTTGAGGAACCATGCAACACCGTTATTACTAACGTTATTAATCATCAGTTTGTGATCAGGTCGGCCGTATAAGCACGCAAAGAAGACCAAACAGAATGATTATTTTATTATCTTTTCCTTTTCTTTTCATTTTTCTTTTTCTTTCTTTTTCTTTTCATTTTTCTTTTTCTTTTCTGTGGTTTTGTCATAACAGCAGAAGCATGGTGTGTGAGAGAGTGAATACTAGGTAGTTACCACTCGGAACCCTTTTTTGCTGGGACTCAGTTTTTTAAACCATGTAAACTAGGATGGGAAACTAAACATGTGTAGAAAATTTAAGTTTACTGCACTTACATAGATGATCATAGTTTTTGGTTGAGCTTATAAACACATCATCTTTGAGCAGTCTTTCACTTCTGCTTTACACGTGTCAGTCTCCGATTGTCTTGGACATTTATATCACTTCCTACCAACTCAAGAAAAACACAAAAGACTTCATAAAAACCTCAAACAGATTTTCAGATTTTCTGAAACTATAACATTTCTTCCCCTGTTTTTATGAGGCTTTTGAGATATAAACACCCTTTTTTAATTAATTGAATAAACCAAAAGAAATTGAAAATAATACCAAAGCAAAAATAAAGACAAAACTATGTACAAACAGTTTGATCAGATCATTCCTCGAAGGCAATCATCCTTAGGGCTTCAACACACATTTCAAAATGTTGACGAGGAAGGGGTTTTGTGAAAGGGTCAGAAACATTTTGATGGGAGTTTACCTTTTCAAGCTGAATCAACTTCCTATCATAGCAATCACGAATGAAATGTACCTTGATATCTATGTGCTTTGTTTTGGAATGTTGAACAGGATTCTTGACAATTTGCAGAGCAGCAGCATTATCACAAAAAAAAATTGGAGTATTAAGGAATTCCATACCGTAGTCAGTGAGCTGATTCTGAATCCATACTACTTGCGAGCATCCAGCTGAAGCTGCCACATATTCAGCTTCAGCAGTTGACTTGGAAACGGTATGCTGCTTCTTGCTCTACATGAGATGAGTCTGTCTCCCAAAGCCCAAGCCGAGGCCTTCCCTTTAGATATCTAAAAATACGTTTAACAGCAGCTAAGTGAGAGAGTTTAGGATTAGCCCGGTAACGTTCACACACACACACTGCAAACATGATATTTGGCCTGCTTTCTGTCAAATACATGAGTGATCCGATCATTGAACGATACATGAATTCACTCATTGATTACCCATCTGCATCTGCTGTCAGTAGAGGCCGGGATGCCATGGAAGTAGAGATGGGCTTAGAATCCTGCATCTTATACTTTTCCAGAATTTCATTCACATATTTTGCTTGATGAATGAGTATCCCAGATTCATCTTGTTTAACTTGCAACGCCAAGAAAAAGCTCATCTCCCCTTGATCACTCATCTCAAATTTCTTCCTCATGATATCCTCAAATTCGGTGCATAACTCTTCATTTGTAGACCCGTAGATGATGTCATCCACATAAACTTGCACCAAAATGATGTAGTTTTTCACCTTCTTTCTGAACAAGGTTTGATCAACCACTCCTCTTGTATAACCACTCCTCTTGATGCAAACCATATAAAGCTCTATCCAGGAGATACGCGTGATCTGGATGTTCCTCATCCACAAATACTGGCGGTTGAGCCACATAGACCTCTTCATTCATTTCAGCATAAAGAAAAGTTGTCTTTACATCCATCCAATGCACAGTGAAGTTGAGATACATTGCTACTGCAAGGAATATTCGAATTACTTCCAATCTAGCCACCGGTGCATACACCTCATCATAATCAATCCCGTAAACCTGTTTATGACCTTGAACAATCAACCTGGCTTTGTTCCTCACAATTACACCCGTATCATCTTTCTTGTTCTTATACAACCATCTCATGGGTATAACCTTCTTATTTTCTGGTCTTTTCACTAGATGCCACACTCCCAATTTTGAAAATTAAATCAATTCATCATGCATAGCCTCCATCCAAATCGGATCTTTAAGTGCGACCATCACATTTGGAGGCTCTATCTGAGAGATAAAACATGAGAACATGCAGGAGTTAATATCACCCATGCGGCATCTAGTAGTGACACCTGCTGAAACTAGTCCAACCACATTGCTAAGAGGATGATCTCTGTTGATTCTTGTTGCTTGAACATCTGTTACTGAAATAGAGATAGGAAGGTTAGTATCATTAAAATTATCATTCATACCTTGGGTTTCTGTCTCCTTCTGATCATCATGAGTTCCTGAAGATTCTGGAACATTCGTATTATCATCCTTAGGAGCTGCTGCTGATACACTGTCACTAACATTTTCCACAGGCGGCCTTGCTTGAGGAGTTGGAGCAATAATGTCTTCTTCTTCTCCCAGACTATGAAACATATTTGAGAAATGGAAACCTTCAAACAATGACCCATAATCAAAGATCCAGTCTGGCCTATTTCCAGCATCAGTAGGATTGTCTTCCAACCAGTCAACATTAAATGCCTCAATTATCACTTTGGTGGTTTTGTTGTAGACTCGATAAGCACTATTTGCAGAATACCCAACAAAGTAGCATTCATCAGCCTTGGCTTCGAATTTCCCCACATCAAATTGAATTAGAACTATGCAAGGACACCCGAATGACTTAAAGTACCCCACCTTTGGTTTCTCTCCATGAATAATCTCATAAGGCGTCTTCTCATGCTGCTTGTTCAAAAGTACCTGATTTTGCACATAACAAGCAGTGTTGACTGCTTCGGCCCAAAAGAAAATTGGCAATCTTGCTTCATTCTGCATAGTTCTTGCAGCTTCAAAGTGTGTTCTGTTTCTTCTTTCAGCAGCACCATTTTGTTAAGGTGTGTACGGTGCACTGTATTGCCTTTCTATACCTTTCTCTCCACAGAACATATTCAATTCAGCATTCTTAAACTCTGTTCTGTTGTCTGATCTTATTGCCTTCACTTTCTTGTTCATCTGATTCTCTATGAGAGTAACAAACTGTTTCACATGTGTTGGAGTTTCATGCTTGTTTGACAAAAAGAAGACCCAAGTAAACCGAGAGAAGTCATCCACTATCACCAGTCAATATGAGAACTTGCTGATACTTTGTACTTGCATTGGGCCGAAGAGATCCATATGAAGTAGTTGCAACACTGACGAAATAGAGTTTGTCATTTTAGAACGATGTGGTAACTTGTGCTGCTTCCCCTTAGCACATGCAACACACTTCTCAACTGACGTGAAGTCCTTGATAGGGAGGTTTCTAACATGCTCTCCCTTTGCCAGTTTGGTCAGGTTCTTCATGTTGGCATGTCCAAGACGACGATGCCATAATAATGCCAAAATTTCATTTTGCTTAGAAATAAGACAGGCCACATCAGAAGACGGAGGATTACCCATGTTAAGAAGATAGGAATTTCCTCGTCTTGGTGTATGCATCAAGACACACTCTTCAGGAATCTTGATTCCAGGCTGAGAATAATGCATTCCTTGTTATTGAACAAAACAGAATATTCTCGATCACAAATCTGCGAAACACTGAGCAGGCTATGTGACAACTCCTCCACATAATGCACATCAGAGAACGTCAAACTGCCATTCTTCACCACACCTTTCTTGTTGATCTTGTCACCTACTACACCAGCAAATGAAACACCTCCTCCATTAAAATCTTGAACCTCTTCCAGAAATGATAAGTCTTCGGTCATATGTCGGGAGCAACCACTATCAACGTACCATAGATTGTTGACAGTTCTTCTTGGCTGTCCCTACATGAATCAAAGATCAGTTAGAGTCGGGTACCCACGCCATAACAGATCTGGGCACGCCCTTGGAGTCAATGTAGTTGACTAATTTAAGATACATTCCTGATTTTGATTCAGTTACACTCAAACTTTGAGTGTTGACTTTTGGTTTACAAAAAGTGTGTTGCTGTGATTTTGACACATTGTTTGAATTATTTACAGTTGCAGGTTTCTTCTGTGGAGATGTGACCATTTTACCTACAGGTTCCTTGACAGGTGTCCACTCAAGTTTCAATTTTTTTTGAACAACTTGTTTTGTTTGAGAAACCTCTTTTGATTTAGAAATATGTTTCTTAACCTTTGTTTTACCTTCAGGTTGAGAAATCCTTTTTGTTTTAGGCACCTATTTCTCAACAAGTTCTGGTTTCATCTTATCATTTCTTCGGTAAACTCCTTTAGGTTTGTAAGTTGGTTTTGGAGTTTTGGCCACATTCCAATTTTCGTCAACAGGCTTTGTCACCGGAGCTTTTGTGTTTAAAACCTTAGACTATTGAGTCTTCATTTGTTTTGAACTCTGCTTCCCCTAAGACAAAGCTTGTTGTTTTTAATTTTTATTTCCACCTGTCATCATTATCTGCAACATACTAGTCCGTGGGTTTTGCGGATAGTATGGTTGATAAGGTCTATTCAGACAATTTGCAGCGAAATGCCCTGGTTTTCCACAATGAAAACAATTCATAAGTCTAGGCCCATTCACATGACTATAGACATACGAACGCCTTGGGTAAGACGACTTCCATTATCATCCCATTTGTGTATTAAATGTTTTGGAACTTTTTCAGGTTGCGTAATTAAACAAAATTGTTCCGATTTTGATTTGTTCGTTCTGTTATTAGTAGACACAACGTGGGGATAAGGAACAAATTCCTTGGGCTTAGACTCACGACCAGTTTTAGTGTTAGGCACATGAATTTTAAAACCATTAACTACTTCATTAGAATTAGAAACATGCTTTGATGACATAGACAACACCAATTGTTTTGATTTGGACGCATTAAGTTCAGACACAGATGCCAGAATATCGTCCTTAGGTAAATCAGAAATTGAACTACTAGACTCATGACACTCTTTGACTCTCAAGCATTCGGCACCCTCCCCAGAAACATTTTTGATCCTTACTTCATCTGCACATGAAACAAAAACGTCAGAAATACTAACATTATCATTTAATGGTTCCTGAGATGGACTCGGTTCACAAGTGAATGCCACCATTTTTTTCTGATTACCCAAACCATAGATCATATGTTTCTCATTTTCTAGCTCTTCTTCAGTCATGAGTTTCACACCAACCAAAACACTATCTATGGGAGGTCCTGCTTCATGCATTTCTGATTTAGATCTATCTACCTGATCCTCCTCATAGATCATGCCTATTATATCTCTAGACACAGGTTGGGGAACACCATTCTTATTTTTTTCAGATGAACTAATTCCTATTCCTCCTTTATCCTTACCAAATCGAACATCAGTTATGCAGGTGGACAATGACTTACCAGCTTGGAGCATTCTTTTGTTTCTCATCTGATTCACATCTAATTTCACTTGCATCTCATTGTTCTTATGTTTAAGTTCATCTACCTGCTTCCTAAGCTCAGATATTTCTAACTTAGCATTGTCATACAGGACAGACTTCTGAGAGGCAAGGGTTTGGTATTTCTCTATATCCAGTTTCTGGGCTTTGACTTTCTCCTCACTCTTTTTCCCATCTACCCTTAAACGAACTTTTAGAACATTGCATATCAAATAATTCTATCTCACTATTCTTCCAAAGTTGTCTAAGGCCAGGAATTAAACGTGCACAAGTGAGATTAGTACATACCTTTGTGTTGTTGACCTCGGCTGCAAATGCTTCCTTGTCTTCAACCAGGTTCTCTTCCTTATCTCCTGACTTCTCCTCAGTGACCACAAACGCATGCTCCTCCTTAGAATCATTCTCCATCTTAGCACGAGATAAACTGAGTTCCTTTATCTCCGAAGCCCATTGATATTCCCCACAATCTTGCACAACCAAAGCCTTTGTCTTTGCCTTTCCCTTAGCATCTCCATCTTTCTTTTCTTCTGGTTTCTCCTTCTTTGGCTTGGTGCATTCCCTTGCAAAATGCCCGTACTCATCACAGTTGAAGCATCTGAGCTTGCTCTTATCAAAACCCATCCTTATCATATCTTGATCCTTCCACACATTCTTCCCTGTTTTTGCCATAAACTTCTTGGCGCGGAAAACTGCCATTGCCATTTTCCAGGAAACATCAAGCATTTCCACATCTTCAGGATTAATCTGGTTCAGTTCACATGACAACATCTCAGTAGGTACCAATGTTCCAGTTACAAGGGCATGATAACTATTCATAAATCCCATTCCAAGAGCAAAGTTGGGATGATTTGTAGCATTTGCCTCATCAGGGTTGACCGTTCCACTAGAATTAGCTTGGGATCGAGCCACGAATGCAGTTGACTTTGTGTTTGAACTCGAATCACTTGCAGATGAACTTCCAGCCTGTTTTGACCCTACTTCTTCAGATAAGAGAGCCTGATTCAGTTTTCCTGCCATACTAAGTGAACTTAGATGATTCAGCTCTCTCTGTTTATCATCAATCAGCTTTGACTTCAGTTTGTAATTAGCTCATCAACAGATAACTCATCTAGCTTGTTGTTGTCTTTGATTATTGAAATGTTGGTATTCCAGGACTTGGGCAAACTGTTCAAGAGTTTCATATTTTTATCCTCCAGTCTGGGTTCAACGTCGTAGCTTGACATTTCAGCAATTAAGGACACAAATCTTTGAACTTGAGCTTCAAAAGACTCTCCTTGAATGTGATTGAACAAATTGAACTTCTGCTTCAGCATCTGTTTGCGGCTTGCCTTCATATCGGGATTTCCTTCATATGCCACCACCAGAGCATCCTAGAGTTTCTTTGCAGTGTTATATTTTTTAAACCCTTGAGCAATCTCAGGAGTCAATGCCATTTTCATAATAGCATATGCTCTCTCGTCCTTGTTACATTTTTCCCAATTATCATCCATGTATTCTGCTTCAGTTTTCACCACCCCAACTTTTCCTGCTTCACTGTGAGTAGGAATGAATGGCCCATTAATAACTGATCTCCAAAGTCTCAAGTCAACACTTTTCAAATGGTATTGAAATCTGTATTTCCATTTAAGAAGGTTGTCAGTAGATGTGAGTCTGGGAGGACGGGTAGTCGATCCAATCTCAAAGTCTAGTTTTTGATACATACTAGGTTCAAACTCCATAATGAAAGCTTAGGAAACTTAAGAAAAGGAAGTCTAAAAAGAGTTTCCGATCATAATCAATAGTTTACATTAGAAATGTTCTTCAACAGCCTAGCCGATCGAGAACACGATTCCGATTGTAATCTCAGTCGTAAACTACTCCGGGTCGTAAACAAGGTCATGAACCCAATTCCGATCGCAATCTCAGTCGTGAACTACTCCGGGTCATAAACGAGGTCGTGAACACCCAAAGTCTTGAACTTGAAATCATAAACCCCTATTACGCGATCGTAAACTTCCAAAAATCAAAGCTTGAAGTCGTAAATACCAATTGCCAGCTCACAAACACAAATCCGATGAAGAACAACGATCGTAAATGCTTGAAGATGTTGTAACCACTAAGAACAGCCCAGAAATTTCAGCAAACTTCCACTTTTTCCAGCCAAACACTCGAATCTAATATCGTGGAACCTCGAATCAGATGATTCTTGGCTCTGATACCAATTGTTGGTCCCAAAACAACAATCGTTCACGATATCTTTATCACAAACAAGTGCGGAAACCTTGTTTGTGAATGATTCGACTAGAAGATGATGAAATAGACTTGATATGAGACGAAGACAAAGCAAAACAATCAAATCTTGAATGAAAACCAATCAATCTTCCATTAAAAATAGTTCACGATCGGAAATACAAAGAAGAACAAGAAAATCGTAAACCGAAAAAACTAGCTACAATCATTAACTCATCGGTATTTATACTACCCTTACAATTAACCTAGCCAGGATCATAAACACATTAAGGAAGACCGACACCCAATATGACCGAAGACATGTAATTTTTGCTTATGCTTTGGTTGCTTGGTCTAAAAAGATTTTATACACCAACTAAGCTACCAAAATAGTTTTAAATAAGTTTAAAACTAAATTTTGCAATCGCTTGGTAACAAGTTCTAAAAGCGGTTTTACAACTTGATTACAAATCATAACCAAGTAAATGAGTTTTCTCAAATTAATAATTTCATTAAACTCACGTAATTAATAACTTTTTTATTAGTTTATATATATTTTTTGCTTATGCATATTGCAAAAACTTAGTCATTAATATTATGTTATTCAATTGACTGTCACGAGTGATGATCTATCAAACGACCGCCAATTAAAACTTGCTTATAATAATCCTATTCGATGAATTATAACCAGTAGTCTATGCGTTCATAAATTAAGTCTAACTTGGAACATAATTGCCTAAACTTCAGTGTTGGAGCTACAGCACCACACTTGGCATGTAGAGTATCTTCCAAGGAGTGGATGTTGCAGGTACAACACCGCAGCCACACACTGACCATTTAGTACATCTACTACTTTCTTTTTAAGTACTCATAGTGTTGGAGCTATAGCACCGCAGTGTTAGTGACTTGCAAACAAAGTGGGCATGGATGAGGCTAGACTAAGTTAAAAACCATTAAATAACATAATTGTATACCTGGTTTCATGATTCCTGCTTATGAGATGACCATGCAAACGTGTCATGCAAGACATGATAAATGTAACTAGATCATATGACCCACTAGTGATTATTTCCTTCTTGATTGCAAAGACACGTCCATCAACATACTCATAACCAATTCACTCGTTTAGTGAACTGGCAGATGACATGTTCAGAGTCTACTCACAAATGTGTAAGAATCTTGAGGCTCATTAACAATGAATCATGTAGTACTTCATGAACTACGATAGGTGATTGTGGTAAATGTGTTCATGTTTTGAACAATAAAAAATCTTGACTTGTTCGACTTTTAAGCCCTTTTACAATGAAGTCATTAACCAGCTTGATTCAACCACCAAGACATGTGATTGTAATTGTGATTGATAATACTTGAAGCTTGGAATTCCTATAATCAAATGAAATACATGAGAAAAGTCTCATAAGTACATATTTCACCTGCATTTCCCTACGGGTAATCACGTGAAGGAATCAAGCATCACCTGTTGAAGCTTAGCTGAGGAAATGCATGCCATTCAATCCCTTGCAACCAAAACATCCTATTAATCCACCACTAGTGTTGAAAAAGTATTCTCATAGAAACAAACAGTTCTTGCAGGATACTACATTCAATAACAGACATTACTTCCATCATCCAAAGGTAATTAAGATTCCATACAGAAGGAAGGAAATGGTTCCTTAGATTCTGAGACTATAACGGAACTAGAAGTAAATACTGTAAGTCTTGAAATAGTTCAAAGACTACTTATGTTGTTCATAACAATTATCTCCCTGACCAATAAAAGGTTGTTGCTTTAATCACAATTTGAAAAACAAGCTTTCACAGTTATGGATTGACTTTTTTTTGAACTTGATAAACATCTTGCCTAACTAGAAGCTTCCAAAACATATCACTTGTAGATCGATCTGTCAATTTGCGATATCAGTTCTAGAATCTTATGAGGGCTAAATGCCCTGAACTCCGAGATAACACTTATGCAAAGTATATGAATAAAATATTCAAACAAATTAACGCACGACTTATTGCGTAAGACAATATTGAACTCAAAGCGTGAACTCTAAATCTATCTTGTCGTTCATTGCTAAAGGATCATGGTTGATCAAGATATTAACCAATTTAATCTCGTACCTTTATTGCAAGAAATAGACATCTCTTGAAGATGATTAAAATGGTTAAACAAGATTTTGAGAAAACTGTGTTCACATAAACACATGTGGGAGTACTATATATGTTATCTTCATCTTGCATAACAATAACATAATGAAGAAATTGTTGTGGTTAAATGAGTTTAACGTAAATATGGATCTGTGTTCAAATAAAAGCAAGTGGGAATACTATGTTAATCTTCATCTTGCATGATGATAACATAATGAACAAATTATTAGGGTTAAATGAGTTTAACATAAATATGGATCTCATGGCACAAATAAACCTAAGGGAGTGAGTCATATATATATATATATATATATATATATATATATATGAGAGAGAGAGAGAGAGAGAGAGAGGATAAAATGAAAACCTCTCCGAGTTTGAAAAACCATAAAAACCAAGCTAAAAAATTTGATTTTTGTTCCGATTTTTTTTATGGTGATTCTCTAAGTTAAAAAACCCCCTTTATGCAAAAAAATAAAAAAAAAAACCTAGTAATTTTTTTTTAAACTCGGAGAGGTTTTCATTATATATATATATATATATATATATATATATATATATATATATGGGGTTAGGTTCAAATGAGAACTTTTTCTTTTGAGAACTTCTGAGAACTAAATCTCAACCACAAATTTCAGGGGGGGGCCACTACAATTCATGGGAGAGGGGATTCATGTAAATAAACTTGTGGCTCAAATTAGTTCTTTTTAGTTCTCAAATCAAATTGGTTTTCAAAGGATCCTCTCCCTATATATATATATATATATATATATATATATATATATATATATATATATATATATATATATATATATATATATGTACTAGTATTGTGCCCGCGCGTTGCGACGACGGTATTTTTACAATGCGTTATTCATCATTTGTCAGAGCATTGTGGCGGATCGACAATTTAAAATGTGGTGTTCGTTTCTATTAGTGTCATGTGATACGATGACAATTTACGACGCAATATTCGTTTCTATTAGCATGATGCGATTCAGCGAAAATTTACAACGCTATACTCGTTTTCTGTATAACCGTACGGCAACGGTAAAATTATATGACGTGATATTCTTTTCTCCAAGACCCAACTAAAATCTTAACGGTCATTACTCACTTGTACTTATAGAACAATAAACATTTAAGTGAAAACCCAACTTAATACTTTCATTTGCTGATAGAAAAGCCTCTACAATTTGTAGACATTTTACATTTACATCCAAAGCTATATTTTTATTTGAAAAAAAAATGATTTTTTCGGTATAGTCTATGCAACCATATACAAAGATACCATTAAAGTTTGGTTCAGTTAGTTCGGTTAATCGTGATTAAGTAATAAATTAATTCAGTAACAGTTAAGGTTTGATCACCTTAGCGAGCTAGGGGTACAAAGAGTCAAATACCTATTCTAAGTAAAGATTCTGAAGATCAATTCAATTAACTGTTAAGGTTTGAGTTATCAAAGCTAAATTTATTTCTTTGATCCGTTGCAAGCATGGGAATTAGAGATTTTAAGTTAGTTAAACGACCAAAACTATTGCCTGGAGTGTCGCGAGGCTTTGACTGGGGAGTTGACTACTCATAGCTAGACCTTGAAGATCATAACTTGCATCAGGAAGAGCCATAAGTTAGGCATCGACGGAGCCCAGATGATATGACCCGCTGATCCATCTAAGATAAGGACGATATTTCTACACCAAATATTTAAAAGGATTTTAAAAAGTTAGCATAGAAAATAAGTGAAATTTCAGGGTACCTGAAGATTGTTGGCGACATTTTCTCTTCTTAGACCTAGAACGTTCATCAGCTCCAAGATTTTCTTCGGATCAACTTCTGCAATGATACTAGATTCATAAAATGTATATCTTGTCGATATTTAAGAAAGAATATACCATAAGGTATTTAAGTTAATGCTGTAAGAACACATTCAAATGTGTAAAGCTGCATTGAAATAAACAAGATGATTATTGGCTATAAGAAGCACATGATGTTTAAAATCCCAGTTGGCCTACCTGTACAAAACCTGATTTGTGCATCCCATAAAACCAAGATCCTAAAAACCATTTATAAATTGGTATTCGGAAAACCCGTCTTAAAGCAAATAGGTAAAGGTTGTCATATAACATTCATAGATTAAAGTGAAAGTAATAAATATGACGACATTCAACCTTCTTTTATTAATTTGAATGACATTGGTCTAATAAACAGAAAAATACAAACCAAATAACTAACCATGTTAAGTAACTGAGGGTCTTTAGAATCCAAACTAATGTCATGTGTTTATCAGTTGTCATATAACCCAACCATTAAGGTTTCTAAGCATAATATACATATATATGTATATAGTCAAAGTAACTTTGTTTAGGCATATGCTATTCACAATAGCAATGCTAAAATAAGGTAATTGTAGGGGGTTCAAAGAAGAACAAAAAGAAAATTAAACACAAAAAGAAGAATCAAATAAGAACAAAATGATTTTTATAAGAAAGTCGAGGTACCTGGCTGAATCCATCTGGCCATGAAACTTAAACTGCATAGTTCCCCATGGGTCGAATTTCTTCAGGTTCTATGTCTTCTAGGATGTCACCATACTACAGTTTTTGCTTGCCAGTCCATTCATCCTGTCCCATGCGTACAATAACATTAACCAATTCGTTAAAGAAAAAGAAACCAAAAAAAGAGTTGTGCTCGCATATACTAAGTTACTAAGTGGTTGATCTTATGGTATTTTTGGTAACCATTAGAACAATACACTCCTAGCAAATGAGACAGGGTAAAACGAACTTGTGTTAGGCAGGTGGACTTCAAGGGGGTTAATGGTTGGTTGATCTTATAGTTATGGTACTTTTATATACAGTTATAGTTTTCAAGATAATTATGATTTTTTATAGCAAGCTAAAGATTGGCATACCACACTCTGGCTAAACGCTCATTACATCTAACAGTTGCAGGATGTAGAAGGAACTCTTTATTTGACTCAGGCAATTTCACCTAGATTGCCTTAATAGACTTATCATACATAACAGCTGTCAAAACTGAAAAGGAAGACAGCTGCCCTTGTAAATACAATTATACAAATGCATGCTTAGTTTTTACAATGAAATTCTACCTTGTTGGCGAATCTTTTCACATTTTTGTACCACACAAACTCCGAGATTCTGGAATATTTCAGCAACATCACCTTGAGGATCAGCCACCACTTCAAGCATTCTACTATCCCCAGAAGCAGAAAGCTGTTCAAGTGGGAAGTTTTAAGTTTCTAGATGGCTTTCATCGTAAACATATAGTTAAAAAAGGTATAAATGCATATGAACTGATATGGGATAAGATGATTAAAATTACAGTTGGTCTGATTGGAAGCTCAAACAGATGTGGGGTTCCAACCTGCTCCACAACTTGCAGTCACAAATGGATCATGTTAATACAGAACATGGTACCTTCTATTAGTACACAAGTAAGTCCATCATCATCATACAAGACCACCAATTATAGCGCAAGATAATTCTCGATTTAAATCTTGGTATCTTGAGCTTTATGGATACAGTTTTACAATTTTGATCTATTTACTTTTGAACTGTCTAACTTGAACTCGTTCTATCTCAAACTGGTTGGATTTGTTAAATTATATTGTAACAAGATTGGTTTGGTAATCATAGTTACATCTAAATCAGTATTTATTTATTAATTTAAAAAATGGATAAAAAGTATTCATGGGTAAACCCAACCTTGTACAGCCCATTTCACCTGTACCAAAAATAACCCGTTTCATTCCAAACCCGCACTATCTCATTACCCAGACTAACCATCTTGCCACCTATAGTATTTACTATTTTAGTTAACTTTACCTGTGATCCTGATCCTCTACCAAATAGGTAAAATCATTTCGCACCTGCATCAAAGTGGCACATGTTTTCAACTTCTTTGTATATATAATGGAACGAAAAAATAATTTTAAAAGGACGGTAGAAAGAATAAATCGAGGATTACTCACATTTAAGAAGAAAAGGCCCCACTAGGAAGCTTTCATAATGTTTAGAAGATCCCGTGAGCAAAGTGATGATCTTGATAATCAACCTGTTGTGACAAGATCAAAACACCTTTATAAAAACTCGCTAACTTATAACACATATCTTATATTTAGTCTCATCATCGCTCTCTCATTAACTCAACGCGAATCCTCTCGATTTCATTAACTCACAGAATCCAAATTCATTCCATAGTTCGGTGTAAAAATCGCGATTCCTATTGAATCTCACTGAATCATCATCATATTTCAATTCGATTTCAGGTATCTTGTTCAATACTCCAGTCGATTTCATCCACTTTATTTCCTAAGTTTGAAATTCAATGATTTCATTGCGATTTTGATTCTGCTATTCTGTTTTTTAGATATTCGTAGTTGCATATGGATTTATCTGCTGGTGCTCGTAGTTTAATTGAAGATCATGCACCTGTTGATGATGTATTCGTTGATGTCGGTGATGATTTTGATATTGAACTCATCGACAAACAAAATTTACTTACTAAGGTCACTGGATCAATCACGTCCTCCAATTTTGCATCATCGTCCACATCGTCTTCATCAGAATCTCGATCTGCACCTCCTATGGTGTTCATAGGTGCTGAAGAACATGGTAACAGTCTATTATACTTGAATGATCAATAGTTCACATGTGCATCTGTTTAATTTGTGCTTTACTTTTGTTATATATTATTTTTATAACTATGCTTTGTTATAATCTGATATCGTCATGTTGCTATTTATTATGTGGTTCTGTGTTTGACCATGATATTGTTGTCAAATTTGTTTTTGCTAATTCATTATGATTGCACATGTGCACCAAAACTGTATTTGTTTCTCGAATATGTATTATTCATCCAATTGTTGCAATTGTATTATCTTAATGCTTTTTTTATTTAGTTATGTGCCTGATCATGCTATATTAATGAGTCACATGTGCTATTGATATCATATTATTATATTGTTATCTTAATGAGTCACATGTGCACCAAATCTGTATTGTTCCCCAAATCTTTAATGCTCTTCCAAATTTGTCATCATAGTGTTTTTTATTTTTATTTTATTTCTATGTATCATTTGGTCAATATAATTTAGATACGATTTGTATTCAAATTACTCTATCAAGATTCTATTAGTTTATTCAAAGTGCACTTGGACATTAACTAGTTCTTTATCTCAATATCATATCAAATATTCAATATCTACTATTTTGCTTAGCTTTCTATAGATTTCTATTTAATGCACTCTATTTTATTTTTTCCATCTTTTTAATTCATGAAATACAATGTTATTCTTTCCTTGTGCTTATCAATTTCCCAGTTTTTATATATATATATATATTTTAGTAATCAGTTAGTTTGTTCTTCTGCTTACGTGTCTTTTACATCTGTTTTTTTATGTTTGTGTTCAGATGGTGCTCGTAGCAGTGTTTATGCTACTTCTAACGGTACTAGATATTGGAAGCCTGATGTGGATCCTTCTCATGTCCCTATTTTGTATTCGGTTTTTGATAGTTAGGAACGTGTGACTGAGATGTATGATGCTTATGATGCTTGTTAGTGCATGAACCTTGTGTGGTCGTTACTGTTCGAATTGACGAACAGACAGATTTGAGAATGGACAAGATCTGGGGTCCGAACCCTAACCGAACTCCAAGTTCGGGGGTGTCCGAAGGTGGTCCGAACTCCAGGTTCGGAGCAGGTTCGGACCGGGTTCGGAGGTACCCCAGTTCGGACAGAAAGTTTAGTATAAATAGTGTTATCTTTGTATTTATGTGGAAGTTTTTGTCGAGTGTCTGTGTGGTTGAGAGGGGAGGTTCTGTCCAACCTCCCCTAGAGCTTAAACGTTTGTATACTCCTTCGGTCTTGTAATCATTCGACACGAATCAATGACAAAACTTCCTTCTCATCCATAGAATCGATCCGTATACGGTTTTCAGTTGGTATCAGAGCTGTTGGCTCTTTCTATGGTCGAAATCTATCGTTTTTCTTCATTTCGAGACGTTAAACCTTGGGTTAGGGGTGATTGAAAGTGCTTCTGATTGATTTTCAATCAATCGATTCTTTCTGAGTCATGTTGTTACCTAACAGAAGCCTCTAGATGTCAAAATTCGATCAAATTCTGATTCTGGTGCGATTTCAGAAATTTCCAGTTCGAGTTCGGACAAGGTTCGGCAGAAGAACAGATCTGAAAAATAACCGTTCCGAACTCCAGGTTCAGACGTCCGATGGTCAGGTTCGGAGGAGGTTCCAAAGGTCAGGTTCGGACTAGGTCCGAAGGTCAGTTTCGGAGAGGGTTCGGAGGATCGGGTTCGGAGGTAGTTCGGACAAGGTTCGAACGAGCTCGGATGCACGGCCCCAACCAGGGGCTCTGCCCCTTGGATCCCGCCAGGGGCTGCCGCCCCTTGGACCCCGCTTCTCAGGGGCGCTGCCCCCGAACCCCCATTAGGTGGGAATTTCAAAGAAGCGGATCAGTTATCGGGTTTACCCTTGATTCGGTAGCTGTGGGGTGTTATGTTTGAAGAAAATCTAGATTCCGATACTTGTTACGAGTTAGTGATCGAATTTCAAGAAATGAGTTTGTGGGTAGTCATTGTTCTTGATGATGGACAGAGATTCAAGAATATATGTTTCTGATGATGGACATAGATTCGGAGACATGGTTATGATTACTTGGGAACGTTTGTCGGAGATTATCATTCTACGCAAACTGAAGATTAAAGAGATTAAAGATTCCGTTGTGGGCTACTTAAGTTTATCATTCCACTACAAGAATGCGGGGTTGGAATCATAAGTAATCGAAGATTTGAATATGTCACTTGTTTAGGGGGAAACTGGGGACCCTAAAAACTTTCAAAGTTTCGTAATTGAAAAAGTGAATATTCAAAAGAAATCAGTTCAGGGATGATGGTGGGTTTTGATCTTCATGGAAAGGTGGTATATTCTGATGTTCGTGTGAACCGATATGTCAAAGTTTTCAATTATGGTCTGGAACTCTATCATATGCCCGATACTTTCTTGAGTTGTGAAGACTTGGTCAGATTCCAGTCTGCAACGAGATATACGTTTACCAGAGTAATATATTGGGATGGATTTGATGCTGAGGGGAATTTTCGTGATTGAAGATGCTGATCGTGTTTGTTTTCATAAAGATAAGAATGTGTTACAATTCGGTGAAGATTGAAGTTTATTATCAAGATGCAGTGATGTTCGTGTGTTTTTACAATTTCCGAATACAACTTATGAAGTGAACCATTATCATACATTCCGGTTCCAATTGGATGGTTGTGCTTGAAGCTAGGGGGAATTTTATTGGTTGTGGAGATTGTACAAGACTCGAACCGTTTCCTGCATACCTGAAGTTTCAGTCCAAGGGGAGTTTGCTGATAATCAAGATTCAAGATGTAGCAGACTGACTGATGAAGATTGCTAGAAGATCAATGTCTGGATTCGACAGTAACACCCAAGGGGGAATTTGTTAGTGCATGAACCTTGTGTAGTCTTTACTGTTCGAATTGACGAACAGACAGATTTGAGAATGGACAAGATCTGGGGTCCGAACCCTAGCTGAACTCCAAGTTGTGTCCGAAGGTGGTCCGAACTCCAGGTTCGGAGCCGGTTCGTACCGGGTTCGGAGGTACCCCAGTTCGGACAGAAAGTTTAGTATAAATAGTGTTATCTTTGTATTTCTGTGGAAATTTTTGTCGAGTGTCTGTGTGGTTGAGAGGGGAGGTTCTGTCCAACCTTCCCCATAGCTTAAACGTTTGTATACTCCTTCGGTCTTGTAATCATTCGACACGAATCAATGACAAAACTTTCGTCTCATCCATAGAATCGATCCGTATACGGTTTTTCAATGCTAATGCTGGTTTCTCCACCCGTTTAGGCACACACCGAAAGGTTGATGAGGTTACTACACACAGATATGTGTTGTGTAACAAAGCTTCCAAGCCAAAGCTTCAAAATTTGATTCTATGAATCTCGAGCCAGCATCTACTTCAAAGCCTAGTCGTTCGTCCTTGACTTGTTGTACTGCATGTATACGGACCAAGTACAATCCAGAGACTCAGCTGTATACTCTTTACAAGTTCCTTGAAGCCCACAATCATGAACTTGTTGGCCCTGAATTCATGGATTTTACTTCCAAGCGGCGTAAACTTGATTTTACTTCTCAACAGTTTATCCACCAGCTTAGCCTCAACAAAATTGGCCTTTCATAAGGTTCAGTGTTCTTTGAAGGGCGGTCATCACAACGTTCATGGTTCTAAAACAGAATACAAAACTTTGCTCGAGCGATTCGTATCTTCATTGGCGACATGGATGCCAAACTTGTTATGGATACTCTAGAAGAACGTACTAGAAATTTGCATAACTTATTTATGAGTCTTTAGTTGTTAATAACGAGCTGCAATCGCTTTTCTGGGCTGATGACGTTTCAAGATGCAACTATGTAGCGTTTGGCGAAGTTCTTGCATTTGATGCTAGTTACAAGACTAAGTAGTAAGCACATTTAAATAGATCTGTTATTATATTATATTCCCTTGAACAGGTTATTCACATGTGCATCAGAGTTATAACTTTAATTGTTTTTTTAGATATAGGATGATTTTCGTGCCTTTTACCGGTGTTGATCACCACAAAAAGTGTGTAACTTTCGGTGTCGGCTTGATATCGGATGAGACGACTGAGTCTTATATACGGTTGCTTCAATGCTTTCTGAAAGCCCATGTTACTCAGCCTAGGTTGGTCCTTACTGACCAAGATGGCACAATGAAATCTGCTATTGAAGTTGTTTTTTACTAGTCTGCCCATAGATTATGCATGTGGCACATCATGAGGAAGCTTCCTTCCAAGGTGCGTACAATTCTTTTTATATATAATTCTTTATATTTTCGTTAATAAGTGATCATTGTTACCATCATGTTAATTTTTTATATATTATTTGTATATCTTACATTTTTTACTTTCCGTTGTTATGTATTGTAGATTGAAGATGACGCGATAGATAATGCAGCCCTTCGTAGAGCCATTCACAAACTTTTTTGGAATCTGATAATGAAGCCATGTGAATTTGAAGAAAATTCGCAGTTGCTTATGGCAGAATATGGATTGGCTGATCACGAATGGCTTACCACTATGTACAACATGCGATCCGACTGGATCCCTGCGTACTTTAGAGACCTTCCTATGTGTTGTCTGACGAAGACAACATCAACATGCGAGAGTTCTAACGCGGTTTTCAAGGTTAACTCCAGTGGTGGCAACACCTTGTTGCAGTTCCTTATGTGTTTTGACACCGCCATTGATGCGCAGCGTAATAACCAGCGGAAGCTCGAGTTTGATACAAACACAACTGTACCCGAGATGCACACCCGTCTTCCTATTGAAAAACATGCTGCAAGTTTGTACACGATCATAGTCTTTAAGGAAGTTCAGAAAGAAATTGAGCGAAGCGTCTACCAGTGTTCGGGTGGCTTGACGCGAACTGTTGGTATGCGCTTATCCTTTTAATGCACATGTGCACTTTTTCAATCTATACTATTATTGGACTTATTTAAATTATTTGTTTATTAGTTGATGCTTTCTGAAACACATGTGTGCATTTCTTGTTGTTAATGATTTCATTTTTAGACTGTGTTACATCTTTATATTAAGTTTCATAATCTATAAATATGATGCACATGTGCACTGCTTTTATTCTGACCATTATGTTTATATTTAATAGGTTTCCCTTGATCTTGCTGTTGGAATTTACAGTGGGATCCGGGTTACCGATTTTAATTTTATTAAAACCGATTTATTAATTAAATTAATTCTAAATTAATTTGGCAGCGGAAACGATTAAAACGCGGATGCAACTGTAACAGGATCAATCACCGGAACACGACAAACACAGAAAAATTATATTTATTTAAAATAAATAAATAAATAATTATCTAACGAATTACATATACCTTGGCGGGATCCGAGCAACCGCTCGAGACACCCGGATTCAACGGGCTCGCGCTAGGACGAACTGAGACGTCTGACTCGAACCTTCGAGACAAGTCATCGACGGCGACTGGCGGCGGCGGCGGTAGTGGCGGCGGTGGTGGTAGGGATACCACCAGTGGTGGTGACAAAATCTTCTCCGTCGGGATGGCCGCCGGAACGGATCCCACGACGATCGAATCGCCGTTATGGCTGGCAGTTACGCGACAACGTTAGGCTACAATCAAAGAATGTTCTTTAGTAGAAAGGAGTTCGAATATGCATCTCAGGTCTAAGGATACATTAGAGCATGCATTTAATCAAGCAAGCAAGACTTCCATGTTTGCGTTGCATGATGCGAGTTACGTCCAACGTCATTCACCAATGAGGTCTGTGAGTTTGAACGTTAAACAACTTTAAAGTTCAACTAGTCACAATAGTCTTTCTTTAGTATAGCTCCCACTATCTAATCGACTACGGACATTTAGGACAAGAACTTATTGTCCATGGATTAAACGTACAAATATGAACACAGTTATGTAATTCATTATTGCATAAAACAGATGGAATAAGAATAATATAGATAACTGTTGGTGTTCATACATCCAAATACTGAATCAAAACATGTCTTTAGCTAATCTAAGCCCTATCGCTTCTCTGTGGCGTATATGAGTCTCCTGAGTCATAGGCTTAGTAAAGGGATCAGCTAAGTTTTGATCTGTGTGTACTTTGCTTATTTTGATTTCATTTCTGTCGACTACTTCTCTTATGTAGTGGAATTTCCTCAGGACGTGCTTGGCCATCTTATGGGACCGTTGCTCTTTGGCTTGAGCTATAGCTCCTGTGTTATCGCACAGCATCTCGATGGGCTGCCTAATACTTGGCATAGCATCGAGATCGGATATGAACTTCTTCATCCACACGGCTTCTTTAGCAGCTTCTAAGGCGGCTATGTATTTGGATTCAGTAGTAGAATCAGCTACTACTGGCTGTTTTGAGCTTCTCCAAGAAACAGCCCCTCCGTTAAGAGTGAATACGAATCCCGATTGTGAGCGAGAGTCATCTCGGTCAGTCTGAAAACTAGCGTCAGTGTAACATCTTACAGTGAGCTCCTCATCAACACCCCCGAATACGAGAAACATATCAGTGGTGTTTCTCAAGTATTTCAGTATGTTCTTTACAGCCGTCCAGTGAGCTAGTCCTGGCGTCTGTTGGTACCGACTTGTCACGCTTAGTGCATACGAGACATCCGGTCGTGTGCAGAGCATGGCATACATGATAGATCCAATAGCAGAGGCAAATGGGATCGATGCCATTTGGCTTATCTCGCGCTCCGTTTTAGGTGCTTGAGATTTGTCCAAGATCGTTCCCTTAGTCATTGGAACGGTTCCTTTCTTGGAGTTGCTCATATTGAACCGAGCTATGATCTTATCTATGTATGTGCTTTGACTGAGTCCCAAGAGGCGCTTAGATCGATCTCTGTGAATTTTGATTCCCAGAATGTAAGCGGCTTCTCCAAGGTCTTTCATAGCGAAACAAGATGAAAGCCATTTCTTAACTTTGTTAAGCATGGGTATGTTGTTCCCTATGATCAATATATCGTCCACGTACAGTACAAGGAACGATACAGCGCTCCCACTTGCCTTTCTGTAAACACAAGGCTCATCTTTGTTTTGTTCAAAACCAAACTCTTTGACCTTTTGATCAAAACGAAGATTCCAGCTTCGAGATGCTTGCTTGAGTCCATAAATGGACTTGCTTAGTTTGCAAACCTTGTTTGGATTCTCTGGATCGACAAAACCATCAGGCTGAACCATGTAGACATCTTCTTCGAGCTGTCCGTTCAGGAAGGCGGTTTTAACGTCCATTTGCCATATCTCATAGTCATGGTATGCGGCTATGGTAAGGAGAATCCTGATCGATTTGATCATGACAACGGGTGAAAAGGTCTCATCATAATCAATCCCTTGAGTTTGAGTGAAACCTTTCGCTACAAGCCGTGCCTTCTAGGTTTGCACATTTCCATGCATGTCAGTTTTTCTTTTAAAGATCCACTTGCTCCCTACTGCCCGTGTACCGGGGGGTAGCTCAATCAAGTCCCAGACGTGATTGTCACGCATGGATTGCATCTCAGTGTTCATGGCTACAAGCCATTTATCAGATTCCGGATCCGATATAGCAGCTTTGTAATTAATAGGCTCATCGTTAGAATCGGCTATTAACAGAACATCAAAGGCCTCATGATATCCAAGGTATCTATCAGGCTCATATCGTATTCTTTCGCTCCTACGAACGCTTGTGCTTGTGTTTGGGTCTGATGGTGCGACAACAACTTGTCGGTCAGACGCAGCGACCGTTTCAGGGTTAGGTGTATCTCGAATTTCTTCAAGATCCACTGGATCACTATTTGTTCCTCGAGTAAGGAATTCTTTCTCAAGGAATTTACCTTTCCTTTTGATGGAAACGGTGTTTGCATCAGGATGGTAAAAGTAATAACCAGTATTACAATAGTATCCAACGAAAGTTACCTTTTCGCCTCGGGGATCAAGCTTATTGTCAGATTCACTGGTGACATAAGCATCACATCCCCATACCCTGAGGTATGATAGTTTAGGAAGATAACCATGCCATATCTCATATGGGGTCTTCCCCACTTTCTTGGTCGGTGCCAGATTTATTAGGCGAGCAGCGGTCAAGATGGCATATCCCCAAAAGGAATGTGGCAAGGTGGTCCTGCACATCATCGATCGAACCATGTTGAGCAAAGTTCGATTTCTCCTTTCACTAACCCCATTTAACTGGGGTGTGCCAGGAGGAGTAGGTTGTGAAACGATTCCACATTCCTTCAGATGATTCAGGAATTCAGCGCTTAGGTATTCTCCGCCTCTATCGGATCGAAGTATTTTAATAGAACGATTTAACTGATTTTGTACTTCGTTTTGAAACTCTTTGAACTTTTCAAAAGTTTCAGGTTTGTGTTTCATCAGATAGACATAGGCATATCTGCTGTAGTCATCGATGAAAGTCACGAAGTACCGTTCACGATTTCTCGTCTCGGTTCGAAAGGGTCCACACACATCGGTGTGAATAATGCCTAACAAGCCTTGGGCCCGTTCACCTGTATGGGTGAAGGGTGACTTGGTTAATTTACCAGATAAGCATGACTCGCATTCATCGAAGGAATCTGCGTCTTGGGATTCGAGAATGCCAGCAGTTTGCAACTTCTTGATGCGGGCCTTACTTATGTGACCAAGTCTATGGTGCCATAACGAGGATTCGTTACTATCAGTTTTGTTTCTTTTAGAAGCATGATAGAGCTGGTCGTTTGTTTGAACATCTATCTCATATATACCATGTCGAGGTTTAGCCTCGAAATAAAAGATATTATTAAGGTAAGCAGAAATCACATTTCTATTAAATTTATACCGAAATCCTTGTTCAAACAATGAAGAGACAGAAATAATGTTTCTGGATAAACCAGGTGCATATAAACAGTTAATCAAATTAACTACAAGGCCAGAAGAGCATGAAAAAGAATAAGTGCCAGCAGCAAGCACTGGGACTCTCTTCCCGTCACCAACGACGAGGTCCATGCAGCCTCGTTCTGTCTTCTTCCACTTCTCAGGTTCCTGCAAAACATTAACAATGTAATAACCACATCCAGTATCAAATACCCATAATTGGAGGAAATAGTGAAAAGTTCAATAACATTTATTGAAATACCTGATGAGCAACCCTTATTAGGGTTCTTGGTCATCTTCAGCTTTGCAAGATAAACAGGACAGTTGCGACGCCAGTGTCCCATTTTGTTGCACTCATAGCACAGGCGCTCCTCGGGAGGCTGCACCTGTGGTTTCTTGCCTTTGCCTTCTTTAACCTTCTTGGCTTTGGAGATCTTTGTATTCGCAACTTTGAGCACGTCCGGCGTGGTCCTGATCTTCACGTTGGGTATCAACGGAATAACCTCCTCGATCGACTGAGCCGAACAATTAATCGCAAGAATGCGATAATGTTCAGGCAAAGATCTGAGTACTACATCAAGAGCCATCCCGTCAGAGATGGAGTAGCCAAGGTCGATCAGCCTGTCGCGATACGCTTTCATCAGCATGACATGATCGCATGGAGAGGAGTCGTTAGCCATAGAGCAGTTCACAAATTGTGAAAGCGCATCAGCTCGCTCAGTCCTCTGACTCAATTCAAATAAATCCTTGAGTTTACGAATGATGTCATAAGCAGACATCCCCATGAAATTGTACCGATAATCCTAAGTCATGCTAGATAACATCAGGTCAGTGACGTCCTTATCATCGTCAGTGTGCTTTTGGAGCTCAGACCGCGAGTTCTCATTTAGCAAGTAAGATGGAATACTCGCGATCGGTCGGTCAATGACATAGAGTTTCCCGAAGAGCCTTAAAAGGTTCCTCAGGGTTGTCTGCCATGCGAGAAAGCCAGTCTCAGTGAAGGGGTCGAGTTGTACCATTGAACATAATGGAGGTGAGTTTTCTTTAGCCTTCTGAAAATAAGCAAAGTAAATTTAATCAGTATTTTCGATGTTTATTTTTTTCTTTAAAAATAAGTTGGTAAAGTTTATTTTTAAGAAAAATGAGAATTCGTTTAGACGACATTACTTGAGACCGCCAAATGAGCCTCAGGAGCAAGGTCGTGTAAACAAACTGACAACGGTTGTCAATTGTGAGACTCAAGTCACAACTCTCGGTATGAGGCCGCTATATACATACAATTGTATTTTGCGATACGTTTAGCCTCATCCGTGCCCACTCTAGCAATACACATCCGTGACGCGGTGTTGAAATACTCCAACACCACGAACATGCACGTCTAAAGCGATAGTAATCCTAAATGGTCGATTGTGATGACACGGTGTTGAAATACTCCAATGTCCTCACCTTAGAAGGTACCCTCGGCACCAAGTGCGGTGTTGAAATACTCCAACACTGATGCTCCGGTAAGTACGTTCCAAGTTCAACTTGAGATAGGATGGCACGAACTATCAGTTTTATGAATTACCAAATAGGGATATTAATTACTTTTAATATTTAATTACCGTCCGACACGAACGATAAAACCCTACCACCACTCGGGACAAGTAAATTAATTTAACCTAATTAAATTACTAAGTTGTCGCGAATGGCATATTGTGTGTTAAACAGCATAAGGTCTTGATCTCGCTCGAGCCATACAAGCGAGATCATAAGGGACAAATTTAAAATAAATTAAATTATATAAAATGGTGAACGATCGAGATGGCAACTCTGTGCGATCTGGAATCCTGTTCAGCTCCCACTTGCTTCGACATCCCTCTGGCGTGTGTCCAGTCTTCGACATTTGGTTACATACAAATTTACAATTACTAAAAGTACTTCTAGTAAACTAGCCCTAAATTTGTACAACTTTGAAACCCAAAATCCGGGTCCAATAAACCAAAACGAAATACAAACAATTGGGCCAACAACTTGGGCCAAACAGAGAAATACAAAACACGCCAAAACACATATTCATATATGAACATAAACATAGAGGGGTCGGTCGTAACACACAATAAAATACATAGAATTAAAATAAATAAATTAATTAATTCTAATTCGCAATTTGGATTTAAGTCGAAATTGCGAACTACCGGTCGCGAAAGGACCGGTTCTGGTTTGCGCGCGGTGATAATGGCTCTGATACCACTGTTGGAATTTACAGTGGGATCCGGGTTACCGATTTTAATTTTATTAAAACCGATTTATTAATTAAATTAATTCTAAATTAATTTGGCAGCGGAAACGATTAAAACGCGGATGCAACTGTAACAGGATCAATCACCGGAACACGACAAACACAGAAAAATTATATTTATTTAAAATAAATAAATAAATAATTATCTAACGAATTAGATATACCTTGGCGGGATCCGAGCAACCGCTCGAGACACCCGGATTCAACGGGCTCGCACTAGGACGAACTGAGACGTCTGACTCGAACCTTCGAGACAAGTCATCGACGGCGGCATCGGCGGCGGCGGAGACTGGCGGCGGCGGCGGTAGTGGCGGCGGTGGTGGTAGGGATACCACCGGTGGTGGTGACAAAATCTTCTCCGTCGGGATGGCCACCGGAACGGATCCCACGACGATCGAATCGCCGGTGATCGGAGGTGACGCGGTGGCGGCGGCCGGCGGGTATAACGGCGCGGGCCACGACGACGGGACTGGACGCGGTGGTCTCGGCTGCGCCGGCAGCGCGAGAACCACCGGTCGGTGGTCGCGCGACGGCGCGTGAGCGGCAGCGGTGGCGGCGGCGGCTCGGGATGCGGCTTCGGCTTCGGCTCGGGCTGCGGCTTCGGCTCGGGCTGCAACGGCTTCGCTCTCGAGTCGGGCGCAAATACTGGCAAGACGGGGATCCATCGGAGATTGCAAGGGATCACGGTGGAGGAGGCGGCGATCTGCGGTCGGCGGTCGGCGGCGGCGGCGGAGCCGGCTTCGGCGGTCACGGCGCAGAGAGAGAGTGAGGGAGGAGATTAGGGTTTTTTGACTGGTTCTGTTAATCCACCTCCTCCTATTAATATTAAATCGCGGACCGGGGCCTGCGAACTGGGCCCGGTCACGATCCTCCTTTAGTCCACCAACCGATCAGTCTGTTAATCCGGTAACAACTGATCGGTTCGTCTTTTAATTACCGAGTAATTTTAAACCGATAGATTTTGTCGTTTTAATTAAATAAATAATTAATATTTATTTAACTCACCATTTAGTTCGTTTATTTCTAATTAACAATTAATTAGATTTAATAGTCCGTTGACCCGGGTGTAACTCTTACGGGTCAATATCGGTCGGGTTCGTTAATTCGTCGGGTCAGGACACCATATATCCAACAGTCTCCCACTTGGACTGAAGGCGACAGTTTAACGAGCGCAGCCAGAGGCACTCTAGCTATGCATAGCTACACCAACTAATATTGACACTTTAAGTCGTTTGCCAAAGTATATCTGATTGACCATCAAGCAGACTCACGACTTGTGCATTCATTGTCATATGTTCCTTTCTGTATAAGACACTGATGAATTATGGGACATGGACTCCCATGTTTTATTCATCGATTTTCATTCTCGATATAATTCGAAGTGATCCAACAAACACACAGTAAGTTTGGGTGAGGCCTCACACTTATCACTTGGATACAACGAGGACGCCTTTATGTCTAACTGTTGCCGAAGCAAGAGTACAGAATCCCTTGTTGAGGCATACAGCTCCCACTAAACCTCAGAGCCATTCCCAAAAGTAGCCGTTATGGCTGGCAGTTACGCGACAACGTTAGGCTACAATCAAAGAATGTTCTTTAGTAGAAAGGAGTTCGAATATGCGTCTCAGGTCTAAGGATACATTAGAGCATGCATTTAATCAAGCAAGCAAGACTTCCATGTTTGCGTTGCATGATGCGAGTTACGTCCAACGTCATTCACCAATGAGGTCTGTGAGTTTGAACGTTAAACAACTTTAAAGTTCAACTAGTCACAATAGTCTTTCTTTAGTATAGCTCCCACTATCTAATCGACTACGAACATTTAGGACAAGAACTTATTGTCCATGGATTAAACGTACAAATATTGAACACAGTTATGTAATTCATTATTGCATAAAACAGATAGAATAAGAATAATATAGATAACTGTTGGTGTTCATACATCCAAATACTGAATCAAAACATGTCTTTAGCTAATCTAAGCCCTATCGCTTCTCTGTGGCGTATATGAGTCTCCTGAGTCATAGGCTTAGTAAAGGGATCAGCTAAGTTTTGATCTGTGTGTACTTTGCTTATTTTGATTTCATTTCTGTCGACTACTTCTCTTATGTAGTGGAATTTCCTCAGGACGTGCTTGGCCCTCTTATGGGACCGTTGCTCTTTGGCTTGAGCTATAGCTCCTGTGTTATCGCACAGCATCTCGATGGGCTGCCTAATACTTGGCACAGCATCAAGATCGGATATGAACTTCTTCATCCACACGGCTTCTTTAGCAGCTTCTAAGGCGGCTATGTATTTGGATTCAGTAGTAGAATCAGCTACTACTGGCTGTTTTGAGCTTCTCCAAGAAACAGCCCCTCCGTTAAGAGTGAATACGAATCCCGATTGTGAGCGAGAGTTATCTCGGTCAGTCTGAAAACTAGCGTCAGTGTAACATCTTACAGTGAGCTCCTCATCAACACCCCCGAATACGAGATACATATCAGTGGTGTTTCTCAAGTATTTCAGTATGTTCGTTACAGCCGTCCAGTGAGCTAGTCCTGGCGTCTGTTGGTACCGACTTGTCACGCTCAGTGCATACGAGACATCCGGTCGTGTGCAGAGCATGGCATACATGATAGATCCAATAGCAGAGGCAAATGGGATCGATGCCATTTGGCTTATCTCGCGCTCCGTTTTAGGTGCTTGAGATTTGTCCAAGATCGTTCCCTTAGTCATGGGAACGGTTCCTTTCTTGGAGTTGCTCATATTGAACCGAGCTATGATCTTATCTATGTATGTGCTTTGACTGAGTCCCAAAAGGCGCTTAGATCGATCTCTGTGAATTTTGATTCCCAGAATGTAAGCGGCTTCTCCAAGGTCTTTCATAGCGAAACAAGATGAAAGCCATTTCTTAACTTCGTTAAGCATGGGTATGTTGTTCCCTATGATCAATATATCATCCACGTACAGTACGAGGAACGATACAGCACTCCCACTTGCCTTTCTGTAAACACAAGGCTCATCTTTGTTTTGTTCAAAACCAAACTCTTTGACCTTTTGATCAAAACGAAGATTCCAGCTTCGAGATGCTTGCTTGAGTCCATAAATGGACTTGCTTAGTTTGCAAACCTTGTTTGGATTCTCTGGATCGACAAAACCATCAGGCTGAACCATGTAGACATCTTCTTCGAGCTGTCCGTTCAGGAAGGCGGTTTTAACGTCCATTTGCCATATCTCATAGTCATGGTATGCGGCTATGGCAAGGAGAATCCTGATCGATTTGATCATGACCACGGGTGAAAAGGTCTCATCATAATCAATCCCTTGAGTTTGAGTGAAACCTTTCGCTACAAGCCGTGCCATACAATTGTGCACATGTGTGTCATACTTTATGGTTGATAAGTGTTTTGCAGTTGATTTTTTTTCTAATTTCACTATGATATATTGTTGTGTAACCATACAATTGTGCACATGTGTGTCATACATTTTTTAGTTAATAAACATTCGTTTTATCCATTAGTTATTAACTTATATTACAAACTAAGTGTTTCTTTTTTTCTAAATTGTTTAGATTTTTTTTATATTTTTTCTAATGCGACACAACATTCTGGTTGTGTTTGATATACTTTACCAACTAATGATGCACATGTGCATCATTGGTTATTGTGTTATAATATCAACTGTTTTTTCTTAGTTACCATCCATAAACATCACATTGTAGACCTTCCATTTGTATCAGTGTCTTGTTGGGTTTCATTATAACATTTCTACTTTTTAATTCACATGTGCACCAATAATTCATACATGTTATAACTATCTGCAATTACATAGTACCATTTTAAAATGTCAAAACCAACTGTCCTGCCACAAAGTTCAGATTACTAGTGTATTGTTTTATGCTAACTTCCAAATTAACCCTGCATTGGTATTTTTTAATGCACATGTGCACCAAGCATTCATACGCGTTATAACTAACTGCCATATCATAATACCATTAAAAAAAATCAAAACACATAATCCTGCCACAAAGTTCAGATTACTAGTGTATTTTTTTATGCTAACTTCCAGTTAACTACATACCATACCATGTTAATATCTAATAATAAAACGGGTCAGCCTTATTTACTTCCTTCCAAAATGCTCTCGTTCCCACCTTTCCTTCATGCAAACCTCACGCTCTTTCCCTTGGTGTCTTTCTTCAACTTTAACATCTTCTTCTCTTCTGCTGCAGCCTCCTTCTTCGGTTCTTCGGCTTTTATCTCTTTGAGCCCTTTCACGATCTTTTCATAATCGTCATCCAACTTTTTCAAAAAATTCTCTACTTGCATTGCTGCACCCTTCTTGTTTCATCACTTGCTACTTTTTGTAGATTCATGTTTGTCTTCTCTGAACCCTTCCTCGTTTTTTACTCGAGCAAATTTGCTACTGATGTCATTATTTTCCAAGCATACCTCATTCTTATGTTCCGAACCTGCACCTCATGCTGTTTTTCATCGGCCCTGAACCCGTTATTGAACCCGCTTGTTCTTCCATTGTATGCTTCCATGTTTCTCACGCATACACAGCAGAATCTGTGTATTCTGTCTTTGTTGTCCACGTCGCCTTCATCAGCCTCGGTTTTGTTGCCGATAATGACATGGCTTTTGGGTGGCTGACTTTTTGTAGATAGCTCCACATGATATGTTTCTGCAAATTGTTACAAAATAAAAATAAAATAAATTCAGTTTTATCAATTACAGTTTTATTACTATGTTCATTTTGTTAATATAACTTACCACTTTGTGTGGAGTGCCCTTTGATGCATAAGTTTTGCCATCTGCCATGTCCTCTATGGTAATTCCCTCGTGCACGCTCTCGATCACCGATACAGCTGGTACATCTAAGTCAAAACCGATGATGTATACATGATCATCGTCTTTTATTGGCACCACGATCGTCTTGAACGATTTCATGTCCATCAGTGATGTTTCCCCTTCAACAACACTCAGCAACTTGTTCTCAAACTTTTCCAGCCTTTTTGGGTTTGCATTCTTTGCGGTTATTACAGATTCATCCTGTAAATCATAAATATTTGAAATTTTAGTCTTTGGTGCACATGTGCATCAATGTTCATTTACAAGTATACAAGTTTAGTTATTGTGATATTACCATTGTGTCCGTGTATAGAAACAGTCGTTGCTGCCCTGTTTCTACTGCTGCCTCCTTGAAATTTAGGATCGCTACCCAATAATTCACTACATTCAGATCGACATTCCTTCTTGGCATAATGCTCCCTATCACGTACGCCTTTGCCACCATTCCATATAATGTTGTGAACACGTCTTTCCTGTTCAACATAAATTTGTTGTAATCATTGGTTTAACTGAAATTTTAATTGTTTGTGCATGTGTATGTCGTTTCACTAACTTTAAGTTTTATGTGTTCATTATTCAGATTTTTAATTTATTTTTTTTGAAATAAGAGCATGATTACTTACATGAATCCTCGCTTGGCATCTTCACCAACAACTTCTTTTGGATCCTCCAATTCATCCCCTTCACCTCCGTCCTTGTTTTTATCGCCCTTTGGCTTTTTTGTGATTCTATGCACGCCAGCAAGTATTGCCATAGCAGCCTATCTCTCTTGTTTGCTGCCCTGTTTATATCAATTAACCCTTCTTCGTGCGTTTCTTCTTCAGTTTATTTTTCTGTTTCATCTTTTTCAACCTGCTTCCCTTCTTTCTTGTATCCGTCTTCTTTCTTCTCCTCATGACTGATCTCCTTACTTTCCTCCTTTGCTTGATTGTCAGCATCTGTTTTACTCGTGCGTCCATGTTGATCAGATTTGCCTTCTTTCTCTTTGTTTTTTTCATCACTTTCTTTATCATCAACCTTAGCATCGTTCATGACTTCATCTTGAACAAATTTGCCATCTTTCTCTGTGTTTGTTTCATCACCTTCTTGATCATCAACCACAGCATCCTTCTTGTGTTCGTCTTGAACTGATTTTCCCACCGTCTCCTTATATGATTCCAACACCTTTTCTATCATTGCGGTTTTTGTTTCTTGTGTACCCTGCACGGATTCCTGTGAACTTTGTGAGCTGTCTATCCCCATGTCGAACGATGGCATTATATTTTCTACTACCTTCTTTGCCTTTTTCTTTTTTCCTTTCTTGGCTTTTGGTACCCCAGCAACTTTTTTTCCCATTTCACTGCTTTCTCCACCACCCTTCCCTTTATTTTCATCTTCTTTCTTTAGCTCCACCACATTCTTGAACGTTGCATTGTACATATCTACATATGCCTTCACTTCTGTTATATTTGGAAACTTTGTGTACGTTTCTCCCAATGCCGTCTCAAGTTCCCTCTTTGCTTTTTTCAATTGTTACAAACACTCCCTTCAACATGTCCAAGTGTTCCTGAAACATACACTTTAAATTTAGAATCTATATAGATTTATTTTTTATGATGCACATGTGCACTTACCTCCAAAGTGCTATTATCTGATAATTTTTTGCCTTCATTGTGGTTTTTGCTGCTCCACTCCACCCTTCATGATCCGTGTCATCACCTTCTTTATCGATGTACGTTTCTCTCTGTATTCCTTTCCCAAATCCCCCATTTTTAATCTCGTATTCTTCCCTTTGTTTCAACACATCTTGTTTCCAAAAACTTATCGGGCTTATTGTCCGATCATTCTTTACCCCCGAGCAACTCATGCTGTCCACATATATTACCTGCATGTTTTGTTTTAGTAAATCGTGTTACTTTTGTTTATTTTATATTTTTTTTAAATCCATAATATATTTCAAATTTTTAGTGTCTTACCATCAGCAAAGCTATTGGTCCTGTGAACCTGGATTCTGGGTCGTTCCTATCCCATCCTTCTTTGCACCTCTTGAGCGCGTCTATCACGAACCTGTTCCAGTTTATTTGGTCCAGATCCATATCATCCTTTATATAGGACTACAATTCAATCTTGATCTTCTCGTTGTTTCCATACTCCACCATTACACTTCCAAACAGCGCTATGAAATCCATCTTGAACATGGTACCACACTCGTTTCTGTCCTCATCCATCTTCCTCGCGATTTGAACCCGTGACATGTGTGTTCCACTAAATCTTGCTCTCCATGCCATAGCTGTTTCTACTGGCTTGTCTGAGTTACCATCAAGTACGTGTCCTACATTTTTCAGCCCAAGCAACTTTACTATTTTCTCCTCGTCTACTTTCACCTTTTCAGTCCCGAGGTCAATCTCCATTTTTTCCGAGTCGAACTTGTCAACTACGAAGTGCCCGATCCTTCCGGGTATCCCGTCCATGCAGAAGTTCAGATTCCGTCCCATCCCCATCTCCCTCACAGCTTTTTTGACTTTCTGAAAGCTTCTCTATTGCTTTGCATAATTGTTTCGGTGCTGTCCTTATCCTTATCGACGGCCATTTTGTAGGATTAATTGTTTCTATTGTACCCGCCTCGTCTTTTTCTGCTTTCCCCCTTTTTCTTTTCGGTTTTCTGCGTTTTTCCTACGTGTAATCTGTTTATCAAGCATAATATTGTATTAATACACATGTGTATCAAGTTATATTAACTTGGTGCACATGTGTTTTTTTTTTACATAATGGCAATGCTTATGTCTGTTTTCTAATTATAAATCGTTCATACGGTTAACTAAACATATAATCAAGTGTAATAGACTATTTTATACCTTCCTAGACGTTTTCATTTTGATCGTTGTTCTCAACATTACACGCGATCTCTTTCCCTCTTGACCTCAACTGTCTTGTGGGTGTTCCTTCACCTATACAGTTACACACATTAAAATAAATGACTAGATGTTAATAAAATAAAATAAACATACAATCTTTTAAGCAATCGTACTGTTTAACGTTCACGTTTACCTTTCTCTTCATGCTTTTTTGACTTTTTATCATTTAATGCCAATGCTAGCTCCTATTTTTTTTCAACTTGTTTCCTTGTTACTATTTGGTATCCTGTATCAATATAAGAATTAATGGTTAGTTTTTTCCCATGTCATAATTTATTTTTGCTCTTATTATTTAGTCAACGTTTCAAATAAATAAATTAATTATTCTGAAAATTAATTCACCTTCAGCATCATCTTCCGTCTCTTCGCTATCGCTGCTTGTTTTTGTGTTAACAGGCATTGGGATTGAGTTCTTATCTCCCTCGTCAACATCCTTACTTCCATCTGAGTTGCTTTTGTTGCTTGCGTCTTCCATATTTTCCGATTCATTATCGTTTCATTCGTTTTCTTCTGATCCATCATCTGAAACTGTTCCTTCAATTGGTTCATTGTTTTTTGCCTCTGATTCTTTCTTCTTACTCTTATCTTCATATGAATTTGTGTGTTTCGATGCACATGTGTGTTACAACATGATTGTGATACTATCTCTATAAAATACCCAAACATTGTATCATGTGTACCCTTTTTTTGATCTTTGTCCATTTCTGATTCATCCTCCTTTGATTTTTTTGATTTTATCTTTACATCCTTTTCTTTGTTGTATACAACCTTCAGCTTCTTTCCTGCCACTGTTTGTTTTTTTTATATGTTAGTAATTTTACACTTATATATATATATATATATATATATATATATATATATATATATATATATATTTTAGTATATGAGTTTGAATTTAACACGTGTGTTTTAACTTACAATTCTTTATTGGCTGATCATCGCCACTGTTGTTCAAAATGTCCGGTCTTTCTGGCGTGTTTGTATATTTTGATTTAAACTTTCCTGCTACCCTTGTGCTTTTCCTTCCTGTTTTGACAATACAACACACATCATTAATATTGCTAAATAACGAATAAACATAAATTATCAGTTTATGAGTGGAAAATAGTTATAATATGTTCAAGGGAATATATAAGTGTGCGCTTCACGCCTGCCATCTTCCTCATTTGAATCTGAAATAAACAAAATGAAAAAAATTAATTAACAAAAAACAATGTGCTTTTACAATGCGGTACACGTGTGCATCGTCAACATAATTTGTTTTGATTTTTTTTTTTGTAAATTTGCACATTTGTTTATCACATAATGCATCTATCTGTCATTACCGGTTTTAACGATTCACATGTGTACATAGTGTAAGTATTATTTAACTTCATCGTTTATAATTTGGTACACATGTGTATCCTTCTATGTTGTTTCTAAAAAAATCTTTAATTTCATTTTATTATCATACATTTCCTTTTCATTTCCTCTTGTTTAATGTGTTTTCTTATTTTTCCTAATCATAATTTTTCCTAAAATTTTATACATAGTTCTCACTCGTGTTATTTTACACATGTGCACCATTCATGAAAGGTGCCCATGTGCACCACAACTTCATTTTAGATACTATCAGTTATATTCTAACATTATTCATTACATTAACGGTCCCCATGTGCACCACAACTTCATTTTAGATACTTTCAGTTATATAATAACATACTTCATTACAAAGTTCTCACTAATGTTCTTTTACACATGTGCACCGTTCATGTAATGAACTATCCTAGTATCTAAAATGGTGTGATTTCCTTATACTAATAGTTTTTTCTGTTGTTTTTTAACTATTTTTTTATATTTCCTAGTTGATTTGTGTATATACAACATTATATTGTGTTCCATAGTACATGGTTAACACATGTGCATCCCTTCTGTTCACATGTGCATCAATGTCCTATCTTAAATTACTTCACATGTTCATGTGCATCAAATTTACACATGTGCATCAATATCTTGTGCATCAAATTTAAACATGTCCATCAATATTTTGTTCATCAGTTTTACTTTATACTGTTCCGTTTGTAATTGTTGACAGTTACACATGTGTATCAATATCAATGTGCTAATTAGCATACACATGTGTATCAATATCAATGTGCTAATTAGCATACACTCTATTTGCAAATGCATGTCTCGGTTCCTAAATAGATTCGCAGATCTAGGTTTTAAATCGATTATAGCGCCTTAAACTACTGTTAATAACTAGATTTACAAATCGACATTTGCTATTTACATTCCTATACAGTTATTTGACTAATTTTGACTGAATGTAGTTGTTTACCTCTAAATCATCGCTTCTATGCTTGAAATTTAGTGTCTGGTGATGAAATTTTGAGTGTCTCGTCGTTTTTTTCTTCTAATCGTTGTCGGATCTGTGTTTTTTCGGTGAGATTTGGTGCGTTTTCCGGTGATTTGCTCGAGACGGTTAACGGAATAGGATGAGTCTCTTTGAATGTGGAGAAACTGAGATTTTCCGTAATTAGGCGATTTGAACTCTCATTGAATTAGGTCTGTCCAATTTTTTTCTTTTCCTATTTTGCCCCTCCGTGTGTTTTTGAGATTGATTTTAAATTGAGTCATAGTTTTGGCCAATTTATTCTAATTTTGTCTTGTTTTCGGGTTTTCACAAAAACTTGTGTTTTCATAGGATCTGAACCCTATATATATATATATATATATATATATATATATATATATATATATATATATATATATATATATTATATATATCTTTACTACCTTATAATACATCTCTTTCTATGTTCTCTTAATCTCTTAAACATCTTTAAGAGATACAATTCAATAAGCAGCATGTACAAATCAAACAAGCAAGCCCTTGAAAGACCTGGATTTTGGCGGCCATAAACAACATATTTCAGTCTGTTTGAATTTCAAAATTCAAATAGACATTTTGCTTTATTGGGAGCAGGTAACATACTTTATCGGAGCAGACACAAATTCCAGATATCACAGTAAGAACCACAAAGCTTGGCCATATCTTTATATCTCTCTTTAAGATGAGTTGGAGATTGATTTGCTACTCTTCCTTTCTCAACAATCAAGAAATCGAAGACGATGGACTCTTATCCAGACCACATACAAACCATCGCAGGCATCGAAAACCCTAATCCATCTCCATTGGCCCCATCCCCTAAGTTGAACCATCAACAAACACCACAAGCTTCTAGATCTGGAAGTTATCGCGGATTAAGTTCGAAATATTTTAGCAGAGGCCAAACATGGGAGGCAGTGGCGGTGCAGAACATCGAAGGAAAAATACGTTTCTCCGGTGGTGCAGAACAATGATTCTGTGAAATGGTTTTCTGATTCTTCAAGAGGAATATAAGACAAAATTAGAAAAAATAATTATGCGAAATCTGAATATAAGAAGTATGAATATGATCTACTCGTTTAAGTTTTTGAATCGCAAGACGAAATTAGAAAGAACTGTGGAAAGAAACACGATTTTAGTTGAGAAATAGTTGAAGAAGAAGGAAAGAGTACCATTTTTGCGTGAACGATGCAGAGAAGGAAGCACGGGAGATTTTGAATTTCAGGTCTAGGTCTGATAAGTTTTTGAATTTCAGGTCTGATAAAATCAAGCAAACTTCGATTATGAAGCAAAAGATTCGATTCCCCAATTTTCGAGCATGAATCAATCTAAAATGATCAGATAAGTACCTTTGTAACATCCCACATTGGTGGAGAGGAGAACTAAGCATGCCTTTATAAGGGTGTGGATACCTCCCCCACCAAGACGCGTTTTAAATCCGTGAGGGGCGGATGCCTGAGGGCATGCCGGCTGCCAAAACGGACAATATCTTGGTTGCGACGGGTCTGGGCTGTTACAGATGGTATCAGAGCCGGTTGTCGGCCAGTGTGCCAGCGAGGACGCTGGTCCCCTAAGGGTGGAGGATTGTAACATCCCACATTGGTGGAGAGGAGAACTAAGCATGCCTTTATAAGGGTGTGGATACCTCCCCCACCAAGACGCGTTTTAAATCCGTGAGGGGCGGATGCCTGAGGGCATGCCGGCTGCCAAAACGGACAATATCTTGGTTGCGACGGGTCTGGGCTGTTACAACCTTTCTTCTCTTCATTCGCATCAGTAATCGTCGACTATCACCTCGAAAACCCTAGAGACTGGCCGCATGCACTAGCAAAAAACCCACATCCACCACTTGTTGAGATTGAGAGCAGAGAACTTGTCATCCTCATCCCCAAATTTGAATAGTAAACATCAAATTTGAGGGATGAGTGTGGTTTCCAAAAAAAATATAGGGATCGGGAATGAAATGGAGTGGCTTTTAAGTGATTTTTCTAAAATATTTGAGAATGAGGTTGGAAATAGGGAATGGAATGTGAATGCTCTTGGAAACAAACGGGAGCTTCTTTTATTTAGTACACCAACATAAAGCATAAATGAACATCACCTGTGTCTGCAACCATTTGGCAACTTGGAGTGATCGCATTCCATGGTGACATTAACAAACATCATAACTTCTCATCAGTTATAAAAAGACAAATGCAAATGAAAACCGGACTACTTACTGCTACTTTCATTTGCTGATAGAAAAGCTTCAATGCTACAGTTTGTAGACATTTACATCCAAAGCTATATTTATTATTTTTTTTTTAAAAAAAAAGAAAGATTCTTTTAGTATAGTATGTACCAAATGATCAACACCAGAGTAACAAATGTAACGTATCATTTCACAAAGAGAAAATAAACCAAACCAAAAATACTACCAAATATATTAATCAAACTGGTTGTATTTAAAATTCTTCAATCACATACTTCGAGCAGTCACCAAACTCCGCACATGATAGTCGGATACTCGTTATTGAAGTTTTTAGAATACTAAAAGTTATGATACTCCTCTACTGCCTACAACTGTCACAACTATTAACATCCAAAATCTGTAGATCTATTCGGAATTATAGTGTAGATTCTTAAGATCCATGGCAAAAACATATCAAATGGCAACAATAACTCCAAACAAATTAGATAATGACTCAGAATGATGAATACTTACAGATTTACCCCTGATTAACTTCTGTAACATCAAAATTATCACAAAAAACTCAAACTGAGCTCATACAACTCTGGTTAGGTTGACTATTGGTTGTGATAAATAAAAGTATGTAGCTAATTATGGTTTTAGTTATTAATGTGTGTGGCAGGGGTTTAGAAATGTATACAACATTTATGGGGGAATCAAGGCTGATCCATCCATACCCACATACTGAATTTAAATCATGGATCCACTTCATTATGTAGTTTGTTGATTCATGCACTCCGTGAGTAGATAGCAAATCAAATGGATATCAACCAAAAAGGAACCACTTTTTGTTTACACAGAGTTCCATTCTCTGTCACAAACATACAAAGGAAAGCTCTTTTTTATATATATATATATTTTTTAAATGAACTTACAGTGTAATTTATGTGTGTTTACATTATGTTCTCTAACTTCATTCTATTTATCACAACATTGCGACTTATTTGGTATAAATATCACATAAGGAAGCTAAAAATGAATATCTAGCACACTGTTTGATAACTTATATAGAAATCTAAATATGGGCATTTGTTTGTGTTGCCATGTACCATTAACTGAACCATAATCAACAACAAACATGAATCAATGGTTAGATGCTTAGTAACTGTCATGGGTTTTCTTTCAACGTAATGGAAAATTTCAAATGCATAGGTTAATAGGGAACCAAACAGCAGCTCCAAACACGAACCTGCAGCATTACAAAACATAAACCAACACTTTAAAATCTACAATACAAATACTTCAAAGTCACATGATAAATAATTATTTTCTTCAATCATATGAGACTGACAGAAGTTAATGGCATACCTGAAAACCAGCAAAATCAGTTAAAAGAAAATGCAATTATTAAATCATAATCTAAAGCAAAGTTACAGTCTCATAAACATACTAGCTAAGAGAACCGGTGATCACTCATATAGCAAACTTGCAGCTAAAAGAACCAGTGATCACTACTATAGCAAACCCGCACCTGTGATGCAAAGGCTAATTAGATCTAAGTTTCATAACAGCTTGTCGAGATGAAGAGGGCAAAAGGCAGCTCACTGAAATCTCGGAAAAGCTCCAAGATGCACAACAAATTAAACTCAAGTACCGTGTTGGTTCTCTCATACAATACAATCACGTTGGTTGTTGCCGCCAATGAACACGCACATACCGCATTATAAGTTGACACTGGACCGCATCGCGCTAAAAAAACGAATACCGCGATGTAAATTGTTGCGCCCCCATAAACAAGCGAACAAATGACGAATAACGCCCTATGAACTGTCGCCGCCGCAACGCGCGGGTACATTACTAGTATATATATATATATATCTATTACTATATATAATGCATATTGGAGAGAGAAAATGAGAATGTCTTAATTTTAAGACGCGTACTACTCTTGAAGCATGATGTACAATACTTTAATGCATTAAGTTCTAAAAAACTTCTTTTAAAACCCTAGGTATAAAAACCCGGTCTCTCATTTGAAACAGTCGTATGAAGCTTCATATGATTCAGCCGTCAAACCCTACTCTCTTCGTCTTCTCCCTACCGTTCGCCGCTCTCTCAAATCGCCGCTCTCCCAGGTCCATCCGGCTTCAGCCTCGTCTTCCGGCGGAGAGTACAGGAAGGATCGAGAGGAGTGGAGCTACACGACGATTGTGTGTTTGTTAAATTCATATTTAGAGAAGTTTCTGTAGCTGAATCGTGATCTTCGCACCTTCTCAAATCGAAACCACGGTATGTTCTAATCGGCTTTAGTTCTCATTCTACCCCCAATGGTGTTCCCCCAACGGTATGACTATCGGAATCGTCGTCTCCTTATTTCTTTCTCTATTTAAATTGAATTGATTTCTGATTGAGTGTGAGAAACGATGGGTTTTTGCTTGAATCAGCTCAAACCCTTACGGATTTGAATTTTAAAGGGCAGTACCAACGAATCACTGTGTTCTTTCGATTTGATTTTATGAATTTTGATTTTAGAGGACTTGATTTACTGTTTCTTCAAATCAAGTTTTGTGTTTGTGGTTGTAGGTGATAAATTAGTTCCTTAGTCTTTTAACTTATAAAGCATCAATGTCAAGTGTATGATGTATTTTGTATTTTCTGGTTGTAGGTGATTTGTTGCCTGGGTTTCTTATTTGCTATCCACTTATGATATCTATTTTGAGTGATTTATTTTCTCACTATTTTTCCTGGGTTTCTTATCTGCAGTCACATTTAATGTTCATGTTCCATCCGGATCCAATGCACTCTCTGATGTCCTTTTGAGGTTTATAACTGTTCACTTTTTGTACTTTTTTTTTTGTTAAACGTAATTAGTTTGGCTGATGCTGTTAATGTTTGTTGTTAGTACTCCTATCTTTACTGGTGATGGAGAAGGTTGGAGTGGTTTTGTAGCTGAACCCTAAAAAATCAGATCATTATAAAAGAAATAGGTAATTTGCTATACATTCCTGCATTTTTTTGGTTTGTTTGTTCTTCCTTCATTGTTGTGCTATCATTTTTTTAAAAATGTTGTTGGTTGCACAGACAGTTCAGAGCGGTCTTTCTACAAGGAGTTGGCAGAAGTTATTGAAGCATCAGATGTCATCCTGGAAGTGCTTGTTGCTCAGGACCATGAGATTACTTATCTCGAGCAATATCGATTGTTTACTTTAATTTTCAGGCTGCAAAAATAGGTTTTTTCATACTGAAAGCAAGAATCGTGCAATATCCTCAAAAACGTCAACTTCACCCATGGGCTTGGAAAGTAGCATGAACTATAAAAAAGAAAATCTTGAAAGAGTTGGAGAAAGAAAGTTATTATAGTACGAGCTTTGTTATTTGTTTTTCATGTTTGTTTAATTTATCACAGGGCTTATGATTCTAGGAACTATGAAAACATTTATTTTGCCAAAAAACTACTAACCAAATGTCATTCCTTCAGGTATTATGCCTAATTATGTATCTTATGCTTTTAGAATTATTTTAGAAAACCCATTGCATCTGATGTATTTTTTAGATAATGTGATATTAATTTTTTTTTTGTGCTGAAATTAATTAGAACCTGCATGGTATGTGTTTTATGCAGATGATAATGGTAGCTTGTGTTTTATGCAGATGATAACGGTAGCTGTTTACGTTGTGCATTAAAAGGGAGCTGTTTCTGTCTTCCAGCCGACCTAATAAATAGTGGTGGGCCTGCTGAAGCTTCACGGTTTCTGTCTTCCCTGCGTGATTCAGAAGACGCTCTCCCAGTTGCAATGGGCGCTATGCAACAATTGCCTAACTTACGATCTAAACAATTGCTGTAAGTATAGGTGGTAAATTGCGTGGTATCCTATTAAATATATTAACTTGCTTGCTTACCTGTCTTGCTTAAGTTCTTACAGGTTCAGAAAGACGACATGCTTCCTGATTTGTTGGTGCTACCACCAGGTGCTGATTTGCACGATCATCCTTTGGTCAGAGATAAGAGTGTCAGTGTGTGTATATATGCAGGTAAGATACATGAGTTTTCATCATGGTTGATATAAATATTAGTGAGATAAGATTATATCGTGTACTTTCTCCGTCGCATGGGTTTTGAAACAAATTGTTCCTCACACATAAGATGCATATTTTGCTTTTCATGGTAGTGTCTGTGAATGTAAAGAAAATATGTCACCACATATATATGAACTTCACTAGCTTCAACAAAAATCTTTTTTCACATCTAAATTCTAATCGAACTCAAAATCATCTATCCTTCTAAAATATTGTTCATGTTAGATCGATTATACAACTTCTGGACTTCAAAGACCACTTTTGCCGTTGTTTGGATTTAGATAACTTTATTTTTATTGCAGACTATTTCAAGTGTTGACAAAAGGGCACCAGAACATATGCCCATGGATAATCCTGTAAATGGCCTTCATCTTGAACAGCCTGCTCAAAAAAACCATTTTTGTTATTTTAATATTATTTATTATTTGTTATTTGGGGATACAATTTATTTTCATGTAATTATGGGTAAACCTGTTAATGGACCTACTTATGCTAGACTTAGAGCAAGAGCTAAAGGAGCAGCACAGAATCATTAGTGGGTCAAAACATGTCTTATTTTCCTTTCTTTGCGATTATTTTTGTTAGTTTAATTGAAAATATTATATCATGTTTTCAGGTTTGGACCTGTTGGAGGCACCAGAGGAGCAGAAATAGATACTTCTGAAGCAATAGAACCGGTGTGCTCGTCATAGAGTAGTTATTTATGATCTTGGTCCTGTCCCACACAATTGGAAAATCCCGCCTTCTACCTAGGATGCACAATACAAGCAGCTCAAAAAGGTATCCAAAGTTTTGGTATTATAATTAAATTAAAGTTTTGGTGAAAAGTGGCGTTGTAATTTGTAAATGGTCTTAAAGTTTTGGTACTAAATTAATTGAACACGAAAGATGTTGGTCGATATGAGGAGGTGACAAATGCTACATTTCTGGAATTATGGAAAGTGAATAAGGGAACCAGTTTGGGTTTGAAAGTTTTGAACATTAAAAATTGCTTAAAGATTGCTGTGATGTGAGGGACTGACCTCCCGTTACAAGAGCCGGATATGATGAAGCTGGATTGTGGTTTCCTGAGTCTTGTAAGGCGAGGATCTTCCAGGTATTTGTCGCCTCTCTTTAAGATGTTTTATGTGCTATTTTTGTTCAGTTTATTATATGCATATTATGATGATTACGTAAGGTAAGTATTTCCCAAATGGCTTTTCATTTGTATCTTGCTGTTGGATTTTTGAAGTTAGGTTATTTATTTTATCTTTGGTTTCCAATTTTGTACACAAAAGTGGAGATGGATGATGGCAGGTTCGGATTTGCGTATATTTTTGTGTAAGACATTTTTGTTGCACTTAGATTTAAGTTTGAGGAGATTATTTTCCAACACAATAGAAAATGCTCCTTTCTATTTTTGAATCATTACTCCTGCTATGCCCCATCTGTTTTGATATCTGTACTCTTTGATTAAAGAGCTCTTAGTAGACTTTTTTCCAGGTTGCATAAGACAACAAGTGTTAAGAAGGACCCTTTACAACAGATACGTTAGCATCATTTGTTGCTGTTTGTTTAGAGTTCTATTAGTTCTTACGGAGGTTTCTCAAGTGGCCTATGTTAGAGTTTTCCTTCGGGTCGCAAGAGAAGACACTTTGGTATGGGTCAATTTGTGATTGTGTCGGATTTTGCCGCTGCTTGTGGGGTTAAAAATAAGGAGCTTGAAGGCTGATAAAATTGTTGTTGGGATATTTCCTACCAGCAGCTCTGACAAAAATAATATTGTTGTCAAAGAAAATATGTATAAATCTTAAGTAAGAAAACTCTATTATGAGAGTTTTGAATGTTGTTGCATGAGTTTGGATTCAAACGATCTGATCTAATGTGTGTTCTAAAATTGTTTTCATCATATCATTTTTGTTTACCGGAATTTATTAGTTTGGACTGTGATAAAGCTTTGAAACCCATTTGGCTCCCAAATTTTTTACCAATCGCAGAATGTCAAGCTTATACTTTTAGTAGTACCCTTATATGTCAGCCTTATATATGATAGTTTGCATACACTACGTTGATAGTTTGTATACACTATGTTTTGAACCTTATTCAAAAGTTCATCCATGTAATTGTCCGGTTTGTATATAGGCTTTTAGTTATGTGGTGCCATATTTTCTTGCATGTATTTCCATAAAAATGGAGATCTTAACCGCAAGACATCATAATATTGTGACATTGCATGAGGTATAATTATAATCTTTAAAATATACTTGATTACACTAGAAGACATAGCTGATGACATGCTAAAATATAAGCGCATAGCCCAGCAACAACCCGTCTCATAAAAAATAAAAAATATATAGTTAACTTTTTGACCCGATACCCAACTCAGGGTGTTTTAGGGTTTTCGAACCAAGATACTTTAGTAGCAAATGATGATGTTGCAAATGGGAAAAAATTAGTAATAGAAATTCATTAAGCATTATGTGATGTTGCAAATGGAAAAAAATTAGTAATAGAAATTCATTAAGCATTAAGAGCAAGCCCGCAATGGAATGAAAGCCTTTTGGTAATTAAATATGATTTGATTATCACCCAAACCGTGATTCCCAAATAACCTTTAGAGATTTAGGAAATATCTATATACTCAGTACTCCTGGCTTGTAAACTAAAACGCTGAAACCAGATGAATCAAGTAAACCAAAATGGGTTATAGATATTATGTATAAACATTTGCAACTTTTGCATCATTAACAATTGATACATAAGCGAGGGTTTGAATGTCGATGTTGTTAAAAATTATATATGATTATGTTGGACATGAAATAATATTGATTGACAAATAACGTCTTAGTTGATTGTCACCACCACCAAATGTGTATGTACCACATAATAAATTGTCTCCGTACCGTATCGCGCTAAGAGAAACGAATATGGCATTGTAATATAACGCCTGCTGCCGAAGGCGCGAAAAAAAAAACAAATAATGCGCTATAAAATATCGCCCGCCGCAACGTGCGGGTACCCCACTAGTATATATATATATATATATATGTCACACCCCCAAATTAACCACTAACGGAGTTTATACCGTTAAGGGGTGCGACCAGACCAGGACCACAACCATTAGTTACAAATACTAAACGAATCAGAGTTAGTCCAAAGATATATCATAAATAAAGTCTCAAGTTACGCAGCGGAACAAAATATCATCTTAGCACTAACCACGTGCTTTACAAATCAGTGTTTTAAATTCCCAAATAAGTTTAACTAAAAATAAAAGTCTTCATGTGCCATGCCAACCCGCATCCGGATACTCCTCAGCGATCTGCAAAAGTTTAAACCACGCAAGTGTCAACCTAACGGTTGGTGAGTTCACAGTGGGCTTGTCACGCAGTGGCCCGGTCTAATAATCATAATCGCGTCAACATATACCTATGTAATATTTGTTTGTGAAAAGCAATGCTTAGTAATATCCATAATCATAGTTCTGTGGTTTAGTCAAAGTATTGTCCGTAACATACGTTATCGGGTATGAACTAGTTTGTATAGTTAAAGTGCTCAACCGATATCGCGGGTAGCTAATCCGTTGTTCCATGCACTAAGGAAGTTTGTACCAAAGCTGACTATTATTGTAGTGGTCGTGCCATCAGGTTTTGCGGACCTACATCATCACGGATTTGCCTCCCCCGTGTCCTCTCGGGATCACGGTCAGATAGGCTGATATTGTACCTCCGTGCACTCCCCGTGCCACGGGGCGGAGTTTGTCAAACTCCAGTAGATCTACCCAACATCCCCTCGCTTTACAATTAATGGTACAATTTAGTTGAGGACTTTTAAGTTTCAAGGCATCCTTAGAAATCATGTGATATCATGTGGTTTAGACTTTAACCTACGCTAGCAATATTAAAAAGGTTTACCGGATTCTCATGAATCTCAAAAGTGTTTTCAGTTTCTTTTCAGAAATAGTTGTTTAAGAAATTCACAAGTACTTCCCATACAGCACTTCAAGTTCATCAAGTTCATCAGGGAGGTGCATAGCACTCTCGAGGTTGTCTGCATTGTTTTTCATTTAGTTATTCGGTGTGACCCAAACGGGTTCACGGTAATCGGGTTAGTGACACTCACCTTGGGTTGCACTGCTACACTTGCTATATAATCCAAGTTTTCTTAACGAAGACCTATGAACACGTTTAGGTCTTAAGTATTAGTTTTGTGTCTAATCTTTACTTAACGTCACTATGGCCCATAGCATAGCACGTTGGAACTACGACACGACATTCCGACACACGACACCGATGGTTGATCATAAACAAGGGTTCATATACATCAGAAATCAAAGCACGTATCATCATGGCATAATCATATGAGTCATGGCATAACATTCAAATAAATTGCACAAGTTTAGATTCTGGTCACAATTTCGCTAGCAGTTTCGCTAGGCAGTTTCGCTGTGTGCACGGGCAGCACTTTCGCTAGGCAATACCCGATGACACAGTTTCGCTAGCTAGTTTCGCCCGAAACTGATGGCACAGTTTCGCTAGACTAGTTTCGCCCGAAACTGGTTGAACTTTCGTTCAGGGACAAGGTCTATGGTTGTTTCGCTAGGCAAGTTTGTTCACTGGCGACACTACAGTTTCGCTGCATAGTGTCGCCTGAAGGAGATATACATACTTTCGCTGGTTAGTTTCGCCCAGAGAACATGGTAGTTTCGCTAGTCGCGAAAAGCCTACGGATCAGCCTAAAAATCCATCTAACAGTCCCCATACTTCATGTAATTCAGTATATAGCATGCATAGTCAATTACCAACATCATAGAAGCTGTTTTGACACCTTATTCATGTATTTTTATCATCAAATCACCAAAATACATTTAAAACCCTAAATGACCTAATCTAGCATGAATTTTCATTATGGATGGATTTTACACGTAAAGTTACAAACTTTATAACAGATCTAGCATCCCTAAGCAGCATACTAGCTGATCAAGTTATTCCATAGAGGTTTAGGCATGCTTTTTAAGAGAAACACATAGAAAAGCATAAATAAAGGTTTTTGAGACTCACGATTCGATCTAGGATCCAAATAGATGTTGTCTCGAGGCTGAGATGGTGTTTCTTTGGTGGTTTTCTCGGCTGACCAGATTCCAGGAGAGTGAGTGTGTGTGCTTGAGAGAAATGGTGCAACAAATGAGACAACTAGGGTTTTATGCTATTATATATCAGAGGCTAGTTTCGCTGGCTAGTTTCGCTGGCCAGGCGAAACTGTCTCTGATTTCATGAGATCCAATAGTTTAACCGACTACCGAGCGACACTATAGTTTCGCCCGTAAGTTTCGCTGGCAACCAAGGCAAATTTTCATTTTATTCCTAATACTAAATCATGCGTTTTCATCACGTTGCACATAATGACAATACATAAATAATCACATAACACATATGGACGGGTTCGGTGATCAACCAAAGGACGTGGACGTATTCGGCCTAGTTAAGCATTAGTTACTAAGTTAACACTTATAACGTAACTAACGGAATTGTCTAACGGAAGTAAACCTTGAAATTCTCGGATGTCACATCATCCCCTTGTAATTGGAATTTTCATCCCGAAAATTATTCTTGCGTCGTAGCGTTCGCAGCCTCGGCTGTCGTCATTGCTATATTTGCTGGGGAAAGAAAGCAAAAGTTTTAGGATCGTCACATCCTCCTCCTGTTACAGGAATTTTGGTCCCCAAAATTAAATCATACCTTGAGTTTCCGTGGAAGTTTGCTCGAACAAGTGGGAATACTTTTTCTTGATTTGATCCTCTCGTTCCCAAGTATATTCAGGTCCACGCTTTGAGTTCCATCGAACCTTGACGATCGGAATCTTGCTACGTTTGAGGGCTTTCTCCTCGCGTCCCATGATTTCTACTGGTTGCTCAATGAATCTCAAATGTTCATCAATTTCCAATTCCTCCAAAGGAATTATTTCCGTGTCTTCAGCCAGACATTTCTTTAGGTTAGAAACGTGAAACACGTTGTGAACTCCATCGAGTTCAGCAGGGAGTTGTAATCGGTAGGCCACTGGGCCTACTTCCCCAATGATTTCAAAAGGACCAATATAGCGAGGATTTAGCTTTCCACGCTTTCCAAAGCGTATCACACCTTTCCAGGGAGATACCTTCAACAGTTCCTTGTCGCCTACTTCGAACTTCAAAGGTTTACGGCGTTTGTCGGCATAGCTCTTTTGTCTGTCACGTGATGCGGCTATCCGTTTTCTGATTTGAATAATTCGCTCGGTTGTATCATGAATGAGTTCTGGTCCAGTGAGTCCTTTCTCACCTGTTTCGGCCCAACACACGGGCGATCTACATTTTCTGCCATAAAGCGCTTCAAAAGGTGCTGCACCAATGCTCGAATGATAATTGTTGTTGTAGGAGAACTCCACCAACGGAAGGTGAGCCTCCCAATCCTTACCACAGTCGAGAACGCAAGCTCGGAGCATGTCTTCCAAAGTCTGAATAGTTCGTTCCGTCTGACCATCGGTCTGCGGGTGATAAGCTATACTCATATCCAGTCTGGTTCCCAGTGCTTCTTGCATAGATTGCCATAGTCGGGAAGTAAATCGAGGATCTCGATCTGAGATAATGGTCTTAGGCACCCCATGACGTGCCACAATTCGGTCAATGTACAGCTTTGTCAACTTATCCATATTGTCGTTTTCCTTCATCGGGATAAAATGTGCAGATTTGGTTAATCGATCAATGATAACCCAAATCGCATCCGGTCGATTTGATCGATGTGGTAGTCCCGTTACAAAATCCATGGAGATATCCTCCCATTTCCATTCTGGGATCTTTGGTTGTTGCAATAGCCCAGAAGGCTTTTGGTACTCGATCTTAACTCTTGAGCATGTTAAACACTTAGCCACATATCGCGCGATGTCGGCTTTCATATTCGGCCACCAATACAAACCCTTCAAATCTTGGTACATTTTATCCGATCCAGGGTGCACCGAATATCTTGACTTGTGAGCCTCGTCCATCACGAGCTCACGAAGATTTCCAAGTAAAGGAACCCAAATTCTGTCATTATAATACCTGAGTCCGTCGGACTTAACTTCGGAGTTTCCATCTACACCACGCAGTGCTTCAGCTGCGAAGTTTTCTTCTTTCAAAGCTTCTCGTTGGGCATCGCGGATCCGATCCGGCAATCCCGTGTGGATGGTAAGTTGCAGCACTCGTACTCGTCGAGGCTTTTCATACTCTTTTCGGCTTAAGGCATCGGCCACAACATTGGCTTTTCTCGTGTGATATTTGATTGCTAAGTCATAATCATTCAGTAGTTCGACCCACCGTCGTTGTCGCATATTGAGATCCTTCTGTTCAAAGATGTGCTGTAAGCTTTTGTGATCGGTAAATATTGTGTACTTTGTTCCGTAGAGGTAATGTCCTGAAATCTTGAGTGCATGAATAACAGCTCCCAATTCTAAATCATGCGTTATATAATTCTTTTCAGTATCCTTCAGTTGCCTGGACCCATAGGCAATCACTTTGTCTCGTTGCATCAACACGCAACCGAGTCCTTGAATGGATGCATCGCAATAGACTACAAAGTCGTCAACCCCATCGGGTAACGCGAGAATCGGAGCCGAACATAACATATCCTTAAGTGTTTGAAACGCGCGTTCTTCTTTTTCACCCCATCTATATTGCACTCCTTTGTGCGTTAAAGCTGTTAAGGGTTGAGCCAATTGCGAGAAACCCTTAATGAACCTTCGGTAATATCCGGCAAGCCCCAAAAATTGTCGGATTTCGGTTGGCGCTCTAGGGGTAGACCAATTCTTGATAGCTTCCACTTTAGCTGGGTCGACGTGAATTCCTTCCTGGTTAACAATGTGTCCAAGAAACTGGACTTCGCGAATCCAAAAATCGCACTTCGAAAACTTAGCATAAAGCTGTTCCTTGCGGAGTAATTCCAAGATAAGTCGTAGGTGATTCTCGTGTTCTTCCTTGGTCTTGGAGTAGATCAATATATCATCAATGAAAACTATCACAAACTGATCGAGGTACGGCTTGCACACTCGATTCATCAAATCCATAAACACAGCAGGTGCATTAGTTAGCCCAAACGGCATAACTAGAAACTCATAATGACCATACCGAGTTCTGAAAGCAGTCTTGGGGACATCTTCATCTCGAACACGAAGTTGGTGATATCCAGACCGTAGATCAATCTTTGAGAAGTAGCTCGAACCTTGCAGCTGGTCGAAGAGATCGTCGATTCGAGGGAGTGGATAACGATTCTTGATAGTAACCTTGTTAAGCTCTCTATAGTCAATACACATGCGGAACGTTCCATCCTTCTTTTTAACAAACAATACCGATGCTCCCCACGGAGACGAACTTGGACGAATAAATCCCTTGTCGAGTAGCTCTTGAAGTTGTGTGGAGAGTTCGTTGAGTTCGCTTACCGCCAAACGGTAAGGTGCGCGTGCAATCGGAGCGGCTCCAGGAGCTAAATCGATTCCAAACTCAACTTTTCGAAATGGAGGCAAACCAGGCAGATCTTCAGGAAATACATCTTGGAAGTCGCGGACTATCGGGTAGTCGTCGATTCTGCGCTCGGGAAGTGTCGTGTCGGTGACGTTTGCAAGGATCGCGAAGTGACCCTTACGAAGGCATTTTTGAGCTTTGAGAAACGAAATAATACCGGTGACTGTTCCACCTTTCTCGCCTTGAACTGTTAACACTTCACCGTCCTTGAGTGGAATACGAACCACTTTTTCTTGACATAAGATTTCAGCTCGATTCTCAGATAACCAATCCATTCCTACAATGACATCAAAACTACCAATCGGGAAAGGCATAAGGTTGATTCCTAATGTATGGCCAGCTAGTTCTAACTTACAGTCCTTAACTATCTGGGTTGTATCATGAAGTTTACCATTTGCTAGCTCTACCACATACTTAGCATCTAAGGCAATTGGTTTAGCATTAATCAACTTAGCAAATTTAGTGGAAATAAAGCTTCTTTCAGCACCAGAATCAAACTATACAGTAGCAAAGAAACCATTAAGGATGAATTCACCGTTAATCACGTTGGCATCGTTGCGAGCTTCACCTTGACCCATGACAAAAGCTCTTCCCCTGCCATTTCCACCATTCCCGTTGTTATTCCCGTTGCCATTACCGTTCCCACCATTGTTTCCTTGATTACCATTTCCCTGCCTTCTTAACTGCGGGCAGTCCCTTTTAATGTGGCCTTGAGCACCACATTCAAAACAGCCACGGGCTCCACCATTATTGTTCTGATTATTTCCTTGCCCGTTACGGTTGTTCCCATAGTTGTTGCCATGATTGTTGTTGTTGTTGTTTTTTTGCCTTTGGCGGTTTTGTTGCTCAGGTAGAGTTGCCCAGCAGTCTTTTGCTTCGTGGCCTTTCTTTCCACACCTTTCACAGCTCAGCTTCTTTCTACAAACACCAGCATGATGTTTCCCACACTTGTTGCACAGAGGCAGGTTACCCTTGTAGTTTTTCTGACCACTACCGCCCTGGCGGTAGTTACCACTGTTGTTTCCAGACCTCTTACTTTGACCTTGGGAGTTATAGGACCTCCCAGTGCTGTTTCCCACACTCTGATTGTTCATGGAGTTTTCAGGAGCTTCATCATCAGCTTTTCTCTTGCCACTTAAGGCAGTCTTCTCTGTGGCCTTTGCAGGAAGTGTACCCTTCTCAACCTCCTGGTCAGTAAGTTTGTGAGCCAAACGGATGGCTTGCTGCACGGTTGCGGGGTTGCTGGCAGTCACTAGTCCCTTGATTTGAGGCGCGAGGCCTTCCAGATAACGCTCAATGCGTTTGAACTCAGCATCAACCATTGTGGGGCACAAGATCGCGTACTCATGGTAACGCGCAGTATATTGCTCAATTTCAGACCCAATCATTTTCAGATTCAAGAATTCACCCTCTAATTTCTTCACTTGGTCGCGGGGACAGTACTCCTCCATAATCAGTTCCTTAAACGCTTCCCATTGCATGTTATTAGCTGCGTCTAACCCAATCATCTGAATTTCAGCGTTCCACCAGGAGAGAGCAGCTCCCTCAAAGGTACCAGTCCCATACTTCACTTTGTCTCCAGCAGGGCAGTTGCACATAGAGAAGACCTTTTCAGACTTCTCAATCCACCTGAGGAGTCCTACCGCTCCTTCTTCGCCGGAAAACGTCATTGGCTTACAGTCCATGAAGGACTTAAACGTGCAGTGATGGTGGTTTCCTGATGCATAAATAGTTCGGGTTTTTAAATTTAAACAGGTCAAAATATAATCGCTTTGTGCCTTAACCGGCATAATAATTACCCTGTGCGGCGTATGCAGCTTGGACGGCTGCCACCGCGGCTTGCACGTGTTCGTTAATCATTGCCTGCAGCTGTGCAGGCGTCATGTTAATGTTGCTTCTTCCGTGTCCTCTTCCAGACATCTTGCTGAACAGTTAAAGTAGCCAGTGTTCAGTCACAATTATACTTTATACATATCCCATAATATGCATAATAACAATTTCCCGTTATCCCACTATTAGTCCAGAAAAATTTTCGTGCAAAATGGAGGCGTCGTCGGAGAACGTCGTAAGTCGTAAGTAGCTATCGTCAAAAGTCGGCTTTCCCATAAAAGTCACCGTCGGCGTAGTCATCGCAGTAGAAATCAGGACGTAGCGCGTAGCATCGTTTCGTTGTCGCTTTCCCCGGAATAGTGTGCGCATTAGCGTTCGCGTTTCGTATTCGTGTGTGAAAATTTTCCCTAAGGTTTTCCGTTAGACTTCCTAGACACGGTCTATATATATATTTTATATATATATATATATATATATATATATATATATATATATATATATATATATATATATACGTACGTACTAAGCTTTTACTTACACAGCAGAGCGAGTATCCCAGGTTGGCACGCAATTATTTTGGTTTTGGGAATTTGTTTGTTCGTTTGTAACTAAGGTTTTCAAGTTGCAGTTTCCAAATCGTTTTCAAAATTGATTCCAGTTCTCTGCAACTTATGGCTCTGATACCAATCTGTCACACCCCCAAATTAACCACTAACGGAGTTTATACCGTTAAGGGGTGCGACCAGACCAGGACCACAACCATTAGTTACAAATACTAAACGAATCAGAGTTAGTCCAAAGATATATCATAAATAAAGTCTCAAGTTACGCAGCGGAAAAAAATATCATCTTAGCACTAACCACGTGCTTTACAAATCAGTGTTTTAAATTCCAAAATAAGTTTAACTAAAAATAAAAGTCTTCATGTGCCATGCCAACCCGCATCCGGATACTCCTCAGCGATCTGCAAAAGTTTAAACCACGCAAGTGTCAACCTAACGGTTGGTGAGTTCACAGTGGGCTTGTCACGCAGTGGCCCGGTCTAATAATCATAATCGCGTCAACATATACCTATGTAATATTTGTTTGTGAAAAGCAATGCTTAGTAATATCCATAATCATAGTTCTGTGGTTTAGTCAAAGTATTGTCCGTAACATACGTTATCGGGTATGAACTAGTTTGTATAGTTAAAGTGCTCAACCGATATCGCGGGTAGCTAATCCGTTATTCCATGCACTAAGGAAGTTTGTACCAAAGCTGACTATTATTGTAGTGGCCGTGCCATCAGGTTTTGCGGACCTACGTCATCGCGGATTTGCCTCCCCCGTGTCTTCTCGGGATCACGGTCAGATAGGCTGATATTGTACCTCCGTGCACTCCCCGTGCCACGGGGCGGAGTTTGTCAAACTCCAGTAGATCTACCCAACATCCCCTCGCTTTACAATTAATGGTACAATTTAGTTGAGGACTTTTAAGTTTCAAGGCATCCTTAGAAATCATGTGATATCATGTGGTTTAGACTTTAACCTACGCTAGCCATATTAAAAAGGTTTACCGGATTCTCATGAATCTCAAAAGTGTTTCAGTTTCGTTTCAGAAATAGTTGTTTAAGAAATTCACAAGTACTTCCCATACAGCACTTCAAGTTCATCAAGTTCATCAGGGAGGTGCATAGCACTCTCGAGGTTGTCAGCATTGTTTTTCATTTAGTTATTCGGTGTGACCCAAACGGGTTCACGGTAATCGGGTTAGTGACACTCACCTTGGGTTGCACTACTACACTTGCTATATAATCCAAGTTTGCTTAACGAAGACGTATGAACACGTTTAGGTCTTAAGTATTAGTTTTGTGTCTAATCTTTACTTAACGTCACTATGGCCCATAGCATAGCACGTTGGAACTACGACACGACATTCCGACACACGACACCGATGGTTGATCATAAACAAGGGTTCATATACATCAGAAATCAAAGCACGTATCATCATGGCATAATCATATGAGTCATGGCATAACATTCAAATAAATTGCACAAGTTTGGATTCTGGTCACAATTTCGCTAGCAGTTTCGCTAGGCAGTTTAGCTGTGTGCACGGGCAGCACTTTCGCTAGGCAATACCCGATGACACAGTTTCGCTAGCTAGTTTCGCCCAAAACTGATGGCACAGTTTCGCTAGACTAGTTTCGCCCGAAACTGGTTGAACTTTCGTTCAGGGACAAGGTCTATGGTTGTTTCGCTAGGCAAGTTTGTTCACTGGCGACACTACAGTTTCACTGCATAGTGTCGCCTGAAGGAGATATACATACTTTCGCTGGTTAGTTTCGCCCAGAGAACATGGTAGTTTCGCTAGTCGCGAAAATCCATCTAACAGTCCCCATACTTCATGTAATTCAGTATATAGCATGCATAGTCAATTACCAACATCATAGAAGCAGTTTTGACACCTTATTCATGTATTTTTATCATCAAATCACCAAAATACATTTAAAACCCTAAATGACCTAATCTAGCATGAATTTTCATTATGGATGGATTTTACACGTAAAGTTACAAACTTTATAACAGATCTAGCATCCCTAAGCAGCATACTAGCAGATCAAGTGATTCCATAGAGGTTTAGGCATGCTTTTTAAGAGAAACACATAGAAAAGCATAAATAAAGGTTTTTGAGACTCACGATTCGATCTAGGATCCAAATAGATGTTGTCTCGAGGCTGAGATGGTGTTTCTTTGGTGGTTTTCTCGGCTGACCAGATTCCAGGAGAGTGAGTGTGTGTGCTTGAGAGAAATGGTGCAACAAATGAGACAACTAGGGTTTTATGCTATTATATATCAGAGGCTAGTTTCGCTGGCTAGTTTCGCTGGCCAGGCGAAACTGTCTCTGATTTCATGAGATCCAATAGTTTAACCGACTACCAAGGCAAATTTTCATTTTATTCCTAATACTAAATCATGCGTTTTCATCACGTTGCACATAATGACAATACATAAATAATCACATAACACATATGGACGGGTTCGGTGATCAACCAAAGGACGTGGACGTATTCGGCCTAGTTAAGCATTAGTTACTAAGTTAACACTTATAACGTAACTAACGGAATTGTCTAACGGAAGTAAACCTTGAAATTCTCGGATGTCACAATATATATATATACTAGTCGTGTGCCCGCGCGTTGCGGCGGCGACAGTGTATAGCGTGTTATTCGTCTCTTGTTCGCTTGTTAAGGCGGCACGACAATCAACTAACACTGTACTTTTCTTTATTAGTTTATCAATCCTCTCGTGGTAATTTCAATGTACATTTGTTGGTTTTCTCATTCATAGCACCAGTATAGTCTATGTATGTCATGAGCATTGCAGGTCTCGATTCGATAATAACGAACACACGATAAGGTCAGGTAACTGGCCCTAAACGTTGTGATTTTATATAGAACTTATTATACATCAAAAGTCTCACATAAATCTAGTAATAAAAACACATAAATCTAGTAATAATCCATGAAGACGTGAATATGAAAAAACAATAGACTCTCCAGTTCATCCTCTCATTCATCTTAAAATTTCCCACAGAAGTGGATGTTGGCATTTGCTTCATAATATGGTGTTTATATGGTGACGCCTTTTCCCTCGAGACTGAAGTATTAAAAGTCAATAGTAAACAATGATGTAATTTAGGAGTGAATTAGTATCAAACAAATGTTACACTTTATCAATAAACTATATTAATTGCCTGGGTCATAATCACATTGGCTCTGACAGATTGAATAAAATTAGCTTAATTAAACGTCTATATATTAAACATGTAATTTATATACACTTAAAACCATGAGGTAGATCATACATTAGGAACATGTAATTTATATACACTTAAAACCACGGGGTAGATCATACATTAGGCCAAGAACAGTAGTGGGGAATCAAGGAAGATTTTTAATGATAGATGATAACATATTATGTGTGAGCCAATATTAAATACTGTGTTGTAAGTTTAACCCACAGAGTATTTAGTGATTTCATTACAATTACCAACATTAGGCCATATTTAGTGATTTCATTACAATTTCCACTATAAGTGTGATATACGTGTATACATATATCTATGTGGTACTGTCATTTTTATAACCTAGTTCTAGTTTTAAATTTTAATAGGATTCTTAATAACAAAGGAGCTTGTAGATCGGTTGGTTTGGAGCTCATTTCCAAACTTTCAGGTTCATGGTTCAAAACAATTTATTTTCAATGGATTTTTAACTTCTTTCTTCTTTCTAATTTCTTAGATTACATTCACCCCACATCGATGGTATGAAGATCCCTTCTGATTTCATAGTGCCTTTGAAATCCCACATCGATGGTATGAAGATCCCTTCAAGTACCAGTTCAACCTCTAAACCGCAAGAACCGGCCGGTTCGAAAGCCTTGAACCAAACCGCTTAAGTGCCCGGGTCCTGATTAAACCGGCCTGAACCCTCGGACCAAACCGCTTAAGTGCCCGGGTCCTGATTAAACCGGCCGGGCCGGTCCGGTTGTGAAAACGTTGGATCGTATATAATGAAGACTTTTAATACAGCTTTTGTACAGCCACAAATACAGCTTTAGTTCCCATATTCTATTAAAAAATGTTAAATATATACTATAGTAACAGTATGTATGATGCATGGCCTCCCCCTTCCCTTTCGCGTATCCTTGGGTCGTCTATGTTTTGTGGCAGTTGGGGAGCCATTGATATTTTTGTTTCTGAACCTGAATCAAATATTAAAGGAGCGTAAGCGGAATCTACAGGTTAGGAATGCAGAGGGTTAGTAACATGAAAACCCTTATGAGTTATGTGAAAATTACTTGACAGTTGACACCATAGTGAAATTTAGGCAGCCCTTTTAATCCTCTTGAGACATAACATGAATTAGAACACAATCATTTACTAACAAAGATAATAACGGTTTGTGTATATGGAAGCTTGGGAAATGAAAAAAACAATACAAGTCGGCCGATAAGAGGCGGTGGGCATAAACAAACCTGCATAAAGATATAAGTCTCTAAATTATTGGCCTCACACTAATCAAGCTAGTTTCTGAACTTGCTAAACCTGAAAATAATTAGCAAATGGTTATATCAATGGAAAAGGAGCAGCACTCCAATATAAACATCTTGGTAAAATAGGGTAATTGTGTGGTAGTAAGACCCCTCTTTCTTATTTTTCACTTTCAGAGGATTAAACAATCGTAAATAAATCATCAAAAAAGAAAAATACTTTCAAAACTTGTATTTGCTTGGAAGTCACCTTGACAAAAAGTTATCTTTGGCCAGTAGATTCCAATTGTGCATAAGGGATTCTTTCGTAGTGTAAACCTCTTGATTAAGCCCTGCAATCTGCAAAAGTGAAACCCAAAACATAAAATCAAGCCCTCATTATCTACATACAGGGAAAAATTAGTCAAAAAATAAATCATATGGAGGAGATTATTGAGTTTAAATAAATGCCAAAATGAAGACCGGTAAGAAATGGAGAATGTATAAAAAGAATTTAGAAAAGATATGAGCAGATCATAATATGGAGCCAGGTAAATAAGCAACCCGTAAGAAATGGAGAATGTATAAAAAGAATTTAGAAAAGATATGAGCAGATCATAATATGGAGCCAGGTAAATAAGCAACTGTCTTGTACACTTGAATAATCCTTTCTTTTTTTTGCTACTTATATGAAGCTGATTACATGACTGCAAAAAATTAGATAATCAAAAATTTTTGTTCAACTTAAACATAGGGCCAGATCCATAAGTTTTTGTAAAGAAGTTAAAATGTATTAGGTCAAAGAAACAACACACATGATGTTAAAAGAGTAATCTACTAAAACCAAAAGGAACTTCGTTCATACAATATGTCACTTTTATCTAATAAAAAGAAGGTTTATGATAAAGCAATAGAAAAGTACCTCAACGGGAGCAACAACTTCTTGTAGTCACCACGGCTTCATCAACATCGCTTAAATGCTGACCAACAATGCCAGAACACACCTATATCAAACCAAGATAACTTTTAATCAATCATTAATCATGGAAACTGCTAATTGAGTACTGGAATTATAAGACTTTTATATTAAGAAGCACAATACTAAATTTATGTTTGTAGTTGCCTTGTACCAAATAGACCTTCAGAAAAATTCATTTCCAGAATCCCAGGTCGATTACACACACCAAATAACAAACAATATTATATAGTAGTATAACAAACAATATTTAAATTAAGCAATTACAAACACCTATAAAAAACCAACAGAAACATAAGAACTAATCTGATGCTCAGCTTCAACTACAGTTTTAATCCGCTTAAAGAAGCTAGAAACAAAGAATCTTTAATTGCATTATATAGTAGTATAGATAAGGAAATAAATTCAAACCTCAATGAGCTTGACATCTAAAATGTCTCCAACCTTTGAAGCCTGAAACAACATTAGAAATGTAAAGGTTTGCGAAAGAATACAAAGTATGATAACAAAGGTGATAAAACCATAAAATAAAAAAAAGGAAAATTACAAAACATGATTCACTGGATCTCAGCTTCAATAAGCTAGCTACATCATTACATCAAAAGTATGCAAACTCACAAAAAACTAATCAAGAGGATTGACATTAGTCATTACTGAAGTTCTCTAAAAATTCAAAACCCATGAAAACAATCAGACAGAAAGTGTAAACGCAATGAAAGAAAAAAGGAAGCTGAAGATGCGAAACAGCAATTCTTAGTCAACAGGTAGAATAGCAAAACAGCCATTCTTAGTCAAATAGCAGATAATAGTTTCAAAGTAGCAACAAATATAAGTGGTTGTATTGTGATGCAGGCCTGTGCTGAACACTCATGGATTAAGCAAAGATGAAAAACAAAAAACTTCCTAAATACCTTAAAACAGTAGCATAGATGAAAAAAAAAATTCCTTAAAACAAATTTATCAAAAAACTGCCTTAAAACAAAAACTTCTTTAGTGTGAAAGATTAAGTAATAAAACTCATTTGAAAGTAAGTTAGTGTTTATAGTCCAAAATTAGGAAAAGATCACCATCAAACATGGTGCTTCCCTTAACTAACATATATAGAAGCAGAGTCAGTTACAAGTGAATTATCTAAACAGCATTAACATGTTTAACTAAAACACCACTACTCAAACACCATTAACAGAGAACAGAGAACACGAATATCATTTAAACATACCCAAAATCGATGTAGATATGAACTTGAAGATCTTCAAATCGATGCAGAGATGAACTTGAACTGCGATTTAGATTTTTAAAAGGCAATCAGATTTTGAATTGCGATTTCTAAATGAGCAAGAACCGTACCTCAATGTCTTAAAAATTAATATACCTGTGGAAGATAAAATCCAGCAATGTCTTTAAAATTAGTTACATATCATAACAGGTATTACCTATAATATTGCAAAATACGCAGAAATAAGAAAATATGATTATACGAAGCTCCGATTTATACATTACCTCTAAATGAATGAACCTTGAAGACATAAGCTGCTAACTGTTGTGAAGAACATGGATGGTCACACCATGCTTTAACCAGATTAATCACTGCACTTTCTGAACCAGACGAAATTTAACCCAATCCCCAAAAAAACCCTAAATTTAAAGGCTTGATACGATGAGTTAAATAACAGAAATTATATGCTTGCCTTGTGAAGATCTTCGAATTGCTCCTGAAATCCGATGACATAATGTCTGATAAGAGAAAACGAAAAATGCATTTCACGAAAAGAAAATATTGAAAGAGATAACCTGGTTTGAGGTTTGAGGATGAAGAATAGATGGAGTTCAAGAATCACGATATTAGGTGAACAATCGTAGTTGACGGCCATGGATTTCTCAAGAGACGATTGTGCATCAAAGAGAGTAGTTGACGGCGACCCAGGTCTGCGAGAGTGAGCTAGGGTTTCGGGAGGGAGGAGGTTGCTCGAAAAAGTTAGGTGATACAGGTGAGGAAACAAAGTTTATATACCTAGGGTTTGTCATGTAAAGCAGCCGAGAAAAAGGGGTTTTATGCATTAGAGACTTGTACACAATGCATTAAAGTTTGTACGCGTCTTAATTTTAAGACTCTCTCTCCAATATGTATTATATAGTACTAGCCGTGTGCCCGCGCGTTGCGGCGGCGACAGTGTATAGCGTGTTATTCGTCTTCTGTTCGCGCGTTGCAGCGGCACAACAAACTACAACGCGGTATTCGTCTTCTGTTCGCTTGTTATGGTGGCACCACAATTTACATCGAGTGCGTCTGCAACTACATTAGCCTTACCAGCTGGAAAGTGGGATTAGGTTTTTTTGTTACTGTGTAAACAAATGTAATATACATTCATCCGCTTCTCTTTTTTTTTTACTTGCACGTACAAATCATGTTCGTATATTTATTTCAAGTTATAAAATATGACAAGCTAATTATTTAAGTTCATGTTAGTTTTATATAAAAATTTATTTATTAAGATTGACAAAGTAAATCTTGAAACACAAGTTTAGATGCAATAGTAATTTTAATACTCATAACCAAAGATTCATATAACCGTTCTAATATTTATGTAAAGACAACTGTGTCAAACACTCTTGTTTGCTACTAAGCAAAACTCCATTTTATGTCAAGTAGAAACACTAAAACTCCATTTTATGTCAAGTAGAAACACTTCTTAATTAATTGTGACATTTATTTCTCTGTAAACAAGTACCCTTCTTTACCCTTCTTTATATTCCATTGTACATTTGTTATTGCAGTTGTAAACCTACAAATTCATGATAGGTAACTCAATCTTTTTTTCACAACACCCATTACCTCTTTTTTTATAAATGGTGTAAAGTTATATCTTTCAGAAAACCATAACTTTATTTGTTCGTATCGAAAATGTCACTTTCACCTTTAATTAGTTCACCAAAAACCAACTTGCATTTCACATTTCGTAATTCTAACAAACGATTATTTTAAGTGTTTTCGAGCTTTTCACGACGTAGAATACAATTTTTGACAAACATAGTTGAGACACTACATATTTTCATAATATGAACTAATGAATGATTTATTCATAATAAGTTGTAGCAAACAAAAAGAACAAGCCCAGTGAGAAAAGCTCAAGTAAACTTAAACTAATGCCAATAACCTAAAGATCAAAATTCAAGTTCGAAAAAGAAAATAAGTTTACACAACGATACTTGAAGTCCACATATATTTAAGAAAAATACTTGAAGTCCACATATAAGAAAAAGCAGACAAAAAAATAAAAAAAACTTAACTAAAATAACACACAGAGAGCATAAAAAATAGCTGTACATACTTTCAAAGTTAGAGACAAAAAAATAACACTAAGCAAAATATATTACATGAAATTCGACAAACACATTGATCTGTTGGAAACTTTAACCACCAAAATACTTATAGCCAAAGCTCTAACACTTATGTTTAGCATTTTCCAAAAACAAATACCAAAAGTACTATTAAAGATAAGCCTTAGCCATAACTATGCAAAGATGGTTTGTAGGCATTTTCCAAAAACAGATACCAAACGTACTATTAAAAAATAAGCCTTAGCCATAACTATGCAAAGATGGTTTGTAGGGACATAAACGCTACATAAGGGCATAACTCTTCATCTCCTTTTTCCATCTGCAAGAACAATACATGTTTCAAGAGTCAACTTATCATTTTATAAAGTTCAAATTTTCATTTAAAATTATAAACATAAAAAACAATGCAAGATCTGAGAACAAATTATGCATTGAGAACAACAATAAATGCAAGATATGAGAACAAATTATTCATAAAGTACACATGTGTGTGTGCATATGGAACAACCTGGCTATGGAGAAATTGTGATTGAACCTAACTGTGAAAAAAAAACAATCTAAATCATCTGCTGCAAATTTGTTGATACAACAGGTGTTATAGAACCCATACATCTCAAAAGAAAAGTAATCTAAAAAAAACTGGTTAAAAGTATATCACTGCTTGGTGCAACCTTGGTTACAAATTACTATGGTGGAATAGCAGGTCGGCTTTGGTGAGGACCCAACTATACACTTTTTTATATTCGATGTATGTAATCGAAATCATACCTACAATGTGCTCCTTTTTCATGACACTCCACCATATTAAACTTGAAGCAAGAATACTCGAAAGTTGTAAGAAATTAACCTTCCTGCAAAAAGAAAAAAAATCAGGAGCTTTATTCACTACCTTGCTCAGTATAGGTGCCTAACAACTATAAAATATAACCATGTAAAAGTAATTATGACCACTACTTTAGAACCCCCTTCCCCGTTGTGTATATAATGTGATCAATGTCACATCTCAATTCATTGTTGTCCATCTACTTTGAGCTCCCAATCTTCCTTTTTACTCCAAAAATATAATTCTAAATTTGATTTTAGAGATTAATATTTGTTGAATCTGAAGTGAAAATGCCCAAATTAAAGAAAAGATAGAGTTTTAAGCCAACGTCATGCTGCTCAGTTACAAATGAAATTCGTACATTTAAACTACGACCAGATTTGACATTTCGAAAAAACAATGAAGATAGACATCACAAAGTTAAATGATTGGAACATACTTGAGCAGGCCAGAGTAAGAGTCTGGAAGTTCGAACAGATCGACTCAGAGTCAGAGTCTGGCAAAACGGACGGGTCGGGTCAGAGTCTGAGCGGATGCGGATTAGAACAGATCCATTTGAAAGCTGGTAAAAGCGGGTGCAGGTCAAGGCCGGTCGATCTAATAAACAGTTCGAAACACATCTATGCAATTACAATGTAAAATAGTATTACATAATACAAGAAATTAGTTTCTATTAATTCATTTGAGAGAATACTCTATTTTAGTGTGCCCCTTCTATTTCATAACAGTCATCAATACCTTATAATTCTTTTCCACTCTGATCGATTCCTTTTCCATGAACTCATATGACCTAACAAGTGACATGGATTTGGAGCGAGTGTGCCTTGTTCACTGGAACTAAACTATGATTTCTGTTCTATATGCTCTCAAAAGGTTAATGAACTACATATCAATATACCAAAATTATAATAGAACTATAAATCAGTGTACCAAAATTATAATAGAACTATAACTTCTATATCTCGACCCTGTTCTGCTCTATGAAAATGCAGTCATCCATCTCTGCCAACTAACTACATTTAAAAACAATCAAGTGTCTTGAGAGATTTCCCTCATTTTAAGCAAGATAAACAAACGAAGTACACTTTAAATGAAAATACAATGGATAACTAAATAGGATCTTCTAATAAACCTTTCCCTTGAATCAACCTAGAATGTACATCCCATACAACATATAAAATCACTTTCCTAAATTATTACGTTAATCTTAGTTGTTACTAACTAAACTAACTCTACACTAACAGCATAATACATTCAACAACTCAACCAAAATAACTTTTTTCTGTAGCTTTGAGATACTGTACTTTAACATCATTAACCCAACCATTAGCCTATACATACAACCTTGGCCTAGACTAACAGTTATTTTTGAAGATACCTTATAACTCAATTATGAGGAGGGAAAAAAGAGAAATGTAAAATGTAGCTATGTATTGCAACCACAACAATTGTTCTCTTACCAACTTTATTAAATGACCAGACAAAAAACCTTTAAAACCTAAAGCAACGTATTTATAAAATTATCTAATGCATATCATAGATTCATATCTAATAGAGTATACCTTTATTAACATTGAAGGATCATGATGTTGAAGTCAACATGCTTCAGCAGTTGGACAACCATCATGTTGGCCATAAGCATACTTAAACCTGTAGATAAACTCCAATATCACTAAAAATTAATCATATACACTATTAGAATTTCTGAAATGAAGTCCTCTAATCACATCAAAAGGGTGAAGAAATTAGACAAAAATCTTTAAAGCAATGAAAATAAAAGTAGCATACCTGATTGATTCACCCTCCTCTGCAGCAACCACTATTGTTTCATGAAATCGCTTAAAGCCATACACATATGAATCATTTCTGTACTAAAAAAAACAAATTCACACCTGTTCTGTAACATCAGAATCAGAGTCGGGTGCTCATGAAAAGGATGCATCCAACCTCTTTATCCTTGCCTCTGACTCATAACTTAACCTTGTATAGGATACCAAATTGAAAGGCAATCAGACAAAATCATCTCGGAAGTAGAAACAGTCCTAAAAAAAGTTTTTAAAAACCAACCCCCAATGACAAATTTCCATGCTATAAACCTTTAAAGCAGATTCAAAATAACATAGTAAACGGTACCTCAATCGGAGCAACCAACAAGAAGCTCATGAGTGACCAACCGTCGGATGGTGACAGCAACACGAATAAACTGAGATCCGGCTTTTGCATAAGAACTCTCCATATCGATTCGGATTGCAAACCCTAGGAACCAAACAAATTCGAATTAGACGTAGATTTTTGCGTGGTTTGTGTGTGCAATTGTGTAGATAGTAGAAATCGTACATGATGATAGGGTTTTCAACTGTGTGTGTTTTGTGTGTGACAGAGAGAGCGAAGAAGAGAAATTTTGAAATTGGAGAGAGTTTGAATTCAAATATTCATCCCTGCGATATGAATTAGGTTAAAAGGGGGACGCAGAAAAGGGTTTTTTCCGATTATGGATGGCGTGATGTTTGAAGAGCAAAAGAGAACGGGAAGATATTCTGAATTTGGAGATTCCCTCTAGGGAGTCGATGCAAGAAACACAAGAACAGACGGTGTTTTGCTTAGGTTGATAGATTGAGAAGCAGCATCAAGTGAAAAGAGGAAGGCGTCTTAATTTTAAGACGCCATATTTACAAAAATGCCATTTTTATCAATATGCTTTATATAATAGTATAGATATATATATATATATATATATATATATATATATATATATATATATATATATATAGTGAAAAGTTCATTGTAGACACCCTCATAAGTGTAGACATGTAGACACCTTTTTTCACCATTAGGATCTCTTGATCTAATGGTTGTGATTAATTTGTTTTTTTCTTTTTTTCTTTTTTCTCATTATTCAGAAAATTTCACATGTGAAAAGGAGCCATTTCACATGCGAAAGTGTCTACAATGAACCTTTTTCATATGTTGATAATTTTTCATATGTTAATAATTTTTTTAAAAAGTTTCACCAAAAGTCCTAAAATTATGTTATCTTTAATCATATAAAAATTTAAAAAATTTGACGCTTTTTTTTTGTGTGGTGCACATGTGCATCAAAAAAAAATTAAAAAAATAAAAATAAAAAAAAACTCATACTTTTAGTATGAGTTAATATATTTTTTTTCTTAGTCGCACCATATGTCATATATTTCCATCATTTTTTTTATTGAATGATGCACATTTGTATCACACCAAAAAGTACCTCATACATGTGGTATACATTAATAGGTTTAAAAAGAAATTGCACCCTAAATCTTATAGTTGTGTTATCTTTAGATTTAAAAAAAATAACATTTTATAACTTTTTTTTAATTATATGATGCACATGTGCATCACATAAAAAAAACGTTAATTTTTTTAACAATTTGCTCCAGAATTAAAGATAACATAATTCTAAGACTTTAGGCGTAAATTTTATGAAAAATCGTTAACGTATGAAAAAGTTACGTGGATTTTATTATGTGTTTTCGATGTTTTCACAAAACATTATGTGTATGCATGATCCTAACCCTATATAAATATTCGGTATAAAGATCCGTAGATACAAGTAACTTCTAGGGCTGGTTCTAAATTCATACTAGATATGAAATTGGAACAAGAAATTACTATACAGAGTTACAGTCACTGTATAGAGTTACACAATGCCATAGTAGCAAGATAATCACTGCACAAGGTTGCTCCGATGAAGTAAAACATTCACAAAGTGGATGAATCTACACGGAAAGTGAAAGCCACCTCAAGTTAATAAACTGAAATACTTAAATGAAATGGTTCATTCTATGCTTCAATGAAATGGTTCACTCCATGCCTTGAAATTATTCTTGTTAAATCAATCAAGCCAAAGATTCGTGATAACACATAAATTGTGTCTCATATCAATGGCCCCGGAATTATCCCGAAGTAGATATCACTTAAGAATATTCCACTATTCAAGATAAATACTCGAAATATAAAATTTAATCTAACACCGGACACAGATCATGAACCTAGAAATAAAGTTCACTAGATCAATATCTGTTAACAGTCCTTTAACATCATACAGATGATGCAAGACCTGAACTGAATGGCCACAAGTCCTGATTTAGTACTTGAATGTACGAACTCTAACATTATACACAGATACTCAAAATCTGATTCATAAAGATGAATGCAAGAAATTGAGTACTATAATTATGTTCGATTTAATACGTTTAAAATGCATGAATCACATATTCTAACCTATCCATATTCGTTAAGCATCGTGGGAACGGATCTGAAGAAAGATTATTCTGACTTTGGACTCAAAGTGTTGACATACAAACTCACAGGCCTCATTACATAATGGCGTTGGATGTAACTTGTCACACCCCGGCCCATGGGAGGTCGAAATAACCAACATCGTATACATTTGAAAAGCCAAAATGAATACATTCTATTAAAAATTTTGAGGTACAAGGTTTCAACAAGGAAAGTAAAATACAATAGTTAAACTCTAAGTTATTCTAGTGCGGAAGCTAAGTGTCTTCTATGGTTGTATTCATGCGCGCGAGATCGAATCTACGTTTTGGGTCTTCTAATTGAAGTTGTCCAAAGCTAGGTACCTGATGCATACTCAAAAAGAACATGTGTCAACTAAAAAGTTGAGTGACTTCAAAAGGATGGTAAAAACTAATCGTCGTACGGAAAGAATTTTCTCTTTGATTTTGTCAAAAATATAATCATAGTTTTTGTAAAAGCACGAGACGATCTTACTACAGCATGATTCGGTAATCGGATAACAACGAGAAAGTAAATAAAGCTTTGCTTTATTGATTCACTTAGAGAATACAATGTAGAGAGAGAAAACACCTTAAGAACACACAGTTAAGAGATATGAAATGACAGAACTTTTAACTCTCGCTAACATGGACTATTTATAGTCACTTAGTAACAGGCCAGCGTACCACCAGCGGATCATCTGATCCGCCCGGACCATCTGGTCCGGCGGTGCAAGTGGTACGGCCAGTGACTATATCACTCACATAGATGCTCTAGATTAGATACAATACACGAGACACACGTTAGCATAGGAATATGCTCTAACAAACTCCCCCTTAACGTGTAGTGTATCTATATTCTAACTAAACTTCAGTCTTTAATCTTCAACAATGTTGCATCCGAGCTTCAACTTGAAATCTTGTCAGAATTAGAGCTTGCATGGCTGGATCAACCTTTGAAAAAAAAACTTTGAACTTCAAGATCCACTTGTGAAAGATATAACATACTCCCCCTTTCACCATGCATGAGTTGTCTCACTCAGATAACCTGCAATTTCAGAAGACAGAAACGCGGCTTTCCTTTTCTTTTGAAAATTAATTTAATCTTGGCGCAAAACTTCTCTTCGAGAATCCAAGATATTGATTTGAAACTTTTAAATTCGTATCACATATTGATCGGTCGAAAACAAATAAGAAACAAAATCTTTTTGACTTTTTGAAACTTTATATCAAAACACACCGAAAATCTTTTGATTTTTTTTTAAACATGAAACATAAATGCAATAAGAAATGAAATACTGAAACACACACTATTTTTGTCTTTTGCAAGAAAGATCACAACTTGGGATCATATTGATCATGACATGCTGAACTACACTTCAATTTCAATTACTTCAACACATAAGCCATGTCGATTACCGGTATAATTTGTCCATCTTAAACTCAGGCACAATCATACTCATAACATCTGGATATGTTATTGATTGATTAGATTTGCGTTGACCAGTGTTCCCCACACTATCAGACATACTCAGATAGGTTTTGCTTTTCATATCACACTTTGTGATTTCATTTGTGATTTAATCACATAATGATTGTAATCATGATTCAGTCAACTGTGTTCCATGCAAAAAGAAATAAGAACGTTAAATCGTCTACCTTAAGGTCGATCTTTCGATACGCAGATAAGGCCTCGGATTTAACAAAATAAGAAAATAAAACAAGTTGAAATTGTATAACCCAACAACAATCAGGTCGGTCTTTCGACACGCAGAGAAAGTCCGATGAGTTATACGAAACACCAAAGAAAATAAAGCAGAACGTCAAACGAACAACAATTAGGTCGGTCTTTCGACACGCAGAGAAAGTCCGATCGTTTGACAAAATAAAGAAAATCAACCAAGTTTAAATCTTAGCAAAATGAACACATGTATACACAGTGACTTCTCATTTTCTTTTTCACATATCTTTTCTTGATATATCATGGGATATGCATCAAGATGTTGTCCACTTAATCAAGCATTAGTATTTAGTGTTTATCACATCTGAATACTTTCTGATTTAATGCCGAGCCTGCCAAGTACATCAAACAATGATCTTATGGCTTTTTCATCTATTTTATCCATGGGTCAGACATGTAAGCCAATGTACCATCATTTCCCAAATATGTTGGATACAATTTCTCATTTTTCCATGTTTTTGTATTTTCCTGTTTTTCAATGTTTTTGTATTTTTCCATTTTCTCCCCCTTAAAATGAAAACTCTATTTTTGGATTTTCATTTTAATCAAAAAACACAAACACACTATTTTTGGTTTTTCAATTTTCTCCCCCTAAACTACATACGGGATGTAAAAGAAAGAAAATTGACCAATCGATACTGATACCTTTTCAGTTTAAGCTTTCAGAAAAACTTTCAGTTTAGAAATATGAAGCATTCAATTTAAGTTAATAACGCAGAATACTCCTCCATCAGCAACTTTGTAATCGCCAACGGGTCTTCTAGGAATACCTACACACTGGTTTAAATGATTAGTACTCAAATGACCCGAAGCACACAGCTTCTGGTCGACCAGTGTCTTCCACAAAATCATTTGCAGCTTTGCTGACCACTTTAGGTCGCCACTGCATTTTGACATTTTCTGTTTTTACCGAGACATCATCCTGTGATGAAGCTTCAATACTTGAATCAAATTTAAAAAATTGGTTCTTTTTAGACTTAGTGTTGGACGGTGTGGACTCAGTAAAAATTCTGTCTGATTCATCGATAAATGTGGCAGATTTGTTTGAAAACGATCTTTTTACATTTTCAGGACAATCCTGTGCCATGTGTCCCTTTCGGCGACATTGATAGCACAAACGATATGATCGTTGAGATTGTGATTTGCCCTGAACTGATGAACACCTCTCAATGGGCTCAGAATTATCAGAAATATCATCAAAAATTTGAAATCGATTAGAATGTACCCATTTTGAAGTAGGACTTCGAGGAGTAGAATTTGATCCAGATGAAGACGAAACTTTCACTGATTGAACTTCACCAGAAGAACTTGTAGATGAAGCCTTCTTTTGGATCTGTCCTCCTAACCCCTTTTCCATTGTAGACATGAAGACTTGAGCCAAATAATAAATTTGTTCCAAGCTTGTGTCTTTCTTTACTTTCAGATCTTTCTTGGGCATATTTTTCTTGATATTCCGTGCACCCTTCTTACCATCACTACCCAAACCACAACGTTTGTAACCCGGTAGCTTAGTTAAATCAATCGAAGAACTTGAGGGACCTGCTTTAGCAGCCTGATTGAAAGAAGCTTTAATATCCTTCAACTTGTTTGCTTCAACCAACTTAGCAGCAGTTGTTTCTTCACTCACTTTCTTCTTATCTTCCTCACTATGTTTATCGTTAGAACCAACACTCGTATCTCCCATAAACCCACTAGAAACAAATTTTAATGGAGATACACCAACCACATGTTCCTCTTTCTCCTCTTTCTTCTTTGATATCTGAGATTTCTTCAAGTCAGACTTCTTCGCAGCAAATTCAGAATAATCACCCGTTATACCAGAACCTTGAATATCAGCAAGAACATCAGATTCAATAACTGGATGCGGAATCTGGTTATATTCCTCGCTTCCAAAAACCTTCTTGAAATTCTCATCTTTGCATAAGTAACTGGTAAAAGAATGTGAATTCTTCAAATTATTCAACTGTCTCTTAAGATCCATCACCTCAACATTCAAATCAGATATTTTCTTTTGAGCTTCCCCTAATGCTGTTTCTGATTCAATTAATTGCTCTGAAGCTTTATTAAACCGAAACTTTTCCTGTCGCATCTGATCATGAGCATCACACACTTCCTGAGTAATTTTCTTGACACGGCCTTCATGAATCTCAATATTTCGTTTCAACAACTGATTTTCATGTGTCAAAATCGTGACTTTATCAAGTAAGATGGAATGTTCCATTTGACGATCACTTTCCTTAGCAGTAATTTCATCAAACACTTTCTTGAGATCATCATAAGCTTTCTTCAGCGAGTCTACTCTTGCAGTTGACTTCTCAAACAAATTATCAAAATCATTACTCACATCTTTTGCTTCATTTTCCCATTTCTCAACACTTTTAACCAACTCTTCATTCTCACTTTGCAACTTCAAAATTTGTTCTTTATCGGCACTACTGAACTCATTCAATTTATCTTGAACTGCCATCAACTCTTCCTTCAAAACATTCTTTTCGGCGATTAATTTCTCATTTACCTTGCAAATCTCATCAGAATTGTCAACTTTCTTCTTGAAACTTTCTAATTCTGTCTCCTTCAGTGTTCTCTCAACCATTAACCCTTCCTTTTCTTGAACCAATTCACGAATTTTTCTATCCTTTTCAGCACAAAATTCACAAGTTGACTCATACCCACTAATTTCAGACTCACTTGCTTCAGATGTATACCCACTCGATTCAACTTCGACATTTGCCATTAAAGCCACATGTTGACCATTGATATAACAACATTCGTCTGAGTCGGCACACGTATCTTGAATAGCAGTCAAAGCAATAGGTGATTTGTCTAATTGTTTTGACCATTCGTCATACTCTCTTTCTGCTTGAGCTTCTGCCATCATAGCTTTTGCGTCATGCTTATCAGATTTAGCTTTATCTGAAGGTGATTGAGAACACTCACGAGCAAAATGTCCAATCTTGGAACAATTGTAACATTTTACTTTAGATTTATCCAAACCCAGTTTTCTTCCACCTGGAACAAAAGAATTCTTTCCATGTTTCTTGATAAATCGTCTTCCATTTTCAACCATCATTGCAAATTGCCAATGCAAATCTAATTCAGCTAATTGATCATCATCTAGCTGTTCTAACTCAGTTCCACTTAAACCAGCATCACTAACTTGACCAAAAATCGATCCAGACGATGAAGATATAAAAGCAGATAATAATGCAGCCAACTCTTCAGTTGATTGAGCAGGATGAGAATTGTTTGATGATTTATCTGGAATGGTAAAACGACATCCTGTTGAATAACCAGGATTTTCAGTATATCCAGCAAGAAAAGCTGTTACCGGCGGATTACTGCTAGAAATAGCATGTGACTTTGCCTTTGCATGAACAGTAGCGTTATTTTCCCCAAAGTACAATTCAGGATTTTGAACTGTAGGATGTGTAGATTTCTTCACCAGCAATTCCATCTCACGAGCTTGTAATTTGCTCGTTATTTGATTGAATGTCCAAGTTGAATAATTTGGATCATTTGTCAACATCATCACATAAATTTCCCATTTTTCTGGTAATGCTTCCAGAATTTTCTCTTTCAATTCATTACTATCTTTCTTGACTCCTACAACATCAAGTTCATTTATTAAATGGGAAAACCGAGCAATCAAATCTGGAATTTTCTCATTCTCGCAGTGCCTGAAATTATCAAACTCTTTTTTCAACACTTTCTTTCGAGTATTTTTGTATTGATCATTACCCGTACATCTCTCTTCAATAGCATCCCACAACTCCTTAGCCGTTGTATATTGCTTAAATTGATGCATTAGCTATTTTGGCAAGGCCATTGTAAGATAACTATATGTTTTATTTTCTCGAGCAAACAATTTCCGTTCATCAGCATCGAAACTACTAATCATCTTTGGTTTGTTGGGACTAATCATCGGATATTCATATTCTTTCTCAATTGGAATCCAACTCTCAATATCTTGTGAATAAATGTAAGATTCAAACCGACTTCTCCAATTGTGATAATCTTCAAGCCTTAGCAATTTAGGAACTTTTTGAGTTGTTCCTATCTCATTATCATAGTTCAACATGGCTTGCATTGATGTTTGAGCAGTAGTCATTGCATAAAAATCACTCATTTTGATGTTAACTCTAAAACACCAAAACTTTGAACTCAAAAATAAGGGTCTTCCAAGCGGATTTTGGGGGTCAAACTGGAGTGTATAGACCTTTCAGGTGAGTACACGTCTAGATCTTGGAAATACGAACGTTTTGGCTGGTATTGGGTTCCGTAACTCCAAACGGTTTGCAAGTTACGTCAGTTTTAGTGAAGATATGTTTTCTGCCAGCGGACCAACACAAATTGGCGGATCAAAATACTATCAGCGGACCAGTTCCGGATCAAATTAACGAGGCGGATCAGATTTTGGTACGGCGGATCAAAACTGGTACGGCGGACTAGAATTTTCAGCGGATCACACTGATACGCTGTAACTGCTGCGGATCAGGCTGATGAAGATTGACTGGCGGATCAAACGGCAGATCAGACAGTTCGTTGGGCGGATCAGTTGCAGAAAACACTAAAATCGACTAATTTTCACAGATTTCGACAATTGAAGCTAGTAACTGGATCAATATGATGCGAAAAAACTCCAGAAACATTCAGAAATCATTTTTAACCTCGGAATCACTCAGAATCGTGAAAAATTGATGAAAAAATGTAGAAAACCCAAACTTTCTCTCTCTAGAAATAGAAAACTTAGCAAATCACAGTAGTAGAGCAACCTGGAATGCTCTGATACCACTTGTAAAAGCACGAGACGATCTTACTACAGCATGATTCGGTAATCGGATAACAACGAGAAAGTAAATAAAGCTTTGCTTTATTGATTCACTTAGAGAATACAATGTAGAGAGAGAAAACACCTTAAGAACACACAGTTAAGAGATATGAAATGACAGAACTTTTTAACTCTCTCTAACATGGACTATTTATAGTCACTTAGTAAAAGGCCAGCGTACCACCAGCGGATCATCTGATCCGCCGGGACCATCTGGTCCGGCGGTGCAAGTGGTACGGCCAGTGACTATATCACTCACATAGATGCTTTAGATTAGATACAATACACGAGACACACGTTAGCATAGGAGTATGCTCTAACAGTTTTGTTTTATCAAAACGAATGTTTGTAGTTAATTAAACATGGTTATCATTATATATGTCAAAAATATGGAGTTTATCGTACATGTGTCATAATAGGTTTTTTATCGTACGTCGTTAAATAGATGGCTCATCGACCATGGGATGCTTTGGCGTCAAAGTGAATATGCTTCCACAATCAACCATCCTCTATCCGTTGTGGTCCACACCCGATTGTTTTGCATGCAACCACTCGCCAATAGAGTCATCCCGTAAGATATAAATAAAGGAGAACACAACCATAGGGTTACGATGTGTCAGGCCAATATGTCGCCCCTTGTGAGGGCATCTAGAAATACATGGGCACCAGGACATGGGGCATTATCCCCTAATAGCGCTACCCAGTATACCCGCGGTCCTATACCAAGGACTAAGATTGTGTAAGTGTGGGACTAGCCGGTGTAAGTATGATTAGTCTGAACATATGCATTATCATGTATCGAGCATCCAATATACAATTAAGTACGATAATTTAAATAAAAGAGAGTATAACAATGAAATAAGCAAACATTGAGTAAAACGGAATATGTATCACTCCAAAATAGTTACAAGGTAAAGAGGGGAAGGGATGTGAGAGCTCACCTAGTTGGATCTTTAACAAAACTTTGTATACGTTGAACCTTATTGCACAGATTTGAGTTTATTAGTGTGCCTTCGGTTAAAATGTCTTTTTAGTTGCATTCTAAGGTGTCAGTTGAGTATTCTAGGTTTTAAAATTTAGCTTTTAATATGTCAGGTGTACTTAAAGTACTATAAGTGAATTTTGTATAAAACCCGATAGGTTATCGGGCCTTGGGTCGTGACCCGTAACCCAATGGTTGTTAATGGACCTGACCTGCGCAGTCCAATACCTTCGGGCCTTGGGTCGTGACTCGTAGTCCAATACCTTCGTAAGTGGTCTTGAGCCCTTGCGCTTTTGTTCTGACAACCCTGTTAGGCCTAGGCGAAGCCCAACCAGTTTATCAGTGGGCTTGAGTTTCGTGGTTACTATCCACACAACCCTTGTTGGGCCGAAAGTTTCCCAAACGTCTGTTGGGTTTATCTAGGTCTACTCCGAGCGTTCTGACCTGATCCGGCAGGCCCAAAACCCATGGTGTTGGGTTCCTTGTTCATTATAGTTTGTTGGCCAGCTCCTTATGTTCGGTTCGCTGGGTTCATCGGGTACGTTGAATGCATGCATGTTTATTGTGGATTGAACAAACCGAACCACATCCACTATTGACGTGTGGCGTGTCCTGATCATGCATGTGAGGTTCCAACAACCAGGGTTGATTGGATCAATCCAACCCGGTTGTGGTTTATGGTCCGACCCGATTTATGATATTGATCTAACGTGTTTTAGTGATTTTTGTTTATAAGTTTTGTAACCCCCTAGTTTTCTGTAACAGGTTAAGAAGGGGGTATTGATACTGATTATGAATGGATATGTATGGAGGTGAGGGATTGGGACGTCAGATAGTTACATGAAATTAGAAAATGGGATATTTTCTTAGTTTCTGAGGGGATACGGCCGTATCCAATAGAATGGATACGCCCGTATCGGGTGGATCAGATCTGAGCCAACATCACCGCGAACCGTGATACAGCGGTATTGGCATCTAGGCGATACGCTCGTATTCGTCTATGTAGGATTGAAATTCTCAACACCTAATTAACTTACAAGATTTACTTAAAAGATTAACCTTGCGGAATTAAGTTAACCTTCACTTTACTAAAACAATCAACACTTGTGAATAATAGTTGTTTGCATAAGTATAGTAACACACGAGGTAAAATATACTCGGCACTATTTGCATTAACTCAACAATATTACACAAGTCTTTCACAGATTCATGTGTACAAATGTTGAAGACGAGCTATGCTATAAATAGTGCTAAGGGAAATCAATGATAGCCAATGATTTCCGTAAGGTCATCTAGACCGTTGAACATAAAAGTCAAACTATACTACCAAAAGAATAATCTTCGACAGATGGGATATCTTGCGTGTGATCAGTAACAATCTACTTTAAGAGAACGCCTTTGGCAGATAAGGAAGCAACCAGGAAGCTTTTACAGGGATTAGACGACTGAAAAGACTTCTCCGGAAAAGACTTCTCCGGAAAAGTCCGGTTGAACTCATTATCTGGTGGATAATCAAGTTCACCCGAAATATTCACTACTGGACAAAAATGCTTCTTTCCGGTTGAATATTTTGTCCGCTTGAACTTAGACTTCCGCTTGAACTCTATTCAGCCGGAACTACAACAAAATTTACTTCAAATAGAATATCCAAAATGTGATATTCCTTACAATCTCCCCCTAAGCTGATGTTGTCAAATTATTCACCATCATCAAAGCTATCTTAAAAAATTGACTTGTACAAAAATTCTTCTCCTTGACCTACTTGTCCAAGGACCTGATGCTTGCATCCAAATCTTAAGATAGCTCTTTCATGCTTGTTTTGGTCACTTTCACAAACTTAAGTGCTTCCCAATCCCTTTCATTCCACTGATCTTAAACAGAGATGGATTCATGGGTTGTGAAAGTGCCATCAGCCCTGTGATCATATAATAGCTTCTCTTCTTCCCATATGACAAATTTGATCTCACAGATAGGTTCTTATTTTTCATTATCAATATCTCCTTGAGATCTGTAAAGCATCCCATACTCAAGCACTGTAGTTTCTATGCAGATTCTCAATGGATGCTCGGCTCTGCTTGGGCTCATGATTTCTCTTAACCTTACATAAATGTCAGTGAACTAGAAGATGTCAAGATTTCTATTGGCTTGATGAGCATTTACAACTCTAGTTTGAAGTTGGAGAGTGAAATCAAAAGTATCTTCATTGGTTGTCTACCTAATAACTTTGTTCATTCTGGGTGGGCATTTCTTCTTTTGCTTCTGATCTCTCTTTCTCTTTGCATCCATCAGTCTCCTCTTTCTCTTCTTTTTCTCATCATCAGAGTCATTTTCTGAGTTTTGATCAACATGGGCTTTCCCTTTTGATGATGGAGAAGAGGGAGCATGTGGTAAGTCAGTTGGTTTGGTTGGAGGTCTGGGAGCAGTGGTGGATGAAGGTTCTCTTATGGTAAGATGTGGTAGAGGTAGAGGTTTTTGAATAGGTGGAACAAGAAATTACTATACATAGTTACAGTCACTGTATAGAGTTACACAATGCCATAGTAGCAAGATAATCACTGCACAAGGTTGCTCCGATGAAATAAAACATTCACAAAGTGGATGAATCTACACTGAAAGTGAAAGCCACCTCAAGTTAGTAAACTGAAATACTTAAATGAAATGGTTCATTCTATGCTTCAATGAAATGGTTCACTCCATGCCTTGAAATTATTCTTGTTAAATCAATCAAGCCAAAGATTCGTGATAACACATAAATTGTGTCTCATATCAATGGCCCTGGAATTATCCCGAAGTAGATATAACTTAAGAATATTCCACTATTCAAGATAAATACTCAAAATATAAAATTTAATATAACACCGGACACAGATCATGAACCTAGAAATAAAGTTCACTGGATCAATATCTGTTAACAGACCTTTAACATCATATAGATGATGCAAGACCTGAACTGAATGGCCACAAGTCCTGATTTAGTACTTGAATGTACGAACTCTAACATTATACATAGATACTCAAAATATGATTCATAAAGATGAATGCAAGAAATTGAGTACTATAATTGTGTTCGATTTAATACGTTTAAAATGCATGAATCACATATTCTAAACTATCCATATTCGTTAAGCATTGTGGGAACGGATCTGAAGAAAGACTATTCTGACTTTGGACTCAAAGTGTTGACATACAAACTCACAGACCTCATTATATAATGGCGTTGGATATAACTTCTGACACCCCGGCCCATGGGAGGTCGAAATAACCAACATCGTATACATTTGAAAAGCCAAAATGAATACATTCTATTAAAATTTTTGAGGTACAAGGTTTCAACAAGGAAAGTAAAATACAATAGTTAAACTCTAAGTTATTCTAGTGTGGAAGTTAAGTGTCTTCTATGGTTGTCTTCATGCGCGCGAGATCGAATCTACGTTTTGGGTCTTCTAATTGAAGTTGTCCAAAGCTAGGTACCTGATGCATACTCAAAAAGAATTTGTGTCAACTAAAAAGTTGAGTGACTTCACAAGGTTGGTAAAAACTAATCGTCGTACGGAAAGAATTTTCTCTTTGATTTTGTCAAAAATATAATCATAGTTTTGTTTTATCAAAACGAATGTTTGTAGTTAATTAAACATGGTTATAATTATATATGTCAAAAATATGGAGTTTATCGTACATGTGTCATAATAGGTTTTTTATCGTACGTCGTTAAATAGATGGCTCATCGACCATTGGATGCTTTGGCGTCAAAGTGAATATGCTTCCACAATCAACCATCCTCTATCCGTTGTGGTCCACACCCGATTGTTTTGCATGCAACCACTCTCCAATAGAGTCATCCCGTAAGATATAAATAAAGGAGAACACAACCATAGGGTTACGATGTGTCAGGCCAATATGTCGCCCCTTATGAGGGCATCTAGAAATACATGGGCACCAGGACATGGGGCATTATCCCCTAATAGCGCTACCCATTTTACCCGCGGTCCTATACCAATGACTAAGATTGTGTAAGTGTGGGACTAGCCGGTGTAAGTATAATTAGTCTGAACATATGCATTATCATGTATCGAGCATCCAATATACAATTAAGTACGATAATTAAAATAAAAGAGAGTATGACAATGAAATAAGCAAACATTGAGTAAAACGGAATATGTATCACCCCAAAATAGTTACAAGGTAAAGAGGGGAAGGGATGTGAGAGCTCACCTAGTTGCATCTTTAACAAAACTTTGTATACGTTGAACCTTATTGCACAGCTTTGAGTTTATTAGTGTGCCTTCGGTTAAAATGTCTTTTTAGTTGCATTCTAAGGTGTCAGTTGAGTATTCTAGGTTTTAAAATTTAGCTTTTAATATGTCAGGTGTACTTAAAGTACTATAAGTGAATTTTGTATAAAACCCGATAGGTTATCGGGCCTTGGGTCATGACCCGTAACCCAATGGTTGTTAATGGACCTGACCTGCAACTTATGGCCCAACAGTTAGCGTGTGGGCTTGGTTTGTGAAATCGTAGTCCAATACCTCCGTAAGTGGTCTTGAGCCCTTGCGCTTTTGTTCTGACAACCCTGTTGGGCCTAGGCGAAGCCCAACCAGTTTATCAGTGGGCTTGAGTTTCGTGGTTACTATCCACACAACCCTTGTTGGGCCGGAAGTTTCCCAAACGTCTGTTGGGTTTATCTAAGTCTACTCCGAGCGTTCTGACCTGATCTAGCAGGCCCAAAACCCATGGTGTTGGGTTCCTTGTTCATTATAGTTTGTTAGGCCAGCTCCTTATGTTCGGTTCGCTGGGTTCATCGGGTACGTTGAATGCATGCATGTTTATTGTGGATTGAACAAACCGAACCACATCCACTATTGACGTGTGGCGTGTCCTGATCATGCATGTGAGGTTCCAACAACCAAGGTTGATTGGATCAATCCAACCCGGTTGTGGTTTATGGTCCGACCCGATTTATGATATTGATCTAACGTGTTTCAATGATTTTTGTTTATAAGTTTTGTAACACCCTAGTTTTCTGTAACAGGTTAAGAAGGGGGTATTGATACTGATTATGAATGGATATGTATGGAGGTAAGGGATTGGGATGTCAGATAGTTACATGAAATTAGAAAATGGGATATTTTCTTAGTTTCTGAGGGGATACGGCCGTATCCAATAGAATGGATACGCCCGTATCGGGTGGATCAGATCTGAGCCAACATCACCGCGAACCGTGATACAGCGGTATTGGCATCTAGGCGATACCCTCGTATTCGTCTATGTAGGATTGAAATTCTCAACACCTAATTAACTTACAAGATTTACTTAAAAGATTAACCTTGCGGAATTAAGTTAACCTTCACTTTACTAAAACAATCAACACTTGTGAATAACAGTTGTTTGCATAAGTATAGTAACACACGAGGTAAAATATACTCGGCACTATTTGCATTAACTCAACAATATTACACAAGTCTTTCACAGATTCATGTGTACAAATGTTGAAGATGAGCTATGCTATATATAGTGCTAAGGGAAATCAATGATAGCCAATGATTTCCGTAAGGTCATCTAGACCGTTGAACATAAAAGTCAAACTATACTACCAAAAGAATAATCTTCGACAGATGGGATATCTTGCGTGTGATCAGGAACAATCTACTTTAGGAGAGCGCCTTTGGCAGATAAGGAAGCAACCAGGAAGCTTTTACAGGGATTAGACGACTGAAA
>JBCNJP010000017.1:53062972-53141076 GCA_039602395.1 Deinandra increscens subsp. villosa | reverse complement strand
TCCGCCAAGTGGCTCATCAGATTGTTCCGAACTAGATCTCCTTCTGTGCTCCTCCATCTGTTTATATATGGAGCTCTTAACAGACTTCTAATCTCAGGCTCAGTCCAAGAGTGACATTGGGTTCGTGTTCTGTAATATTCCACTGGACTGTAGCCATCACGGATTACAGCAAACAGCTTCTTCTCGGTATCATAGTGCCAGCACATAATTTCTTCACGACTTCACCTTTTGTCGATTGAGCTTTCACCAACATCAATTGTGTATTGAGTGGGGGCTGGTCCTTGAAAGAACTCCTTGAACCAGTTGTCGTGACCTTTTGGTGCCTTAGAGATGACTCTTCCACTTCGAGCATAGTCTGACATCTCAGTTGTGTCATCTCCTTCATCTTCATTCACAGATTCTGTACCTTGCCCACCCCGAGAAGCATTTGACTCCACATCACCTTTCAACTCATTATACTTCTTTTTCAGATCCATCAAGGTCTCATACAAATACTTAAACCTATTCTTGTCAGCCATCTCCTTGTCTTTCAGTTTTCTGTTCTCAACCTTGAGTGCTTTTATCTCAATCTCTCTAATTCTGTTTTGAGACATCAGAAAATTAATGTGAGGGTCAGCACTTAACCTCATCTCAATAGGGAGCTCAGCAGCTTGTTCATTTGCCCGAAAAGGCCTGAAGCTTGGAACAACAGTGGGCTGACTTGGCTCTGAAGAGACACTCACTTTCACTGGGCTGGGTATGACAAAAGAGCTTTCAACCTCTAGAAATTGCCTTTCCTCATGCATTGGGCTATGTACATGGAGGATAGGACTCTCAGTCTTCATAGGTGCTGGTTCTTGAACAGTAGCTTGAACATCGGCTTGAGATGAGCTTTGAACGGTTGCCGGTTCAGCTGTGTTATCAGTCTGTTCATTTGCTTTTGTACGATCAAACACCATTAGGCTCGAGCTGGTCTTTAAGAATTTGAACCTCAAAGTTCTTGGGTCAGACTTTTTCCTCGGAGAAGGTTCACGTACAGGGATGGGTACTTCAGTCACATCCTCTTCGTTAATATTCAGAGTCAGCTTTGGAGGAGTTGCATCGCTGCCTGAAGATGTGATCAGGTCATCCCTTCATCTCTTGAGATTGATGGGCCCCAAATCCCGATAGATGTCATCCTCGAATATTTCATTCTCAGGGAAGATATCATCCATTATGTTGTCTTCATCAGACGATATATTTTCAGGTTCCCTTTGAACATTGGCAGCCACATCATGATCTTCTGCCAGAGATGCACTGACTGGGTTCACCTCTGGTTCAGCATCAGATTCTTCTTCAACTTGTTCTCTTGCAACTTCAGGAAAGGCACCTCTTTTGGTCCATTCAATCCTCCCTTGAAAGCTGCTCTTTCCTTTTCTGTCTTGGGTTTGCAACCCGAACACTCCATTATCCATGAACTTGATATCTAACTTCTCTATCCTTTCTTCGATCATCAGATACTTCTTCATAACCACCATCTGCACAAATCTTGGTGTCATAAGGAACTGTTCTCTGGCGCTCAGATCAGCATTGCCTATCCAGTCTAACAACATCATTCTTGAAAAGTTGAAATCCCAGTCTAAGGCAAGTGCTACAAATGCCGTGCCATGCAATTTGTTTAGCTGATCATAACTAGTTCTCTTCCCCAAGAAGGATTTTTGCAAGTAATGAGCCAAACACCTCCAGTAGTGCGGCAATAACTTCTTGAAGATGGGAGGGAACTTTCCTTCATATCCCAACGACTGAGCACCTTCTAATACAAGAGTCTTTGAGTACTCTATTGGATCTTCAGCTTTGTCATTGAAGTTCAATCCCTAGCGGATGTCTTCTTCGAGTATCACAATTTGACGATTCTGAATTGTTGCGGTGATTCTCGTCTTATCTTCACTTGCTCTCGCAGTTCCCCATAAATCTCTCACAAGCTGCTCATCGATCAGCACACTTGTTCTTAGAGCATGGTTTATCTTGCATACGTTCAGCCCCACCACCAAAGAGTAAAATAGCTGCATGTGCCTCTCTAGTGGGTCATCAAGATAATGCCGGGATGGAGTGGTCTCTCTCAAAATGGATCTCTTCATCAAGCATTTCGTCTGCCATCTGAGAAAACGAGACAAATGCATCATGCTTAAATTCATCAAAAAGAAAGTATGTTTGCCAACAGTATCTTGAAGTTCAATTGATTAACACATTTAACTTGATAAGTTATGTAAATCTCAATTTAAACGTTCAAGAAAAATATTTAATTTTGAAGCACAAATTGACAAACACCATTAATTTTAACTTAAAAACGATTAAGTTTAATGAGATTCTAAAAATATTAGGTGTTTATGATTTTCATTCAATTTTAAATGAGTTTAAGATCCTACACAAGCGATTACGATTCAAAGATTGGGTTTACGATCCAATAAATGGGTTTACGATCCGGTAGTTTAAGCCCAATCGTAATCTCTCGATAAAAACCTAAGCCCGATCGTAAACACCATCGAGATCAGTAAATCGTAAACACTGATCGTAAACAAATGATCGTAAACTCTGATCGTAAACGACGATCGTAAACTCCAACGGTCGTCTTCTTCACCGAGTCGATCATAAACACCGAAAAATCACCATTTTTGAACCTGCAAATAGCTCGGAAACACATCAATACACCTCAAATATGCAAAATAAACAACCTACACTACCTTTTAAGTGTTGCAAACACGAAAACGACTTCAAATCTCGAGTTTTTGACAAGAAATTTCTAGAAAATGACGATGAACACCCGGGAGAAAAGTAACTCGAAATCACTAAGGATTTGAAGAAGAAACAGTGGATTTAAACGGTGTTTCGAGGTCGGATTGAGAAGGTGAAGTCGGTGGTTCACAAGATTTCAGCCAAGAGAGGTCGGAGGAGGTCGGATTGCTTTTCTGGTGAGAGGACACGGCGGTTAGGGTTTCTGGTGCGGCAGTCGTAATCGCAGAGAAGAAGAGAGAGAGAAAGGATTGGAAATGGTTTGGTGAGAATCGTAAATGGGGTTTTATTAAAAGAAAATTTTCACCTTTGCCCCCTCAAGTTTCAAAAACATTTTGAAAGCCTCCCAAACCTCTATTAAAATGATAATTCTCTTAAACATGTTATCTTTGAAAAATTTGAGAATTACAAAGCTTCCCCTCAGACTCATACCCCGAGTATCTGATCATGATCAAAAAATAAAATTAAAAAAAATAACTTTTGAATATTTTAAATACTTAAACAAAGATAAACCATAAAACAATTAAAACCTAAATACAGAAATTAAAAATTTACTTGCCTCGAAGCTGATTTAAATTCATGGATCAAACCAGACAAATCTTTGACTGAGGAACCCTTTTCAGCTTCCGTTACTCGACGCTCTAGACAATTGCTCAAATTTTTTGAAATCACATAAACTCACATCCAGATAAAAATTTTAAAGTGCTTATACATGGTACATAATTACCGTCATGTTTAAGCGTCCCCACACCCAATCGTTCATAGCAAAACCTACCCAACCTTAGAGTTTATTGAGGATTCACAAACCCCCAACTTGAGAAACCATGCAACACTGCTATGACTAGCACTTATTTTCTTAATTATCAGTTAGTGATCAGGTCGGCCGCATAAGCACGCAGAGAAGACCAAACACAATAATTTATGAATTTTTATCATCATTTTTTTTATTCTCCTTTTTCTTTTCATTTTCATTTTCTTTTCATTTTTCTGTGGTGTTGTCATAATTAGCAGAAACATGGCGTGTGAGAGAGTGAATACTAGGTGAATACCACTTTCAACCCGTTTTTGCTGGGACTCAGTCTTTTAAACTATGTAAACCAGGATGGAAAACTAAACATATATAGAAGTTAAGTTTACTGCACTTACATGGATGATCATAGTTTTTGATTTAGCTTACCGAATCATCTTTCAGTCGTCTTTCACTTCTGCCTTACACGTGTCAGTCTCCGATTGTCTTGAAAATTTATATCACTTCTTACCAACTCAAGGCAAACAAAAAGACATCATAAAAACCTTAAACATATATTTTTCAGAATTTTCTGAAACAATGATATTTCTTCCCCTGCATTTATGAGGCTTTTGAAATAAAACACATTTTTTTAAAGAAAAAAAAACAACTATACACAAACAATTTTGATCCGATCATTCCTCGAAGGCAATCATCCTTAGGCCTTCGACACACATTTCAAAATTGGGACGAGGGAGGGGTTTTGTGAAAATATCAGACACATTTTGGTCTGTGCTCACCTTTTGGAGCTGAATTAACTCCCGATCATAACAATCACGAATAAAATGTACCTTGATGTCTATGTGCTTTGTTTTTGAATGATGAACGGGGTTTTTCATAATTTCTAGAGCAGCAACGTTAACACAAAAGATAGGAGTGTTAACAAATTCCATACCGTAATCAGTGAGCTGATTTTGTATCCATACTACCTGTGAGCATCCAGCTGATGCTGCCACATATTCAGCTTCGGCAGTTGACTTTGAGACGGTATGCTGCTTTTTGCTCTGCCAAGAAATGAGTCTGTCTCCCAGATACTGACATCCACCAGTTGTTGATTTCCTGTCAAGATCACTACCTCCATAATCACTGTCAGTAAATGCAAACAATTGGAAATCAGTGTTCTTTGGGTACCAAAGTCCAAGCCTAGGCCTGCCCTTCAGATACCTAAAGATACGTTTAGCAGCAATTAAATGTGAAAATTTAGGATTAGCTTGATAGCGGGCACACAGACACACTGCCTGCATAATATCTGGCCTGCTTGCTGTCAAATACATAAGTGATCCAATCATCGAGCGATACATGAATTCACTCACTGACTCCCCATCTGCATCTGCTGTCAGTAGAGGTCGGGATGCCATGGGAGTTGAGATTGGCTTGGAATCTTGCATTTTGAATTTTTCTAGAATCTCATTCACATATTTTGCTTGGTGAATAAGAATCCCAGATTCATCCTGTTTCACTTGCAAGGCTAGGAAGAAACTCATCTCTCCTTGATCACTCATTTCAAATTTCTTTCTCATTATTTCTTCAAACTCGGTGCATAACTCTTTGTTTGTTGACCCGTAAATGATGTCATCTACATAAACCTGCACCATGATGATATCATCCTTCACCTTCTTTCTAAACAGAGTCTGATCAACCACTCCTCTTGTGTATCCGTTCTCCACCAGATGAGTTGATAGTGTCTCATACCACGTGCGCGGAGCTTGATGTAGTCCATACAAAGCTTTATCCAGAAGATACACATGATCTGGATGCCCCTCATCTATGAACCCTGGTGGTTGAGTCACATAAACTTGCTCATTCATTTCTGCATATAAAAATGCCGTCTTGACGTCCATCCGGTGCACTGTGAAGTTTAGATATGATGCAACTGCAAGGAATATCCGAATAGCCTCCAATCTAGCCACGGGTGCATACACCTCATCATAGTCAATTCCATGTATTTGTCTGTGACCCTGAACAATCAACCTTGCCTTGTTTCTGACAATTATACCCGTTTCATCCATCTTGTTCTTATATAACCAACGTGTGGGTATAACCTTCTTGTTCTCTGGCCTTTTCACTAGACGCCACACTCCCAGCTTTAAAAACTGATTTATTTCATTGTGCATGGCCTCCATCCAACTTGGATATTTGAGATCCACAGTCACACTAGGAGGTTCAATCTGGGAGATGAAGCACGAATACATGTAGAAATTAATGTCTCCCGTGCGGCTTCTAGTGGTAACACCTGCTGAAACTGGCCCAAGTATATTGCTAATCAGATGGTCTCGGTTGATCCTTGATACTTGAACATATGGCACAGAAACAGAAACAGGCAGGTTAGAATTAACAATATTATCATTCATACCATAGTTTTGAGAAATTTCTGAATCATCATGAGTTCCCGAAGATCCCGGAGCATCTGCATTGATATTTATGGGAACTGAATCTGGTGCTTTATCACTAACTTTTTCAACATGTGGCCTTGATTTAGATGATGGAGAAATGATATCTTCTTCCTCACCCAAATGATGGAAAACATTTGAAAAATTGAACCCTGTCAAATAGTGACCCATAATCAAAAATCCAATCTGGTCCACTCCCTGCATCTGTAGGATTGTCTTCAAGCCAGTCTACGTTATATGCCTCAATGATTACTTTGGTGGTTTTGTTGTAGACACGATAAGCACTATTTGCCGAATAACCCACAAAATAACACTCATCAGCCTTAGCTTCGAATTTCCCCACATCGGACTGAATCAGAACCGTGCATGGACACCCGAATGTCTTGAAATATCCCACTGTTGGCTTCTCTCCATAAACAATCTCATACAGAGTCTTCTCATGACGCTTGTTTAAAAGTACTCGATTCTGCACATAACAAGCCATGTTAACCGCTTCAGCCGAGAAGAAGATTGGCAATTTAGCTTCACACATCATTGTTCTTGCTGCTTCAATGAGTGTCCTGTTTCTTCTCTCAGCGACTCCATTCTGTTGGGGTGTGTAGATTGCATTGTACTGTCTCTCTATACCCTTCTCTCCACAAAATATATTCAATTCAGCATTTTTAAATTATGTTCCGTTGTCCGATCTAATAGCCTTGACCTTCTTGTTCAGCTGATTCTCTATAAGCGTGACAAACTGTTTCACTAAAGTCGGAGTTTCATGCTTGTTGGATAAAAAGAAGACCCAAGTGAATCGTGAGTAGTCATCCACAATCACGAGACAGTAAGAGAATTTGCTGATGCTTTGTACTTGCATTGGCCCAAATAGGTCCATGTGAAGTAGTTGTAATACGGACGACACTGAATTTGCTATCTTCGGACGGTGCAGCAACATGTGCTGCTTCCCCTTCGCACAAGCCACACATTTTTCTACAGTAGAGAAATCTTTGATAGGCAGTTTTCTGACATGTTCTCCCTTTTCCAGCTTGGTCAAATTCTTCATGTTAGCATGCCCAAGACGCCTATGCCATAATAAAGCTAAATTCTCATTTTGTTTGGATATAAGACAGGCTACTTCTGAGGTTGGAGGTTGACCCATATTAAGCTGATAAGAATTTCCTCTTCTCGTAGTACGCATCAAGATGCACTCCTCTGGAATTTTGACACCTGGCTTGAGTATGATGCATTCCTTGCCTGTAGAGACCTAGAAAATGAGGCTTTTGCATTAGATGAATTTTGGGTTTATTTTAATACTTGTGGGCTAGTAAATACTTGTAATTGGGATAACTTTTGTAGGGTTGATGGGTTTAAGGGGTCCGATCGGTTTTGTGTGTGTCTGGGCCGAATTCTAGTAGGGTTAGGAGATAGTGTGTTTTGCAAGTTTGTTATCTCCCTATATATAGAACCCCTTGAATACTAGAATAGGTGGTTGCTCCTAAGGTGTTTGCGATTTTTGGTGATCTCGAAATTCTCTTTGAGAATTTCGACCAAGTGTGTAAGCAATCGGTGATTAATAGTAAAGTGTTCTCTTCAATCGGTTTGTGTTCTTACTTGTTTTGTTATTGCTTTTACGTATTTTTCTTGATTTATCTTGAATCACTCTAGTGTTTGGATTCCGCACATTCACTAGAGGTTGTGATATCGTGTTTGGGTTATTTCGATCCTTACAATTGGTATCAGAGCCAAGAAACGCAAGTTTCAAGGCTCTCGCGATATCTGATTCAAGTTTTTATTAACTAACCGTTTGAGTTTTGTGGTGATTTTCGCAGTAGCAAGATTCGGAAGATTGGTTTTTTGCAGGTTTTGGACTGAACAGAAGTGATCGTGATCATCAGCCCCTGTTTCCGAGACTTTTCGACCCAGCCAAGCACTTTTCGATCAGCCAGTCTGATCGAAAACCCTTTTCTGCCGCCCCTTTTCGATCGAGAAAGCCCCCTTATGGCTTTTCGATCAGACCATTCCAGTCGAAAAGTCCCTTCCTGTGACTTTTCGACCGGCAGCTCCCAATCGAGAAGTCCTTCTTCAAGACTTCTCGATCAGCTTTCTCAATTGAAAAGTCCCCTGTGACTTTTCGATCAGTCACCAAACAATCGAGAAGTCCCCTTGAGACTTCTCGATCCACTTTCTTGATCGAAAAGTCCCCTGTGACTTTTCTATCCACTGTGCTCATCGATCGAAAAGTCTCCTCAGTGACTTATCGATCCATACCTCACTTTTCGATCAACCGGAACTTTTCGACCAGCAACTTTCCGATCGAAAAGTACTTTTCGATCAGACCATTTTCAACCGGAAACCCTTATTCGATTCAATTTTAATTCTTTGCTTCAATGGCCTTTGACATGTCTAACTTGTCAAGTGCCACTCTGGAAATGGACGCCAAAATCGGAACAAATGCCAGACCACCCCGTCTGTTGTCTGGCAAGGATTTCATGAGCTGGAAATATCGTTTCGTCAACTACATCAACTACCATGATGCCAAGATCATGTGTTCGGTCGAGGTGGGAGACTTTGTCCCATTAACTGCTGGAGCCCAGGGTCAGCCACCTACACCTAAAGCTAAATCTGAATGGCTTGATGAAGACTGGGTAAAGGGGGAAAGAGATAGAAAGGCACTGGCCGCTCTAACCATGGCCCTATCTCCTGAAGTTGCTGAAGCTTTCAAAGAATACACCTCCGCTAAGACTCTTTGGGATGCCCTTGTGGCTGCTTACGAGGGAAATGATGATATGAAGGAATCTCGAAAAGAAAATTTAAGAGAACAATTCAATGAGTTTAACTATATTCCTGGTGAGAATATTGAGACTCAGCTTCAACGCTTCATCAAGATAGTCACTGGAATGAAAGATGCTGGAGTCACATATACACAAGTGGAGTTCAACAGAAAGCTGGTCAACTCACTGCCGCCAAATTGGGACAGCACCATTGAACTGATTGAAAAGACGGTGCAAATGTCCACATCACCCCTAAGTGAGCTCATGTCTACCATTAGAGCTTATGAAGAGAAGAAACAGAAGAGGGCAAGAAAACTTGGCAACGGGGCATTAATGAATCAAATGAATCAAGCTTTCATCTCTCAGCCTGCTGTCGCTCCAAACAATCCACCATCCACTCCACTGGGATTCATTGCACAAGCCACTGGGTCAAGTGCATCTGGAACATCAAATGTTGTCTCTCTAGATGTTAATGCTTTAACTAAAGACCCCGACTTTGCTCTTGGGTTAGGGATTATGAGTTGCTATCAGGCACTCGTAGCAGGCTCACTTCTTCCCATGGATCTATCTCCTGATGATGTGAATCAAGTAAACCCTGACGACCTGGAGCACATGGATATATCTTACCAAATGGGAATGTCAGCCCTGAGAGCTAGGCAGTTCATGGAAAAGACAGGACAGAAGGACTGGAATGGTGGCAAAGGAATAAAGCTCAGTTTCAATAAAGCAAATCTGAGGTGCTACAATTGCAACGAGTATGGGCATTATGCAAGGGAGTGCACCAAACCAAAGGTTGATAAAGAAAGGAAGACCGACAACAAAGGTGAAGGCATGAAGAAGGAGACCGGAAAGAATGACAAGGCACTGGTGGTTCAGCACACGCCAGGATATGACTGGACACCTCAGGTGGAAGACTTAAGTCTATCACTCGATCATGTAGCCCTGTTAGCTGAAGAAGATTTTCAGAAAGAAGCTACTGCAGCACTCCATCATGCATTCATGGCAGACATAACTCCAGGACCCTAAACCAGCAGCACTGAGGTATGTTTTAACCGTAAGTGTCAAACTATATTTAATCAATCTCAAGATTGGCAACGTAAGTTTTTCAATGAAACATTAAATCGTGAGCTATCTGATAAAGACTTGAGAGAATACAAAGGTAGAACTAAATCCTTAAATGAAAAACTAGAAGCTGCCAAAGTCGACATAAAAAATCTTCAAAGGGATTTGAGTGTGAAGAGATTGTCACATTAAAATCTGAACTTGAACAACTTAAAGGTAAATTAGAAACATCACAAACCAAAGTTGAGCGCAATGATAAAATTGTGTCTGAAATGATGAAGGCTAGTTCTCTGTTTTATAACACAGATGCCCGAATGCGACATCTAAAAGCCAACTCTGATTTGGGTCTCGGTACTGAGGTTAAAGATGAAAAATCCACTCATGCAGTACCGATTCCCTTGATGCATGAAATGATCTCAGATTATGAGTGTTCTAAGACCTCCTTAGAAGCCAAGGCTGAGATAGGAAAGAAACTGGCCGCTTGTTCCATTAAAATTTCTGCTCCTGAAGAGTCCCAAGGCAGATAAAGGTAATAATGAAGCAGGGGTAGTAAATTCCAAGGAGTCCACTAAGAGTCCCATGAAGTCTGAAGTTGATTTTTGCTTTAAAAATTGTGATTTTGAGAAACCCTGAAACTTTTGTTAAGTTTGAGTCAAAAACTGCAGAGTCTGATGTGTGTGATAAACTTTCTGAATGTGGTGTGTTTAATGTTGGTAAATGTGATTTAAAACCTGTGAAACCCCTTAGAACTGTTAAAATTTTGAGAAGGGGTAAGGGATCGCAGGTTGATGGTCCCAAACCCACAGGAAGTGTGAAAATTTCTGAGGATAAGGTTAATTATCCTACTCCTAATGTGCAGAAAGTACAGGACACAAAACCCCATGACTTTGTCCCGTAACCAGAAGTTAACTCTGCATATGACCAGGTCCAGCCGATACAACGGGAGTATATTCTGACCACAAAGCCCCATGGTAAAGCCCTTTGGATCCATAAAAACGCTTCAAAGCCAACTTGGATCTCCACTGGGCGTAACCAACAACAGGCTCCCGTGTATCCAAAGAAACAATCCTGCCATGTGTGTGGCCAACCAGGACACATGGCAAGAAACTGCCTGCACCGTCCTTATGAGCCTTACTATCCAAAGAAGGTCCAACAAAAGACTGTCCCATTGGGCCAAACACATGTTGGCCCCAAACCCAAGTTTAGACCTTCAAATTCCAAGGTGCAAAAGTCCACATCACCACCCTCACAGGCAAAGATACATGCTAGGCCAGCAGCAAAGACTGTACCTCTAAACCAAAAGGTGCAGCAGGGCAAACCACATCCAAATGTACCCAAATGGAGCCCAAAGCCCAAGTCACCTAAACATGAACCATCAATTGTGAAAAGTAATGGGAATAAAAATGCTAAGAAACCTTCAAAGATTTTCACTAAACCTGCTAGGGTGTCCAAAGCTGTTAAACCTTCAAAATATGTTTCTCGCCCAAAGCAGGATACCTTTTTAAAATCACCTGTACACCCTCAACCTGTTTACAAAAGATTTTCAGAAACACCATTTTTCTCAAAACATGCAGCAATCACACAATCAATCAAACAGAGGGATGATGAAAGGTGGAATGTCCCAAAAGTTGTGAATTTGTCCTTCAAGCCCACTGGAGTGTACAAAAAACACTCCATGTCTTTTCAAGAGGTTCAAAGTTCTAAAATAAACAAAAATAATCGACAGTGGCTTGGCAAGGAAAATCACTCCCAAGATGTCACCATAAAAGACATCCTCAGTCCAAACAAGGACAGACTCACCCGGACCAATTAAGGCCTGGGTACCAAAATCTAACTGATCTTCTCTGTATGCAGGAACAACCAAGGTGGACTGTCAGCAACCTATGGTATGTTGACAGTGGTTGTTCCAGGCATATGACGGGCGACATATCCCTACTACAAGACTTGGAGAAAATTGATGGAGGATATGTGTCGTTCACCGGAGAAGTTGGTGGATATATCAGTCAGAAAGGCACAGTTCGCAACGGTTGTCTCAGCTTCCACGATGTTAATTATGTAGAGCAGTTACAACACAGTTTGTTAAGTGTTTCACAGATATGTGATCGAGAGTATCCAGTCCTATTCAACAATAAAGAGTGTCTCATTCTTAAACCTGGATACTCCATCCCCGATGATTGGGTGTTAATGAGAACACCTAGATATGGTAACTCCTATGTGCTGAACATGCAGAAACCCCCCACATCTGAGGTGGCCTGTCTCCTTTCTAAAACAGCTGAGAACCATGCTCAGCTGTGGCACCGAAGATTGGGGCACATGAATCTGAAGAACCTGAATCGACTTGCCAGAGGAGGACTTGTTAAAGATCTCCCAATCAAAGAATTTGTTCTTAAGGAGAAATGTGTGGCTTGTGCTAAGGGGAAGCAGCACAAACGGCCACATAAACCGAAGGTCTTCAACAGAATCTCGTCTCCACTGGAATTGCTTCACATGGACCTATTCGGTCCCGTCAGTATGTTAAGTCTTAACCGATGTGCATTTTTGTTTAGTTATTACTGATGATTTTTCCCGTTTCACTTGGGTGTTTTTCTTGTCCAAGAAAAGTGATGTTGCAGGTATACTGATCGCCTTCATCAAGCTCATCGAAAATAAATTAAAGCTGCAAGTGAAGGCCATCAGGAGTGATAATGGGACGGAGTTTAAGAACCACACAATTGACAAATTCTGTGCTGACAAGGGAATTGAGCATCAATTCAGTTCTCCCTACACCCCCAGCAGAATGGCGTCGCAAAACGAAGGAACAGGACCCTGATTGAAGCTGCTCGCACTATGTTGTGTGATTCAAAGCTACCAACCATGTTTTGGGCAGAAGCAGTTAACACTGCATGCTATGTCCAGAATCGGGTGCTCATCAACAAGCGGCAGCAGAAAACTCCATATGAGCTGATTTACAATGATAAGCCCAGAATTGGACACCTTCGGGCTATTGGGTGTCTATGCACAGTTTTAGTAAACACTGATGTTCCCAAATTTGCTGCTAAGTCTGATGAATGTTATTTTGTAGGTTACTCTGCCAGCTCCGCTTACAGGGTTTTCAACAAAACAACCGGCACTGTGATGGAGTCTACAAATGTGGATTGCCTCGAAGAAAATCCATCTGACGGTGGAGTGGGTCCTCCTCAAGCTTTCGACTATAATCAATTCTTCCGTCTTTTGGGTTTGGAACCTGTCATAGCTGAAGAACTTTATGAAGATACAGTTTCAGGACCACCATTATGACACTCCATCACCAAGGCTCCAGTCATTGCTCCTGAAACAGATACCATGCCAGTACAGGAGACTGCTGATCCTGTGGATAATCAAACACAGGAAACTGATGCGGAAGTTGATCCCGCCTCAGGCACTCCACAAACATAGGGAACTGATGCAGACAATGCAGCTGAAACAACTGATGAACCCGTTCTTTCAAATTTACCTCCTGAAATTCCCATTCAGGCCGTTGCGGAGACCAGAATTCATAAATACCACCCCTTGGACAACATCATTGGTCCATTAGCATCCAGGGTGGTAACAAGAAGCCAGTCAGGAGACATCAATCACTGTATGTACTCCTGTTTTATCTCACAAATTGAGCCCCCCAACATTACTATGGCCTTGACAGATCCTAGTTGGGTGGAGGCCATGCATGAAGAGTTAAATCAATTTTCTCGGCTACAAGTTTGGAGGTTAGTAGAAAGGCCCGCTGACAAAAAGGTCATCACTACTCGGTGGCTTTACAAGAATAAAAAGGATGACAATGGCATCATTGTCAGAAACAAGGCCAGGTTAGTGGTTCAGGGCCACAAACAAATCCAAGGAGTGGATTATGATGAAGTGTATGCACCGGTGGCCCGATTAGAAGCAATAAGAGTCTTCTTAGCCTATGCATCCTACATGAACTTCACGGTCTACCAGTTGGACGTGAAAACAGCCTTTTTATATGCTCAAATGGATGAAGAGGTTTATGTCACTCAACCTCCTGGCTTCATTGATGAGGAACACCCGTATCATGTGTTCAAGCTAGACAAGGCCCTGTATGGCTTGCATCAGGCCCCTCGGTCTTGGTACAAGACTCTGACTGATCATCTTCTAGCACACGGGTACACAAGAGGCATAGTGGATCAGACACTTTTCAGGAAGGAGGTTGGAAATGACATAATCATGGTGCAGGTATATGTTGATGACATCATCTTCGGTTCTACCAATGAAGACTTGTGCAAAGAGTTTGAGAAGGTAATGCGCACAAAGTTTGAGATGAGTCAGATGGGTGAGATGGAGTTCTTCCTTGCCCTACAGGTAAAGCAAAGTGACAGTGGGATACTTATCCATGAGGCCAAATATGTCACAGATATTTTGGAAAAATACAAAATGATGGATGCAAAGCCTGTCTTCACACCTATGGCGGCAAGACCAACACCACCAGGGATCCAGATGGTCAACCAGTGAGCGGGCACATGTACCGGTCAATGATTGGGTCTCTGATGTACTTAACCGCCAGCCGTCCGGACATCATGCTCGCTGTGTGCCAATGCGCACGCTATCAGGCTAATTTTAAACTCTCTCATTTCTCTGTTGTGAAACGCATTTTCAAATATGTAAAGGGTCGGCCTCGTCTAGGCCTCTGGTACCCTAAAGAGTCAGGATTTAATCTGTATGCTTTTTCTGACAGCGATTATGGCGGCAATGAGCTTGACAGGAAATCCACATCTGCTGGAGCTCAATTTTTGGGTGACAGGTTAGTATCCTGGCAGAGCAAAAAGCAGCACACGGTGTCTCAGTCGACAGCCGAAGCAGAATATGTGGCTGCATCCGCTTGTTGTTCACAAGTGGTATGGTTGCAGCATCAGCTGGGAGATTACGGTTTGAATTTCTTCGATACTCCCATTTTTTGTGATAATAATGCTGCATTGCAAATTGTGAAAAATCCCGTGTAGCACTCCAAAACCAAACACATAGATATCAAAACGCACTTCATTCGGGATTGCTATGACCGCAAGCTCATCCATTTAGAACGGGTGGCATCGGAGGACAATGTGGCGGATATGTTCACCAAACCCCTTCCAAGTGCAAATTTTGAAATGTGTGTCAAAGGCCTCCGAATGATAGCCTTTGATGAGTAGTCTGGTAATTTTGTTTATTAAAAAAAAAATTTTAAAAAATTTGAAAAAAATTAAAAAAAAATTGAAAAATTGAAAAAATTCAAAAAAATCAAAAAATTCAAAAATCCAAAAATAGTGTCTTTTTTGGTAGTTTAAAAAAAAATCTAAAAGCAAGGGGAAGATATAAGATATACATTTCCTCTAAAGTGTGTGCTTTTAAATTTTTTACTGGCTTTGGTTGACCAGGTTGGGAAGTGATATAAATTTCCAGGTGTTTGCTGACTGACACGTGTAAGGTGGATGTGAAAAGCAGTGATTCATGGTTGATATGCTTGGTAGGCTCTGCTGACAATCAATCAAAAGGTATGTTTTATCACAACACTTGAAGATAACGTATGATGCTTGAAAGGGAACACACACTTAGGTTAGTACAACTTCTATTTGACTGTGCATCAGGAATCCTGAGACACACGCCCGGTTCTGAGTTTTGATGTCATGCTCAAAAATCCCATTCCCTCTGCTTTGCGTAAGCAATGACCTGGGAATGTTGTACGTGAGTCAGGACTCCTCTGTTCTGCGAAAGCGGAGACCTGGAACCACCCTGATCCATGTACGTTTTTAGATCACATTGTATATATATGTTAAACCAAAAAGATGCCAAGTGCACAGTCAAAAGAGACCCTCAAGCGTCCAAAACCCTCAACCTTTGTCACTGATGAGAACATTATTAAAAATGTTTCAAAAATTCAGCTGACTTTGTATATTATCCAACAAAACCCCCGTGATCTATTCTTTTCTTTTCTCAACCCGTCTGGAGCATGATGTTGGGCTTAAGGAAAGGTGTCGTGAAAAATGTTGTACGGAAACCAGGTGTGCTTGATAGAGTGTACAAATCATACCTAGGACTTATGTGTGTGACCTGGATAGATTGTCATAAATAAATAAACCTTAAAATATAAATTGTGTGATGAAACTGCTTGAGTAAGCGAAAGTGGCATGAGTTTAACGATGGACCAAAATACCGGCAATCACCTGAACACGCGAAGTAACTGAAGCTGAAAAAGGTTCCTCAGTCACAGACTATCTGGTATGATCCCTAACAATGCCTCTTCATTCAAAACTCAGTTAGTTAAGTTTTTTTGTTAGCTTAATTTTATTTTTTTTGGTTTGGTTATTTTGTGTTAACTTTATTTTATCTATGGTTTGTGTTAAATTGCCAGATATTAAATCTCTCGGGCTTGACTTCAGGGGAAGTTTTTCTGAATAATCGGGAGTGATTTTGAGTGTTTGGTTGTTTTCTTTAAATATAACCTTGTTAAGAGAAAATGTGTTTAAGTTAAAGGTTTAGGTGTTAATTGATCATCTTCAAATGCTAAGGGGGCCTAAATGAAAATTTTTAAAATTAAAAAAAAGGAAAAAGGGGAAATGGGGAACTGCCGGCCCATTCTCATCATTACCATCTCAACTCTCTCTCACCTCCAAACCCTAAATTCACCCCCACCACCTCCGCCGATCAACACCACCACCACTGCCGTCCCCATCAACCATTACCACGACCATCGCCACCCTCCTGCGACTCCACCACCACCATTCCCGTCTTAACCCGCCACCGGAATACACCCAATCTCACACATCGCCGTCGCCGCCACTGCCCTCTCTGATTCACCGCCCTCTGCCACAGTCGCTGTCATCCGACACCTTCCCCTCGGTCGGAATCCACCTCTGAACCCGCTCCGGTGCTTATCTTTGTGTAATGGCGCCTCGTTTGAAGCGTGTTGCCCGACCTCCTAAAGACCGACTTGAGTATGTCTCTTCGATTTGTGAGTTCTGTGTCGGGATTGAAAGGGATTATGGTTTGGGTACTTGGGTTGCTTGAAATAGTGTTCAAAACACGCATATATGGTCTGTTTAATTGAGTTGCAGGTTGAAAATCGAAGAAGAAAGACTTTTCGATCGATTCAGGGGCTTTTCGATCAGCCCCTGACACTTTTCGATCGCTAATCACCGATGAATTGGGGCTTCTCGATCGAGAAACCAAGCTTTCCGATCAAGAGTTATGCTTTTCGATCGGAGCCTGGACTTCTCGATCGAGATATACACTTTTCGATCCAAATCCAGTACTTTTCGATCACTCGTCATCGGTGACCTGATTTTTCGATCGAGGAACTAGGCTTTCCGATCAAGAGCCTGGACTTCTCGATCGAGACATACACTTTTCGACCAGGGTTCTCGGTAATCAAGTGACATTCCGATCGGACGGATGCTTTCCGATCGAAAAACCTGCTTTTCGATCGGAAAGGTACCTGATGATGTTTTCAATGGTTTTACACTTAATTTTAAGCCGTTATGCTGTCCGTTTTTTGAGAAATCCGTAAGACTAATGAACTTTCGTTTATTCTGGATGTTTATCTGTGTTTGTGAGTGCAGGGATTTAGAGTTTGTCAAAGATCACAATCAAGTGGCCTATTTGCTGGACCCGCCTACTGATTACAAAGAAAAGTACCAGTCAATGCTAGCAGGATTGAAGAAGTGCTATCTACACTTTGCACTAACAACAAACCCGGTTATTTGCAAACGTATGTAGCAAGAGTTTTGGAAGACGGCAGATCTATCTGAAGATGGAAAGCAGATAGTTGCCAAGATTCAAGCTACCGAGGTGATTTTAACTAAAGAAAATTTCAGGCAGGCACTCAGATTCAAAGATGTTGCTGCTGATCCCACTGTTCTTGACAAAGAAATGGTGTCACAGTGCCTGAAGGAAATGGGCTACCTCACAATATCTCCTCCTACCTTGAAGGCTCTCATTCCACCATATTGGAGGATGCTGGCACATTACCTGCAAAAATGTGTCATTGCCAAAAAGAGCTCTACAGATCAGTTGAACCAAGTGCACACCCATGCAATGGTGTCACTAGTTAGAGGTGTTCGGTTCAACTGGTCCAGGATGATATTTGAAGTTGTGAAGGCTGTTGTGTCCAGAGATAAAAAGTTTGCAGCCGTTCCAAGATTCATTCAGTCAGTTCTTGATTCAAGATATCCAGCCCTGAGGAAGACTAACGACACATATGATACTAAGCCAATGGATATTGAGGTTTTTTCAATGATAAATCCAAAGAAGAAGTTGTCTGATAAGATGCCGTTTGGGGACAAGTTTGGAGAATTTGCAGAAATAGTGAGAGAGGAAGCTCCAGTGTACAGAAATGCTTCTGTTGAGGAAGAACACAGTCGACCTCCTCCTCCGAAGAAAGTTGTTGACCTTCCTGATGACTCTGACTGGGAAGAATTTGATCTAAATGATGTGAGGATTGGAGCACTCAATTTTGAAGGTGATGAGACTATCAATTATGACACCTATCTTGATGATGTTGACTTTGAGGAAGAAGAGACAGAGACAGCTGAGATACCACTGACTAGAAAACGGAAAGCCACGGAGGATCCTCCCCTCAGTGCTTCTGTTATTGAAGAAATGACTGAGACTGAGCCGATTGCTGCAAAACACCATGTGGAAGGCCCAAGTGACCCAAGAAGAAGGAGATTGGACCCTCGTATACCACCAGTCACAAGTTCAAGTGCTGGTCAATCATCTACTCAACCCACAACCCAAGAAAAGGGGAAAGCAGTAGACACCCCTGAATACAGACTGGAAAAGGAACTTAGAGAAGAAATAAAAGTTCTGAAAGCCCAGAATGCAGTCCAAAGTGAGGTAATTGAAGACCTGATTGATATTCAGAAAATTCATAACACTGAGTTGGAGAATCAGAAGAAGATAAACCGAGAGTTTACAAGACAATTCAGAGATCTTCATAAGCTAATCAAGCAGCTTAGCTCAGATAGATCAAGCAGGTCCAACTCTGGTCAAGGTGATAAGGGAGATCCAGGTAACACAGAAGGAAGTTCAGGTGCAGGTGATTCCTCACAATCACCAGCATTTGACTTTGAAGCTGATATCCCTGAGGAAACTCAGACTGTATTACCCGAAGCCTCCACTGAAGATAAAGATACTCGGGATAGAGATTATATGACAGTATTAGCTTCTGAGTTTGACGGAGGTTGGGAGGCTCAGACATTTGCCTATCCTCCTGAAAGGTATCTAATCCAGTTGGGAGAGCATTATCATGATAAGCAAGGGATTAATGCAGATATTAAAGCCTGGATGTTTGATGGAGAGAAGAATATGTTCGTAGTAACACAGAAGGAAGTTCAGGTGCAGGTGATTCCTCACAATCACCAGCATTTGACTTTGAAGCTGATATCCCTGAGGAAACTCAGACTGTATTACCCGAAGCCTCCACTGAAGATAAAGATACTCGGGATAGAGATTATATGACAGTATTAGCTTCTGAGTTTGACGGAGGTTGGGAGGCTCAGACATTTGCCTATCCTCCTGAAAGGTATCTAATCCAGTTGGGAGAGCATTATCATGATAAGCAAGGGATTAATGCAGATATTAAAGCCTGGATGTTTGATGGAGAGAAGAATATGTTCGTAGTAAGAAGAAAGGGTCAGTATCCATTGGAATACTACAAGAGCTGGACCCAGTTTTACTCCTGGACGAATGTAGATCTCACAATGTTGTACCAAGCACCATTCTCAAATCCATCAAACAATGAGCAAGCAAAGTATTTCTACAAGAAGCTGGAAAATGCAATGCGAAGCAAGTTCAAGAGATTTGAAGAGTTTCCGCACAAGAAATCGTATGTAAAGAAGTACAGGGGTGTATTCAAATGGGATGGAAAGAAGAGTATCCCAGGAAGGGAGAGTGTACCAGCAAAGAAGTTCACAAATGTTCTGTATCCACCAACAGAAAAGACAAAGACAATACCTCTGCCCATGAGACATCCAGAAGATTGCTTGCATGATTTTCAAACCTGGGCTTATAGTGATTATTCTGGTGAAGCCAAAATTCTCTGCAAATCAAAGACAATCAATGTCATGGAAGTTCATGATTTGATGAGGTTTCACCCAGAAGGATATAATGGTACTAGCAAAGCATCAGATTGAGAGTAATCAAGACACTGAAGAATATGCAAAGTGTTATACTCGGGCCGTAGCTGAGATCGTGGCAAAGGAGCTGTGGTATGATCCAGCAACGGTGAATCTATCAAAGAAATTCAGAATGTGAAGACGGTCTAATACTAAAGCCTTGGGGAAGATTGTAGAGACCTAGAAAATGAGGCTTTTGCATTAGATGAATTTTGGGTTTATTTTAATACTTGTGGGCTAGTAAATACTTGTAATTGGGCTAACTTTTGTAGGGTTGATGGGTTTAAGGGGTCCGATCGGTTTTCTGTGTGTCTGGGCCGAATTCTAGTAGGGTTAGGAGATAGTGTGTTTTGCAAGTTTGTTATCTCCCTATATATAGAACCCCTTGAATACTAGAATAGGTGGTTGCTCCTAAGGTGTTTGCGATTTTTGGTGATCTCGAAATTCTCTTTGAGAATTTCGACCAAGTGTGCAAGCAATCGGTGATTAATAGTAAAGTGTTCTCTTCAATCGGTTTGTGTTCTTACTTGTTTTGTTATTGCTTTTACGTATTTTTCTTGATTTATCTTGAATCACTCTAGTGTTTGGATTCCGCACATTCACTAGAGGTTGTGATATCGTGTTTGGGTTATTTCGATCCTTACATTGCCGTTGAACAAAACTTAATATTCCCTATCACAAATTTGTGAGACACTGAGCAAACTGTGAGATAATTCTTCCACATAGTTCACATCGGAGAACGTCAAACTTCCATTTCTCACTACTCCTTTCTTGCTTATTCTTCCACCTACACCACCTGCAAATGATACTCCTCCGCCATTGAAGTCTTGTACATCTTCCAAAAGGGATAAGTCTGTGGTCATATGTCGGGAGCAACCGCTATCAACGTACCAGAGATTATTGATAGATCTTCTTGGCTGTCCCTACAAGAATCAGAGATCATTGAGATTCAGGTACCCAAGCCATAACAGATCTGGGCACACCTTTGGAATCAATGTAATTAACTAATTGGAGGGTCATTTCTGGCTTTGATTCAGTCACACTCAAGCTTTGAGTATTGTCTTTTGGTTTCCAAACAAGGTGTTTCTGTGGTTTCATCACATTTGGTGAGTTCTTGACTAACACAGGTTTCTTTTGTAGTGATGTGGCCTTTTTATCAGTTGGCTTTTTAACAGGTGTCCACTCAAGTTTCAGTTTTGTGTAAACAAGTTGTTTTGTTTGAGTGACACCTTTTTGTTTTAAAACCCGTTGCTCAACCTTTGCTTTGCCATTAGGTTTATTAACTCTTTTGACTTTAGTCACTTGTTTCTCAACAAATTCTAGTTTTATCTTATCATTCCTTTTGTAAACTCCTTTAGATATATAAGTTGGTTTTGGAGTTTTGGCCACATTCCACTTTTCAACAACAGGCTTTCTCACCGGTGACTTTGTGTTTGAAACGTTGGACTGTTGAGTCTTCATTAGTTCTAAACACTGCTTCCCCTGAGACAAGGCTTGTTGTTTTTGCTTTTGCTTTTCTCCTGTCATCATTTTCTCCAACATACTAGTCCGTGGGTTTTGCGGATAGTATGGTTGAAATGGTCTATTCACACAATTAGCAGCAAAGTGCCCTGGTTTTCCACATTGAAAGCAATTCATGAGTCTAGGCCCATTGACATGACTACAGAGCTATGAACGTCTTGGGTAAGACGACTTCCATTCTGGCTTATCATCCAATTTGTGTATAACATGCTTTGTAGCTTTTTCCGGTTGTGTGATTAAACAAAATTGTTCTGATTTAGACTTGTTTGTTCTATTGAAAGTCGACACAACCTGGGGATAAGCAACAAAGTCCTTGGGCTTAGTCTCACGACCAACTTTAGTGTTAGGCACGCGAATTTTAAAACCATTAACTTTTTCATTGGAATCAGAAACATGTTTTGATAACAAAGATACAACTAATTGTTTTGACTTGGACGTATTAAGTTCTGACACAGATGCCAGAACATCGTCCTTAGGTAAATCAGACATTAAACTACTAGACACAAGACATTCATTGACTTTCAAACATTCAGCATCCTCCCCAGAAACATCTTCAATACCTACTTCATCTGCACATGAAACAAAGCCATCAGCAGGTCCAACATTATTGTTTAATGACTCCTGGGATGTGCTTGGTTCACAAGTGTGTGTCATAATTTTATCCTGATTACCCAACCCATAAGACATGTGTTTCTCATTTTCTATTTCTTGGTCAGTCATAGGTGTCACTCCTACCAGAACACTATCTAAGGGAGGTCCTATCTCATGTGTTCCTGTTTCAGATCTATCTACCTGATCCTCCTCAAAGATTATTCCTATTATATCTCTAGTTTTATCTTGGGGAACATTGTTCTTGTTTTTGTCTGAGAAGCTAATTCCTATTCCACCTTTGTCCTTACCCATTCTAACATCAGTTATGCAGGTGTTCAAAGATTTACTAGCCTCTATCATTCTTTTGCTTCTCATTTGATTCACATCTAGTTTCACTTGCAACTCATTGTTCTTATGTGTGAGCTCATCTACCTGCTTCCTAAGCTCAGCTATTTCTAACTTAGCATTGTCATGCAGGAGAGTTTTCTCAGTTGCCAGTTTTTGATATTTCACAATGTCTAGTTTCTGAGCCTTTACCTTCTCCTCATTCTTTTGCCATCTACCCCTGAATGAACTCCTTTCGCATTTTATCTCAAACAGTTCTATCTCATAATTTTTACAAATTTGCCTAAGTCCAGGAATTAAACGTCCACAAGTGGGATTAGAACATACCTTGATGTTATCAACCTCAGCAGCAAAGACTTCCTTGTCTTCCACCAGGTTCTCTTCAGGTTTCTCATCAGTGACAACAAACGCATGCTCTTCCTCATCATCCCTTTCCATAGCAGCAATCATTGCATGCGACAGGCTAAGCTCTTTCATCTGAGCAGTCCAGTCATATCCACCTCCTTCCTGTACAACCAAAGCACTTGACTCTGCCTTTCCTTTGCTATCTCCTGCTTTCCTTTCTTCTGTTCTTTCTTTCCTCGGCTTGGTGCACTCTCTTGCGAAATGCCCGTACTCGTCACAGTTGTAGCACCTCAGCTTGCTCTTGTCCAACCCCATCCTTATCTTATCTTGATCCTTCCACACATTTCTCCCAGTCTTTGCCATGAACTTCTTTGCTCTGAAAACAACCATTGCCATCTGCCAAGAAACATCTAACATCTCTACATCTTCAAGATTTATCTGGTTTAGCTCACCCGACAACATATCAGTAGGTACTAAAGTTCCGGCCATAAGAGCATGATAACTGTTCATAAATCCCATTCCGAGCGCAAAGTTGGGATCATTTGTAGCATCAGGGTTGACACCTCCACTTGAACTTGCTTGAGGTTGTGCCACTAATGCAGTTGACTTTGTGACAGAGCTCGGTCCACTCCCAGTTGACTTTCCATCTTGCTTAGACTCCACTTCTTCTGACAACAGTGCTTGGCACAGTTTTCCCGCCAAACTAAGAGAGCTTATATGGTTTAACTCTCTCTCTGCTTGTCATCAATAAGTTTTGACTTCAGTTTTTTGATCAACTCAGCAAGAGATAGCTCACTCAGCTTGTTGTTGTCTTTAATGATAGAGATGTTGGTATTCCAGGATTTGGGTAAGCTATTCAGCAGTTTCAGATTCTTATCTTCCTGATCTGGTTCAACATTGTAGCTTGACATTTCGGCCATCAGAGACACGAACCTTTGCACTTGTGCTTCAAAGGATTCTTCTTGAATGTGGTTGAACAGATTGAATTTCTACTTCAGCAGTTTCTTACGGCTTGCCTTTATGTCTGGATTTCCTTCATATGCCACTACCAAAGCATTCTAGAGTTGCTTTGTAATCTTGCAGTGCTTAAATCCTTGTGCAATATCTGGTGTTAGTGCCATAGTCATGATAGCAAACGCCCTCTCAGCTTTGTTACATCTTTCCCAATCATCATCATCATATTCGTCTTCCTTTTTAGCCTTCCCCGCATTAACTCCTTCTGAGTGTGTAGGCGTGTATGGCCCATGAATTACTGCTCTCCAAAGTCTTAGATCAACACTCTTCAAGTGGTTTTCAAATCTATATTTCCACTCCAGAAAGTTATCCGCCGATGTGAGTCTTGGTGGACGAGTGATGGATCCAATCTCAAAATCCAACTTCTGATACATGCTCGGTTCGAAATCCATAACGTAAGCTTAGGAAAACTTAAAACTAAAGTCCAAATATCCAAAAAGAAAGATTACGATCGTAAACACTTGATTACGATCGTGAACACCTGATTCCGATCAAGTCACACAACAAGTCATAAATACCGGATCGTAAACACTGATTACGATGGAAGCTTAATCGTAAACGTCGATTCCGGCCGAGAAAATCGTAAACTTCAATTACGATTGATGATTCCGGCAAACAAAAGTTGTAAACTCTCGATTCCGATAAGAAAATGTCGTAAACACCTGTTTCTTGGTCGTAAACGGATAAAAATCGAAGCTTGAACTCGTAAACACGTTTCCGATGATGATCTTCAAGAACTTGCAGTCGTAAATACCCAATAAAACCCAGAAATCTTCAAACACAGCAGCAGCCTGATCGTAAACCCCAAGAACACCTTCAAAACCTTCAAAAATCGCACCTTTTTCCAGAAAACACTTGAATCCAATACCGTGAGAACCTCGAATCAGTGATTCTTGGCTCTGATACCAATTGTTGGTCCAGAATCAACAACCGTTTACGATATTTTGATCTAGTACAAGTGCGGAATCCTTGTACAAGATTGATTCAAGAAGAAAGTACTACTTTCTTGAGCTGATGAACACTACTTTCTTGAGCTGATGAACACTGATCGTAAACAAGAGTGAAAGAGGAAATCGTAATCCGAAAGCTGTCTAATCATAAACACTATGAGGGTTTATATAGTACCCTCTACAAAACCCTAAGCCCAATCATAAACAAAAAGAAGACCTGCCCACTAAGCTCTAAAATCGTAAACTCTCTTAGCCCAATCGTGAACACCAAGCCCATTAAGAAGTAAGCCCACATCTAATGTTCATGCCTCTAATATATAGCCCAACAGTTAGCGAACTTGTTTATGCTTAGCGGACTTGTTAGCGAACTTGTTAATGCTTAGCGAACTTGTCTACTACTTAGCGAACTTGTCTGTGCTGATGGAATATTTTGCTGAATTCTAGGTAATGATTGTGTGTGTCAAACATTCTTTTTGTCCTATGCTCTCTTGTAGTATATATATAGTTGAGAAAAACCCTATTGAGGGACGGCACTCCTGGATTATTCTTCAAGAGAGCATTTGTGTGTGTGTTCTTGGTGTTAGTGTGTGTTCTTGAGCTTTAGGAATCATCAATGGGTGAGCATTAATGCAAATTCATCTAGAATCGACCATCACACATGATTTCCGCACTTGTGTGATGAATCATATGAGAACATGTTGCTCAAATCTGGTCCTGACACTTGATGAGATGCGTTGTAATACACCACAAAATAATCCGTCCCATCAGGAAGTGTGAGAATGGGAGCTTCGCACAACATTTGTTTATGTGTCTGAAAAATGCTTTCCTGAGTAGGACCTCACTCGAAGGGTTGACTTTTCTGAGTCAAAGCAGTAAGGGGCATATCAATGCGAGAGAAATTAGTGATGAAGCGCCGATAATAGCCCACTAACCCAAGAAACGAGCGGACTTCCGTCGGTGAAGTAGGGGTGCACCAACTCTTAACGACCTCGATCTTAGCAGGATCGACGTGAATGCCCTTATCATTTATGATATGCCCCAAAAATTGAACTTCGTTTAGCCAAAATTCACATTAAGAGAATTTGGCATAAAGCTGTTCTTTCTTCGGAAGCTCCAACATAAGACATAGGTGGTTTCCATGCTCTTCATTTGAATTTGAATAGATCAGAATATCATCGATGAATACAATCACGAATTTATCAAAATAGGGTTTGCAAACGCGATTCATGAAGTCCATGAATATAGCATGGGCATTTGTTAAACCAAAGGGCATCACAGTGAACTCAAAGTGACTATAACGGGTGTGAAAGGCGGTTTTATGAACACTCTCCTCCGCGACCCGAAGCTGATGATAACCGGAACGAAGATCAATCTTTGAAAAACAAGAAGCACCTTGAAGCTGGTCGAAAAGATCATCAATACGAGGCAGAGGAAAACGATTCTTGATTGTGAGTTTATTGAGCTCCTGATAATCAATGCACATGCGAAGAGATGAACTCGGACGAATGAACCGTTTATCAGAAAGCTCTTGGAGTTGTTTAGCCAAATCTTGCATTTCCGAGGGTGCAAGGCGATAGAGTGACTTCGCAACAGGAGTGGCACCTGGAACAAGATCTATACGGAAGTCCACCTGGCGAACGTGAGGAAGACCCGCCATATCATCGGGAAACACTTCAGGAAAGTCTCGCACGACCGGGATGTCTTCGATTCCCCTTTCTTTATCCTGAACCTCCATAATATGTGCCGGGAATGCCGGATAATCCTTGCGTAAGTACTTATGGGCTTTGGTGCATGACATTAACTTAAGCCCACCAGATGGTTTATCGCCATGGATCAACAAAAACTGACCATATGGTCGAGGAATGCAGATGATTTTATCAAAGCAAACAAGCTCAGCACGATTTCTAGATAACCAATCCATACCAATGATGACATCAAAGCTCCCGAGAGGCATAGGAATGAGATCGATAGGAAAAATATGACCCTTGAAGTCCAACTTGCAGTCACGAATCACCGAGTCGAGATCAACAGGTTTACCGTCCGCAATTTCAACAGATAATGGGGAGTCAACCACAATACGGGGAGAAGCAAGTAAGGGCCCAAACTCTAATGATACAAAGCTACGATCGGCTCCAGAATCAAACAATATAGATGCATAACAATTATTGATAAGGAACGTACCATTGACCACTTCCTGGTTCGCCTGAGCCTGATTTGCATTGATGTTAAAAGCACGGGCAGGGGCACCACGGGCAGCATTAGCAGCAGGCTGATTCACCACAGCGAGGGCGGGGCATGCATTACGAAGGTGGGTAGTGGATCCACAATTGTAGCAAGCCCTAACTTAAACCTGAACATTAGGAGCTTGGGCTATCATGGGCTGAGCAGGATACTAGGCCATAGGCTGGGCTTGTTTGGGTAGGTGACAAGCATGAGTGAGGTGACCAAACCTACCACTGTTAGTACATTGCCAGCATGGAACATGAGTGGGGTGATGGCGGATGCACCGGGTACAAAGTGGATGAGTCCCGGTATACTGCTTCTTGGCAGGAGGAGCCAGAATAACAGGTTCAGCAGGTGCTGCAGGAGTGGCGGTGACAACAAAGTTTTCAGCCCTTACGCTTCTTCTTGTTAATTTTTGTAGCAGAGGACTCAGCTTTGAAATCTTTCTCGACCACGGGCTCGGTCTTTTCAGTTCCCTAGTCCTTCTTGGAATCCCTCCTTTTCAGAGTACCCGCCTTGACATGGTTATCAGTCAGACGAGTAGCGAGACGAACAACACTGTCGAGTGCCACAAGATTGCTGGCCCAGATAGAATCCTAAATCTGCTCAGGTAACCCACCAGCATAAGCCTCAATAACTCGGATCTCAGGTTCAACGATTTCAGGCACCAAGATTTTTAGTTCATAGAAGCGGTCTTATATACTCCTGATTTTCACCGTTGAATTGTTTCAGTGCCCGAAATTCATCCTCAAGTTTCTTTAGTTCACTGTGAGGACAATATTTTTCCCTCATGATTTCCTTGAGCTCGTCCCAGGTTAAGGTGGGCTTCATCCGATCCACGGATCCTTTTCTCCCCGTTCCACCAAGTAAGGGCCTTTTCGATCAGGGTGCTGGTGGCACGAGTGACTTTCAGCTCATCAGGACAGTCACTATTAATGAAGGTATTCTCCATCCCCTCAAACCATTAAAGTAAACCGATAGGACCCTCAGTGACTTTGAATTTAGGAGGGTTGCATGAATTGAAGTGCTTGAAGGTATAAGCAGAAACAGCAGCAGCATTGGCAGGGTTGGCATTTAGGCCCTGCTGGATCTGAACCCCGATGTTGGGGAGAACCTCGGCCATTTGTTTCGCGATAACCGAGGCTATTTTCCGGCCGCTATCGCCCTTACGGTGCCCTATGAAATGATCGATATTCTGAGAAGGAAAGAAACAAGGATTAGGGATTAGATAATGATGTGATCGATAAAAAAATTTAGAGTTCATGTTGTTTTGAACACAAATAGATGCATATAAATATGTGTATGTGTGCGTGTTAGTGAATTGTGTCGTGTGACTCGGATCAACATAGTTCCAAAAATCATTTTAAACATAACTGCGCGAAACCACATAATCGAGTAATTAAGATAAATCGTATTAGAGTGGTTCTCACCTCCTGGTTGAGAGGCTACAACCGTGACTAATCAGTTTTGGGCCCTAGTGGTAAAACATGCTTTGGCCTAATAGGTTTCAATGCTCTCATTGGGGCGTCCCAGGTGAGCGTCTGGGCCCAGCGGTTGATTGGGTTTATGCGCAACGCTTTTCTAGACAGAGACCCCGACTACCGGCGTATCCACCCTTCCAGTTACTACATGTTTTACCACCAAAACCCAAATTCTGACGAGAGTTGAAAATCGAGAAAACACATTTTCTTAAATGGTACGTCATGCACCATTTTTCTAAAAAGAAGGCTAGGAAGCCTTAGTGACTTGTGTATGTGTGTGCGACCCACGAGACTCGAGGCATTAATTGAAAATAAGCACAATGAAGAGTATATAATGGACAAATAATTTTAACTAAGCATGCAAGGCATGAGGTTCTCATGCAGGACGCCTAAGGCAATAATCTAGGTCAAACCGTTTCTAATAACCTAGATCCCTATAGTCGTGGCTCTAATACTGTCACACCCTGTAATTTATGTGTCGGGCGTGAAGGAGATGGAATCACAGTCAAGGTTACATGAAACGATCTCTGGGTGGATAAACAACTAGAGCCGTTTTAAGGAGTTGAAAACATTTCATTTCAGATTTAGTAGTGGAAAATAATAATAATATGTTTCATAGTTTACAAAACAAGTATTAAAAGATTTAAAGACATGACACCTGTTTTGGTCAAAAACTGCCTAAGCAATTAGTTGATCAAACTTTGTATGTGAGGTAGCGTGTTTGATGTAAATAAAGATGAAAATGTAAGTTTGGAGATTGACACGAGGATGTAACGAGGGAAAATCCAGGAATCCTTGAGTATCCTCAAGGAGCCTAGCAAAAAACCTCGGGGGCCGGTTCAAAGTACCTGCCTCCTAAAACTTTTATATAATAAATGTGTTGATTACAAATGAAATGAGCTCGTATTCTAAGTGTTGCAGAGAATTGTGATTGTAAAAGGTTGTGTTGTGTGTGTTCTGCCTCTGAATGAATGACCTAGAGCTCGTTTAAATAGTCAAAAATACATTAACTAACTAGGCTAAAAACTAGGGATTGAGTCTTCAAGTCTTTGTGAACGTTGGAGCCAGTTACAACACGTCCCATAAAGCCTTGACCGAGTCTTTAGCCATCATTTACACGTCCCTTAATACCTGCAATCAATTAAGACACGTGGACAATTGTAATGGTTAATCGATAACCGTAGTTCAGGATCCTTTGAGCTTCTGGCGAGCATCCTGAAATAATATAACCAACGGTCCTATATTTTAGGGATTCTCCCAACTAAGCCAACATGAACGTTGTGGACCACTTAGTCCACGTTCTATATCATTTGTCCGAGTCTTTAGGCTTGTCTACACATTTCTTTGACCCTGCAATTAATAAGACACATGGGAAAAACAAACGGGTTAGTTGATAACTGTAATTCAGGATGCTCGAACCTGCCAGGATCCTAAACTTGCGTAAGGATATTGAACCATTTGAGCTTCCGGCCAGGATCCCGGATTATCAGCCCTAACAATTGCCCCTGAATTTTAACAGTTGTCGACCAAGAAGACGGCTGTAAAAATTCAAACTCAACGCCATCTCTTGAAATAATTACGAAGGTGACTCGTTAGCTCCTGATTTGATAGCAACGCAACTTCTCATGTGATTTCCCCATAAATAACTCCACGTTGTTGTCTTCCCCATTCATCAGTCGGAACCCTGTCGATTGCTCTTTTTGTATTTCCTGCATATATATGACTTAGTAGTATTTTGATCATCATGGTGTGTATGTTTTTAGTTATTTTGAAAAAATGTTTGAATGATGATCCGACAGGATGCTTAGTTTAAAAATTCTAAAGCCCATAAAACTTTGTCAATGTTAACAAACCATGATGTTAGCCAATACTTGGTTAGTAATAAGAACATGCAATATGCGCAGTACCAATGTCACCTGTTCAAAAGTAATTCTACTGTCGAGATAACCAGGATCCATGAGGATCTTTAGGAATCCTTAAGATATACTTGATGAAATTCCAATGAATCTGAGAATAAGTCTTGAGCATTTAGGAACAAGTCAAACAGGGGTCAAGTCCAACCTTGTCTTCTGAGGTACGAAATGCTTTATAAATCTTGGGTCTAAGCCAACTGGGGTCAAGCCCAAAAACTTGAGAGACACGAAAGTGCCTAAACCTTAGTTAATGTGAGAACATTAAAAACCTGTGTTATTCTGAGGACAAGCTCAAAAATACTTGGGACTAAGCCAACTGGGGTCAAGCCCAAAAACTTGAGAGACACGAATGTGCCTAAACCTTGGTTGACATGAAAATGCCAAAAACCTTAGAATCTTTTCGAGATGACACGTCTGCCACCCATTTTGAAGTGCACTCTATGGCCAACAGTGATGAAATTATCAGCCACCCTCAGATGGACTGGTCGCACCACCTTGAACCATAGGCCACCACCGTGCGCTCCTGGCGAGGGTCTTGCGCTCCTGGCGAGTCCCATTAGTGAACGAGAAGGTGAAAACCTCCTAAACCTTTGATAGCATTCTGAATGCCTTATACTTAGAAGAGGTGATCAGCCTCTAGTTTGCGACAAGAAGCTTAAAACATCTGCAAAATACCTCAAGGCTTGGTGAGAGGTGGGTGTTAGTTTGACTAACACCCCTCCGATGCCTAAGTTAGTAACCATTTCACAAAGATAATGATTAAGGGATTGAAATGAGAATAAAGATCATACCTGATGTCCTTGGAGTATACACAAGGATTTTTGGATATACTTAGAGGATCCGGAGAGTACTTACATAAAATACAACTTTAAGTGAATCGCATTCCAAGCTCTTGGGAGCAGCTCACCTTCCATAGTAGCCAGCCTGTACGCTCCCTTTCCAGCTTCTGAATCTATTAAATAGGGACCTTCCCATTTGGGCGCAAGTTTCCCATGTGCTGGATTGGTCGTATTTTGAAAAGCTTTTCTGAGTACCAGATCTCCTACTTGAAATCTTCTGATCCTGAGATTCCTGTTGTAAGACTTGGTTATCCTTTGCTGGTATGCTGCCATCCGGAATTTTGCGAGGTCTCTGACTTCATCTATCGTTTCAAGATCTTCAAGGAGCTCTTGCTTATTGGCTTCAAAATCCCGGCAGCTTGTTCTGGCAGTTGGCATCACCATTTCAGTGGGTATTACAGCTTCTGAGCCAAACACTAAGGAAAATGGTGTTCGACCAGTAGCATTTTTGGAGGTCGTTCTGTCGGCCCACAATACGAAAGGTAGTTCTTCAGCCCATTTCCCTTTTTTATCTCCTAGCTTCTTCTTAAAGTTATTGATGATAATCTTATTGCTCGATTCTGCCTGGCCATTAGCTTGTGGATGTATGGGAGTTGAAGTTACCATCTTGATGCCCCATGCCTCACAAAAACTACTTGTTCTTTTGCCAATAAACTGAGATCCATTGTCACACACTATTTCCGATGGGATTCCAAACCTTGTCAAGATATTCCTTTTGATGAAAGAAATCACTTCCTTTTCTCGAACTTGGACAAAGGCTTCGGCTTCGATCCACTTAGAAAAGTAGTCCGTCATGGCTAGCATGAAGACTTTTCCTCCAGGTGCTACAGGCAGCTTACCAACTATATCCATGCCCCATTTCATGAACGGCCACGGAGACGATATTGAATGAAGCGGCTCAGCAGGCTGATGGAGGATATTGCCGTGCCGCTGGCATGCATCACACTTCTGAACAAAGGCCATTGCATCCTTTTTCATAGTAGGCCAGTAGTATCCTGTCCTCAATACCTTGGAAAAGAGTGATCTGCCCCCAGTGTGATTGCCACAATCACCTTCATGAATATCCTGAAGTACCGCATGTGCTTCAGGCTGCTCGAGGCATCTCAAGTATGGTCCTGCAAGAGATTTCTTGTATAAGATACCATTTATTATTGAATATGGAATTACCTTTGTTCGGAAGAGTCTGGAGTTCTCGTTTTTTGGGATTTCTCCTTCTTGGATAAATCTCCTGATAGGGTAAGTCCAGGAATCTTGAGGATCCTGGGAGTCTGTCATTTCTTGATCTTTATCTGTTGTAACATCATTAACTTCTTGTTCTTCAATTGCTGGTGTCAGGATGTGAGTTATGGGAATCTTGACACCTTCTGGGATCCTTAAAGATGATGCTAAATTTGCCAAAGCATCAGCTTCTGCATTTTCTTCTCTGGGTACCTGTGATATGCTGCAATTTTCAAAAGATAATGCTAATTGTTTTACAAGGTCCAGATATTTGGTTAGCCTTTCGCCTTTCACTGCATAGGATCCATTAAATTGGTTAGTTAATAACAAGGAGTCAATAAAAACTTGAATGTGTTGGATATCCATATCTTTAGCGACTTGTAATCCTGCAAGTAAAGCTTCGTATTCAGCTTCATTGTTGGTGGCTTTGAATTCACAATGGATAGATAGAGGGATAATGTCCCCCTGTGGCGATTTCAGTAGCACACCAAGTCCTGTTCCTCTAACGTTAGATGCTCCATCTGTATATAGTATCCAGCTGCCTGAAGCTTCTTCGAGCTGCTTGACCTCAAGTTCAACTTCTGGCAGTATGTCGCTGCTGAAATCAGCCACAAAATCTGCAAGGGCTTGTGACTTGATTGCTGTTCTTGGCTCATATATGATATCATAGGCACTTAATTTAACTGCACATTTCGCCATTCTACCTGACATTTCTGGTTTTCTCAAGACACACATAACAGGATAGTTAGTTTTCACGTAAATAACATGAGTTTCAAAGTAATGTCTTAATTTTTGTGAAGCCATGACAAGAGCTAAAATCAATTTTTCCAAATAAGAATACCTGGTTTCAGCATCTAATAGTTTTTTGCTTACATAATATACCGGATGTTGTTGTCCCTCATGATCTTTCACAAGCACAGCACTTACTGAGCTGCCTGAGACTGCTAAATAGAGGGATAGTGGTTCGCCCTTGACTGGTTGCATTAGAAGTGGAGCGGATGATAAATATTCTTTCAAGGAGCTCAGAGTTGCTTCGTGTTTCTCACCCCATTCGAACTTTTTATTCTTCTTCAATATGTCATAGAATTCTTTGCTCTTTTCAGACGATCTCGATATGAACCTGTTGAGCGCTGCCACTCTGCCAGTTAGTCTCTGAACTTCTTTGACATTTGTTGGAGACTTCAGGTTTATGATTGCTTGGATTTGCTCAGGGCTGGCCTCAATTCCCCTTTCAGTAACCATAAAGCCTAAAAACTTGCCGGCTCTTACTCCGAAATGGCACTTGGAAGGATTCAATTTCATGTTGAATTGGTCCAGGATATCAAAAGCAGCTTCAAGATCTCTAGGGTGGTCCTTCGCTTTTTTCGATTTCACCACCATATCATCGATGTATACTTCCATGGTGTCCCCCAGCTTGTCTTTAAACATCATGTTGACTAGCCTTTGGTATGTGGCACCTGCATTTCGTAAACCAAAAGGCATTGCAATATAACAATAAATACCTGTAGGGGTCATGAAGGCTGTGTCTTCCTGATCTGATGGTTCCATTTGAATTTGTTGAAAGCCCGAAGATGCGTCCATAAAAGTTAGCATCTCATGCCCAGCAGTTGCGTCCACCATAGAATCAATATGCGGTAGAGGGAATGGGTCTTTAGGGCAGGCCTTGTTTAGGTCTGTGTAATCTACACATACCCTCCACTTACCATTCTTCTTTTGGACTACCACCACATTAGCCAACCAGCGAGGATACTTAACTTCTCTGATCATTTTTTATTTGAGCAGCCTGTCAACTTCCTCTTGGATTATGATGTTTCTCTCAGGAGCGAACTTTCTTCTCTTCTGATGTATTGGCCTGAAAGGTTCATCTATACCAAGTTTATGAGTAATAATATCTTTGGATATACCTGTCAAGTCTTCATGTTTCCATGCAAATGTTGTGACTCTGGACTTTAAGAGGCTCACGAGCTGCTCCCCAGTATCCTCAGGAATATTTGTTCCTACCAGCACTTTGGTTTCAGGATCTTCAGGATTGAGTTGAACTTCTTTGGTCTCCAATTCCTTCGTCATCTGAATTCTTCGTGTTGGCTTCTTTAATTGCTATGCTGGCTTGGATTTGATGGTGTTTTTCATTGCAGAAGTGTAGCAGTCTTTAGCTTCTTGTTGATCACTTGATATTCTTACAACTCCCCAAGGTGTGGGAAGCTTCACACATTGATGATAGGTAGATGGAACTGCTTTCATGTCATGGATCCATGGCCTTCCCAAGATTACATTGCAACAAGGCAGGGAATCAATAACGCAGAATTTCTGCATGGAGTTGACTCCTTCTACGTAAACAGGAAGCTTGATGTCTCCAACGGTATGCTTGGTTTCTCCGCTGAATCCTACTAATACCGAGGATCTTGGAATTATGTCTTCTTCGGGAATGCTCATCTTCTTAAGCACGTCCAATTGGATAATGTTGACCGAACTGCCATTGTCTATCAGGATCCTGCGAACATAATGGTTAGCAATACACAATGTAATTACCAGACTGTCATGATGAGGGTCCTGGATGTCTTGCTTATCAGTTTCGTCAAAAGAAATGACTTTGTCTTCAGTCAATATTGCATTCTTCTTTGGTCGACTGCCTTGATCCATTTTAGCCTCCTTGGCATGTCTTTTTGCTGATGAGAAAGAGGCTCCGCATATGTCAGATCCTCCGGAGATGAAGTTGATCACCTTTGCATCTGCCGGTGGCGACTGAGCTCTTTTGGGCAGCTCAGCAGCTTCTTGAGTTTTACTCTTCTTTCTGCCGAACAATTCCTTGAGATGCCCCTTGCTGAGCAGGTAACTGATTTCTTTCCGAAGTGCTATGCAATCATCTGTTAAGTGCCCAAAGTCTTCGTGGTAGGCACACCATTTAGACTTATCTTTCCATGATCCTTGTTTATCCGATTTTCTTGGCCACCTGGCTCTGTCACCTAGATCCTGCAAGGCACACAACACACCACTTGTGTCAACAGAAAAACAGTAATCAGATACCTTTGGGAAATCTTCTTCGTCGTCTTCATCTTCAATTGCATTGACCCTAGAATTATCATTTCTGTAATAGGGTTTTGTTCGTTGTTGCTTTGCGGGAGAATCTGTTTTCCTGCCTAATGATTCATCACCTCTCTTTTGGACCTTCTTGTCATCTTCCAATCTGATGAATCTCAATGCCCTTGTTCTGACTTCATCAAGGTTCCTGCAAGGAGTCATAACCAAATCATCATAAAATCGGGAATCCCCTCTAATCCCCATTTTGAAGGCTTCTACAGCAGCAGCCATATCCAGGTTAGGGATATCCAGTGCTTCTCGACCGAATCTGGCCACATAATCCCTTAGGGATTCATTGGATTTCTGAACTATCCTGTACAAGTCACCCGTGAGCTTCTCAAAGCTCCTGCTGCAAGAAAACTGGTTATTAAATAAGTTAACCAAATGAGGAAAGGATGTAATAGTATTAGGAGGGATACTGAGTAGCCATTTCAAGGCTGGTCCTGTTAGTGTTGAGCCGAATCCCTTGCATAAGCAAGCTTCTTTGATGTTTACAGGAATGGGGTTGATCTCCATCCGTTCCCTATATTGTGCCATGTGTTCCTCAGGATCTGTGGTCCCGTCTTAGAGTTTCATGTTGGGAGTTTGAAATCTTTTTGGTATCTCCACGTCACAAATGGGCCATGCAAATCTAGAAACTCTGTGGCTGCCTGCTGGCACTTCAGGAATTGGACGAATAACACCAGGAACACTTGAGATCATATCCTTTAACCTCTGAAGTTCCCTAGCAATAGTCGGGTTGATACCTGCATCCTGCACAGTTCCTTGGTTAGGGTGTACATAGAAATTATCGAAGTTGTTACCGGCCCTGGAAGTTTGGAGATGGATCTGGGGTCCATATTCAGCATCCCTAAGGATGGTCGGCTCAGTCGTGGTTCCCATTTGCATGGGGATAAAGTCTCCTTCATGCATCTCCTGAGATGAACCTGGGAATATGCCTGCAGAGACAGTAGGGTTAGAATATAAGGATCCTTGAGGATCCTGAGCTGCTCGGAAGCGGCTCCGGTATGGTTGGAATGGCTGAGATGAAGATCCCTGTAGCATCTGTGGAGTAGGCATGGCTGACTGCTGACTCCAAGGCTCATGTAGGTTTGTTGTCGCGAATTGTTGTGGTCGAGATGCGGATTGATGCATTGAGACTGCTGGCACCCGATGGTTTAAAAAACCGGCTGGTTGCTGACTTGAGCATCTCGGCGGCTGCTGACTTCCATATTCGCTGTAGTAAGATTCTGGGGGTTGCTCAGAGTAGAATCCAGAGTATTCCAGATCCATCGTCCTGGAAGTCTTCTGATGCTGAGTGCCTGAGGATCCTGCAGTGGTAACTGTTGCAATACCTGACTTTTGAACAGTAGAGGGATTTACTTTCTGTTTCGGCTGCTCCGATATTTCCGGAGAGTTAAACCCGAATGATTTTGGGATCAAAGGGCTGATTTCCTCTACTGGTTTCTTCGATTTCTTCAATTCCATGATCTCCTTCATCATTCTCTCGTTGGTTTTGGTTTGTTCATCCGCATGGGCCTTCATTTGCCTGATCAAAACATAGAGATCGTTATTAGAAATAGTAGAGTCAGTGGACGTACCTTGAGATCCAGTAAAAGTGGGGTATTCCACTCCTTTAGCATTAGTATCAGCCACTTTCTTCATCATTGGGGGGAGACCAGCGTTGACAGTGGGCTTAGAGGATGAAACAGATTTTGAGGTGAATTTTGGTTGAGTCGACATTTTCAAGAATCGGTTATGGGAAGAAGATCAAGGCTCTTAATCGAATTCAAACACCGTTTGCCCCACGGTGGGCGCCGGTTCAAAGTACCTGCCTCCTTGAGTATCCTCAAGGAGCCTAGCAAAAAACCAGGAATCCTTGAGTATCCTCAAGGAGCCTAGCAAAAAACCTCGGGGGCCGGTTCAAAGTACCTGCCTCCTAAAACTTTTATATAATAAATGTGTTGATTACAAATGAAATGAGCTCGTATTCTAAGTGTTGCAGAGAATTGTGATTGTAAAAGGTTGTGTTGTGTGTGTTCTGCCTCTGAATGAATGACCTAGAGCTCGTTTAAATAGTCAAAAATACATTAACTAACTAGGCTAAAAACTAGGGATTGAGTCTTCAAGTCTTTGTGAACGTTGGAGTCAGTTACAACACGTCCCATAAAGCCTTGACCGAGTCTTTAGCCATCATTTACACGTCCCTTAATACCTGCAATCAATTAAGACACGTGGACAATTGTAACGGTTAATCGATAACCGTAGTTCAGGATCCTTTGAGCTTCTGGCGAGCATCCTGAAATAATATAACCAACGGTCCTATATTTTAGGGATTCTCCCAACTAAGCCAACATGAACGTTGTGGACCACTTAGTCCACGTTCTATATCATTTGTCCGAGTCTTTAGGCTTGTCTACACGTTTCTTTGACCCTGCAATTAATAAGACACATGGGAAAAACAAACGGGTTAGTTGATAACTGTAATTCAGGATGCTCGAACCTGCCAGGATCCTAAACTTGCGTAAGGATATTGAACCATTTGAGCTTCCGGCCAGGATCCCGGATTATCAGCCCTAACAACACCGTTAGGTGTTATGTAGTGAAATCTCCAAAAGGCTAGTGTGACCATGACTCTAGATGATATGAAGGATCCTAATGATAATGCACAAAAGAGGTATTCCATACAAGCAAGCGGCCGGTCAGGTACCTGAGAACTCATATGCTAAAACGGTCAACATAAAGTTGGTGAGTTCAGAGATTTAAGTAAAAATAGAACTCTGATTGACAACAAAGTTTGATGTCAGTTTTATCACCCGTTTGATAATATGTTAAGATGTTGTAAATTATTATTACCACGAACCTTGAACTCCGAAACTAACTGATTACCCACTCATGGTATTCTGTCCAGGATTACCGAACGATGATTATAACATTATGTACCCTATTGACTGAACATGAGAGTCAGGATTGGAGCTACCAATCAGGGCAAAGGCGTTAACCCAATAGATCTATTCACGTGTAATCGTTTCGTTGAAATTAATCGGATTCAATTAATAGTGGGGCTTTTGATCATAACATGAATCAACATGAATACGACAAGGTGGACGAATAGTTCATGTAATCAATAATGTTAACAGATTATCTAATTATCAGGCATAATATAAGTTATAAGAATTCTCCCCCAAAAGCATTTAAAACAGTTTAAAAGAGGGGCCGTGAAGACTCACAGAAATCAGGCAGTGTCTGAGTGATGTAACGGCAGATAACAGGCAACCTAGCGGTCCTAAATCAGCATAAGACAACTTAAGGTCTAGGGTTTGGATTGAAAGTTAAGTCACTCCCAAATGATGGTCAAGTCTTGACGTTATGATAACCCAGGTGATAGTTGATAACAGACAGGTCTAGGAATTTTTTATTCTCAATAAATAATTAAATGTTGATAACGTTCCGGAAAATAAAGTTGTATATATTCTCAAAATATATAAATATTTTCCTATGTTATAAAATGATTTAGAAATATTAGTTCGAAACATGAGCTCAATTTTGTTTACAACAACTGTTTGTAGTTAAAAGCCCGAAATACTTGGGTTTCCACCGGTATTTATCAACTCGCGTTATTTTCCCATATTGCAAGAAATAGAATTATAATAATAAAGTATTCCTATTTTTATTAATGAATTTCCAGAAAATATAATCTTAGGGTTTGAAATCCTAAAGTGTCGGTTTTGCCGGTACGCGCCCGATTTTGACAGTTTTGTCCCTGTGACTAGTTTTAAGGCCCGATAAATTATCCAAACACTTTGTAAAGGTAACCTAAGTCATGAAAGGTCCTAATAAATGTTCCAAATTAGTTCAAACAATATTTGGCATAACTTTACAAAAACGAGGTTTCCGGGTCCTTTAAAAGTCCGTTTTAAAGCCGGTTTTGACCTAGTTTTAGCTTAAATCAAAAGGGATCTTTTTAGAAACTTTTTATCACTCATCTAAGTGTCTAAGTTTACTGTTGGAAAGTCTAAAAATTCTGCAAAATTCGGAGATGGCCCAAGGGGTCGTTTTTAGGGTTTTCCGGCTTATGTTTTGCAATTTAGGGGTACTTAGGGTCATTTACAAGAGAAGTGCCTTCACAAAAGTTGTTTCAAAAGTGTCAAAATGAGTCCCTAAGGGTTCGGATCTGTCCAAAACGGATCTTGAGTTTTTGGCTAAAAACCTAGTAAAGTTATGATCTTTAAACATGGTTTAGGGTGTGTTTAGCATTTATAAGGCCATGGATCTAAATGTTCAAGCATATTATCATCTAAAAACATAATCTAAGGATTAACACATCATAAAATCGTGGGAAACAAGTTCTCATGTGAAACTAGTTAGTAAACTAACATCATTAGCAAAGTTTAACAAAAATTAAGAGTTTTCTAGACTTTTATCAACCAAAGATCATTAAAACCATCAAGACTTGTCATAGGAGTGAATGGATCATGGAAATGAACATAGAAACATGATCAAACAAGATGATCTTCAAAGAAAAACTCATAAACCTTAGTTCTTGAAGAAATAAAAAATGGAGGATGATGAGATGATAAGGGAGCTTGCTAGTGCCTTGGATCTCCTCCTCTTGCTTGGTTCTTGGCCGCGAGCTAGAGAGAGATTAGAGAGAGAGAGAGAACTGTGAGAGTGAGAGGGAGAAAGGAGGTGGAGGGAGGTGTTATCTTGTTTAGGGTTTGTGGAAATGAGGAGGTGTGTGGGTTAAGATGTATATATATGAGAGAAAGAAAAGCAAAAGGGTGTTTGGTTGCGTGCTCGTGACCGGCTAGGGGAGGGGAGGGAATTACGGTTTGGGTTTGGACAAGAGAAAGAGTCAGATGTGTTTGTGGTTTGGAGGTTTAAGATACATAAGTGTGTGTGTGGGTGTGTTTCTCGTGAACCGCAAAGAGAGGGAGAGGGGGGGGGGGGTCGGGTCAAAGGGGAGGGTGAGGGAGAAGGGATATTCAAGTTTGGTGAGAGTTCAGTCAGTTTTCGGTGAGAGTTCGGAGTTTGACTAGTTCGGTCGAGTTTCGGAGGTGTTTTGAAGTTCAGTCAGAGTTCGACCTGTTGATTCAGGTTTGGTGGGAGTTCGGTGGAAGTTCAGAGCGCTGTGATACGTTCGGTGGAAGTTCGGCCAATCTGAATTCAAAGTTTTCATGATGTCGGAATTTCATGCGTTTTCCACGATGCAAAGTGCAATGCAAACAATTCTGAATTTTGATAATGGAATCGGAACAAGTCAGAAAGTTCCAAAGTTGTTGAAGTTGGAAGATTATCATAATTGGAAACAACGATTTTCGGCTTATATAAGTATGAATGATATCGATTTGTGGATTCCGATCAAGAAACTCTATCAACATCCGACTGATGCGGTAGATTTTAAGGAAGTTCATACCTTTGACAATGCTGAAAGGAAATCATATGAGCTAGAACAAAAAGCTTTTGCTTATCTAACAATGGCATTACCCACTGAGTTGTTACATCAATTTAGTACTTGCAAGAAATCAAAGCAATTGTGGGATGCTCTATCAGCAAGGTGTGAGGGTAATGATGATTACAAGAAAAGTCGAAAGAAAGTGTTGAATAAAGAGTTTGATAATTTTCAATTTTATGACAATGAGAACATTACTGCTCTGGTTTCCCGGTTTTCACATCTAATCAGTGAGTTGAAGGTTGTTGGTATTGAAAAGACTAATGCTGATTTGAAGGAAAAGATTATGGAAGCATTGCCTGAAAAGTGGGAAAATTATGTTTTGTTACTCACTCATGATAAAGATTACTCTACATTGACATTTCACGAGCTTACTGGAAAACTTCATGCTCAAGAAATGGAAATGTTAAATTCAAAGAAGTCAACTGCTACTTTACAGAATCCTAAATTATATCATGGTGAGAATACGACAAGTATGAATGCTAAATCTAAACCAACTTTAAGTTCTACACCAAATATTGCCTTTATGGTTGGAAATTCAGGAAATTCTGATAACAATTCATCTCAGGGTTGTAGTTTTACAATTCCAAAATTTTCAAATCAAAATTCCTTTTCTGCTGAATCAATGGATTATTGTGCCAAAATGATTGCTGCTTTAATTTCATCATCATTTGGTTTGATCATTAAGAATGTTGTTGATGCATAATTGACAGGAGATGATCTTGATGCTCTTGATGATGATCAATTAACTGAATTAGATCTTTCTTGGCAATATGCTATGCTGAGTCACAGATCTAAAAGATTTTTCAAGAAGCATGGGAAATCTACTTCTGATTTTAGTGAGAAATTAGGTTTTGACAAGTCAAAGTTGAAATGTTATAAATGTTCAAAGCTTGGATATTTTGCCAAAGAATTTCAACAGAAGTCTGGTTTTCCTTTATCATCTAAGCCTGGTGTTACTTCATCATCTTCTAGTAACTCAGACAAGCCAATAGCTTTAACAGCTCAACATGATGGTGTTTTTGATTGGGGTCAACGGTTTGGATATGATTCATCAGCTTTGATTGTATCTGCTAAAAATTTGGAAAGTTTGTTGAAAGAAAATGCTTCATTGTTGCATAAAATTCAAAAGCTTTCTGAGGACTTTAATTTGGTTAATTCAGAGTTGTATGTTTCTAAAGAACATGAAAAGGATTTGGTTATGAAAAATGAGTGCTTGACTACTGAGGTTAAAAAGCTGAATGAAGTTTTAGAGATTTCTAAACAAGACAAAAGGGATGTTGAATCTGCAAAAGGAAAGTTATGCAAAGAAAAGGATGAGTTGGTAAAAGAAGTTATGAAATGGAAGGCTGAAGCAGAGGATACTGCTACTGATTTTCAAAATTTGTTTGAAAAGTCCAAATCAAACTTGATCTGCTTACAAAGAATGTTGAAGAGTCAGCTGCTAAGATTGAAGCTTATCAACTTGATATGGCGAAGTTGTTGGATGAAAAGCGAGAGTTGGTTAGTGTTAACAAGGTTTAAACTGCAAACCTGGAAATTCAAAAGAGAAATGAAGATAAATTGAAGAAAGAATTGTTTGAAGGATTAGATAATCTTCGCATGCAAAAGTTTGAAACCCAAAAAATTGCAAAGCGATTGATAGCTAAAGAGAAGGAATTCGCTGAGGCTCAACAGCAAATTTCTGATCTCAAAATTCAAGTTCTTGATGCTAACAGATTGCTCAATAATCTTTCAAATTCTCAAGTTTTCACAAGCTTCTTAGCTAATGATGCAAATTTTGAGAAAATGTTTGATAAAACTGCATCACTCCATGCTCAAATCAAAGAAGCCTTCAAAGAAGTGAAGGAACAAGTCCCTGAATTTGATTATTCAAAGGTCTCCTCATCCACTACTGAGGAAGAAAAAGTCGTGAAGAAAAAGAAGAACAAGAAGAATAAGAAGCAGAAGGAAAAGACATCCGAGGTTCTTTCAGCTCCAAAGTTTGTATCTGGTTCATCTTCTGCTGATAATGAAGTTATTTCAAGTGACAAGATTCAAACTCAACCTGAGTTTGATGAAAAGATCTTTTATGATCAGAAGAATGTGACTGATGTGAAAGCTGAATTTTCTTGGTTAGCAAAGAATGGGCATTCTACATCTGTGGAGAAGGTTGCTGGCAAGAAAGTTGGCTTAGGTTTTCAAGAAATGACAGGTAAAGCTGAGGAGGTTCCAGCATCATCATCTCAAGGTTTGAAGAAATTGAAGATGAAACAAGTGAAGAAAGAAGATTTTAAAGCTGAAAAAGTTCACCCTGAGAGATTCTACAAGCTCAAGGGTTCTGATCAGCTTTTCTTTGATAAAGAATTTCCTCTTCATTGTGTCGATGCTCGAAAGATTTCTGAGGTTTTTGTCAAAGCTGCAATGAATCAAGAAGCTCATTTTTCTTCTGATGATTCTTATTCTCGAGGCCCAACATCCAAATGGGTTCATGATCACATGTATCAAGTATATGATTCTAATTCTGATCATGCTCGAGATATTCATGTGTGTAATTTTTTGCAGGTACATCAAAAGTGGGACAAATCACAGCGAATCTGTTATATTTATCGGCGAACAGGGCATATGGCAAAAGATTGTCCACTGCCTACTGTTACATCTCGAAGGTTTCACAAGAAACCAGGGTTTGGTAAATCTGCCAAACAAATGTTCTTTGATGAACAAGGCAGAGTTTTTGATGAAGTTGAACCTACATTCTTTCATAAACAAAAACGTTTTGTTCCAATGTTTTCAAAGGTTCAAAGTGTAGGTTCATTGTCACAGTCACCTGTAATAATTTCATCAAAAGCTGAATTACCAAAACAACAACAATGGAAACCTAAGGTGATTTCTAAGCAGTATCAGGACACTGGTCGACCAGAAGCGATCCGCTTCGGGTCATTTATGAACTAATTTGTTGACCAGTGTGCAGGTACTTCTAGAAGACCTATCGACGATTTCCATGTTGTTGATGGAGGAGTATTCCGCGTAACTTAAATTTCCTGATCACATTTTCTAAATCTGCAAATTTTCTGGATTCTAAAACTGCAAAATATCTGTGTTGATTGATCATTTTTCTTTGCTTACAAGTTTTTCTCAAAAACCGACAATAGAGTCTTGTTTTGTGTAAAATGAAAATCCAAAAATAGGTTTTTCATTTTAAGGGGAAGAATTGTACGTAAGGGGGAGTTATTGAGAAAAAGCATATTATGGGGAGAAGATGAATACATGCCAAATATATATAAGGAAGGTGAATACATGCACAATATATAAAATTGTGAGAAATTGATCATTGGGAAATGATGGTACATTGGCTTACGTATCTGACTCATGGATAGAGTAGATGAAAGGGCCATAAGATCATTGTTTGATGTGCTTGGTAGACTCAGCAAATCAGAAAGTATTCAGATGTGATATACATTAAATACTAATGCTTGACCATGTGGATAACATCTTGATGCGTATTTCATGACACAAAAAGAAAAATTAGTGTGAAATTCAAACTGAGAAGTCACTGTGTAAACATGTGTTCATTTTGCAAAGATTTAAACTTGTTTGATTTTCTTTATTTTGTCAAACGATCGGACTTTCTCTACGTATCGAAAGATCGACCTGATCGCTGTTCGTTTGATGTTCTGCTTTATTTTCTTTGGTATTTCGTATAACTCATCGGACTTTCTTTGCGTGTACGGAAGTACCGACCTGATTGTTGTTGAGTTATACAACTTCAACTTGGTTTATTTTTCTTATTTTGTTAAATCCGAGGACTTATCTGCGTATCGAAAGATCGACATTAAGGTAGACAATTTAACGTTCTTATTTCTTTTTGCATGGAACACAGTTGACTGTATCATGAAAATATGATGTATTGTGAAAAATCACAAGTGCTATCACACAAATGGAAAAAGAAAGAAAAACAGAAATGGTCTGAATATGTCTGATGGTGTGGGGTACACTGGTCAGAGCAAATCTAATCAATACCTTAACATATCCAGATGTTATGAGTATGATTTTTTCTGAGTTTAAATTAGACAAATTATACCGGCAATCAGCATGACTTGTGAGCTTCAATTAATTGATATCGAAGTGTAGTTCAGTGCGTTATGATCAATATTGTTTTGGTCAAAAAATTCACAAAGGAATTCTGTATTCCAAACTTAGATTGTGAGGTAGTGTGCTTGATTATCAAAACGATGAAATAACAAAGTATGAATGTTGACACAATGATGTAACGAGGGAAAATCCAGAATCCTTCGAGTTGCCTCTAGGAATCCTGGCAAAAAACCTCGGGAGCCGGCCTGAAGAGCCTGCTGCCTAGCACTTTTATTGATAACGAAACGAAGAATTACAAGTGTTGAGCTATTGTGATCAAAATCTAAGTGTTACAGAGAGTATTTGGTGAGTGTGTGTGGTATCTGGTCCTTATCATCGATCAGAAGGCTGATATATATAGTTACAAGTCAATAACCAAAAGTGCTAAAAATAAGGGATTCTTCCACCAAGTATTTGTGAACGTTGGGAGTCAGTTATGGCACGTTCTTTAATGCTTGACCTGGTCTTTAGCCTTCATTTACACGTCCCTTTAAGCCTGCAAATAATTAGGACACGTGGACAATTGAAACGGTTAGTCAATAACTGCATTTCAGGATACCGAACCTGTCAGGGTACTGAGCAACTTGAGCTTCCGGCAAGGATCCTGAAATAAAATAACCAACTGTCCTATATTTTAGGGATTCTCCCCCACTAAGCCAATATGAACGTTGTGGACCACTTAGTCCACGTTCTATAGTATTTGTCCGAGTCTTTAGGCTTGTTTTACACGTTTTATTTACCTGCAAGCAAATAAATACGAGGAACAACATAGCGGTTAGTCGATAACTGCAATTCAGGATGTCCAAACCTATCAGGATTCTAAATCCATCTGAGGATACTTGACCACTTGAGCTTCCGCCAAGGATCCCAAAATATCAGCCCAAACAATTGCCCCTGAATTTTGACAGTTGTTGACCATGAAGACGGCAGTGAAAATTCAAACTCTTAAAATAATTACGGAGGTGACTCGTTAGCTCCTGATTTGATAGCAACGCAACTTCTCATGAGACTTCTCCATAAATAACCCTAGGTTACCATCGGAAGCTTCTCGATTTCTCTTTTTGTCTAGGTCAGTTCCCTCCCTTTTCTGTTCGATTTTCTTCCGCGATCAAGGCCAATGAAGCAGATGCTGAAGGCTTCACTACTAAGGCTTGGATGCAGCTACCTAGAAAGGAACTCTGGAGAAACTTGGGGGTGTTGAGAAGCTGGAGTTGCCCCTTTTGAATTTCCTGCATGGTTAATACTAGTTTCCGACTTTCTTTATCATGGTGTGTTTACCCCTTGTTTTTTATTTTGTTCATGAAATTTTTTGAAATATTTAAGTGAGATTCCCATCAGGTTCCTCAGGAACATTAAGTTAGTAAAAATGCTTCAAGTTAAGTATGTAAGTTGACAAACCATGACACAAGTCAGTAATAATTTGAAAGTACATTACCTGAATAGTTCCTTAAGTAGGTTTACCTTGGGCACATTTAGATATATTCTGGAACATCCTTGAGGATACCTGTGGCAAAATCATAGTAGTTTCGAAATTGAGTTAAACTGGGGACAAGCCCGATAAACTTGGGACTAAGCCAATTCTGGGGACAAGCCCGATAAACTTGGGACTAAGCCAATTATGGGGATAAGCCCGATAAACTTGGGACTAAGCCAATTCTGGGGACAAGCTCGATAAACTTGGGACTAAGCCAATTCTGGGGACAAGCCCGATAAACTTGGGACTAAGCCAACTGGGGATATACCCATACGTAAGTGACATGAAAATGCCAAAACCTTAGATAATTCGTGAGGATAGCACGTCTGCTATTACTTGAGGATTCGCTCAATAGCAAATAATGAGCGCACCTAACGATTCTTAGAAAAGGTGAAGACCTTTTAAACCTTAGTTAACACGTAAGTGTTAAAAACCTTAAGAATCCTCCCAACAGCCTCCACTGACAAGATTGTCAGCCACCCTTGGAGTGGTCTGGTCCGGCCACCTTGAGCATACTGGTGGACAACGTGCGCTCCTAGCGAGGGTCGTGTGCTACTGGCGATTACCCAATCATAAGAGAATAGTCAGCTTCTAAAACCTTAGAAGGCATGCGGGATGCCTTAAGCGTAGAAGAGGTGATCAGCCTCTAACTGGGGTTATACCCGAAATACTCTAGGATTCTCAAAATCTGTAAAACACTCAATACTTGGTGAGGGGTGGGTGTTAGCACAGCTAACACCACTCCGGTGCTTAAGTCAGTAATATGTTATAAGAATATTAAGAATAAACTGAAATAGGATTAGTAGACGTACCTTGCAATATTCAGACAGTGAGGATCCTTGGGATTCTGCCCAAGATTCTCAACGAGATTCTCACATAAAATACGCTTTAAGATGGACGACATTCCAAGCTCTTGGCAGAGGTTCTCCTTCCATATTTACCAAACGGTATGCCCCCTTTCCTTCTTCAGAATCTATAAGGTAAGGGCCTTCCCACTTGGGTGCTAACTTCCCATCAGCAGGGTTGGTAGTATTTTGAAAAGCCTTCCTCAAGATCAAGTCACCTACCTGGAATCTTCTTAGCTTGGTGTTCTTGTTGTAGGATTTTGCTATCCGTTGTTGATAAGATGCCATCCGGAGTCTGGCCATATCTCTGAGCTCCTCAACTGTTTCGAGATCCTGAAGGAGATTCTGGCAGATTTGGCAGTTAACTCTGGCCGTTGGGAGTACCATCTCTATAGGGATCACAACTTCTGCTCCAAACACTAATGAGAATGGCGTTTGGCCAGTAGCATTCTTAAGTGTGGTTCTATCTGCCCAAAGGACAAACGGTAGCTCCTCAGCCCATTTGCCTTTCTTGGATCCCAGCTTCTTCTTGAGGTTGTTAATGATGATCTTATTGCTGGATTCTGCCTGCCCATTAGCTTGGGGATGGATAGGTGTTGAAGTGATCAACTTGATGCCCCAGCTTTCACAAAAGCTTGTAGTTCTCTTGCCGATAAACTGGGAGCCATTGTCCCATATGATTTCTGCTGGAATCCCAAATCTGGTGAGGATGTTCCTTTTGATGAAGGATATCACTTCTTTCTCTCACACTTGAACATAGGCTTCTGCTTTAATCCACTTAGAGAAGTAATCCGTCATGGCAAGCATAAACACCTTTCATGAATGGCCATGGGGATACAATTGGATGCAGATGCTCAGCGGGTTGGTGGAGGATATTGCCATGCCTTTGACAAGCATCGCATTTATATGAGAAGCTCGTGTCGTCCTTCTTCATAGGTGGCCAATTATATCCGAATCTGAGAACTTTAGAGAACAGTGCCCTGCCCCCGGTATGGTTCCCACAGTCCCCACTGTGGATGTCTTCGAGCACCTCAAGAGCTTCTAACTTCTCTAGGCACCTTAGGTAGACACCAGCAAGAGATCTTCTATATAGAATATTATTAATAAGGGTATAGGGTACTTCCTTTGTGCAAAAAGCTCTGGGGTTTTCGCCCTTGGGAATCTCCCCATCTTTGAGATACTTCCTGATCGTTAAGTCCAGGATTCCTGAGCATCTTCAGGATTCTCAACATTTGCACCTGCATTATTGCTAACAGCATGAGCTTCCTGTTGAGCTATTGCTGGTGTCAGGATATGAGTTATTGGAATCTTGATATCCTCAGGGATCCTGAGCGATGAAGCCAAGTTTGCCAAGGCATCGGCTTCTGCATTATCTTCTCTTGGTACCTACGAAATGTTAAAAATTTCGAAAAATAGAGACAATTTTTTAACAATTTCAAGATTTTTGATCAGATTCTCCCCTCTCACTGCATAAGAGCCATTAAATTGGTTAGTCAATAATAGAGAATCAACAAACACTTGTATGGACAGGATTCCCATATCCCTGGCCAGCTGTAGTCTAGCAATTAAAGCTTCATACTCAGCTTCATTGTTGGTAGCCTGGAATTCACAGGATATGGATAGAGGAGTTATGTCCCCCTATGGTGATTTTAGCAGGATTCCCAGCCCTGTTCCTCTGACATTTGAGGAGCCGTCAGTATAGAGGATCCAGTCTTCCTTGAGCTTCTCAAGCTGCTGGACTTCCTTTTCAACTTCTGGTTCTATGTCACTGCTGAAATCCACCACAAAGTCAGCTAATGCTTGGGATTTGATTGTTGTTCTCGGTTCATATTTGATGTCATAGGCACTCAGCTTGACTGCCCACTTAGCCATCCCACCTGACATTTATGGTTTCCTGAGAACTGCCTTAATATGATAGTTAGATTTTACAATTATAACCTGAGTTTCGAAATAATGTCTAAGTTTAGTGGAAGCCACTATAAGAGCTAGAATTAAATTTTCAAGGTGAGAATACCTGGATTCTGCGTCTAGCAGAGTTTTACTTACATAATATACCGGATGCTGCTGACCTTGTTGGTCTTTTACCAGGACTACACTGATTGAGCTTCCGGAAATAGCGAGATAAAAATATAGTGGCTCCCCATCTACTAGTTTCATTAACAACGGGGCTGCTGACAGGTAGTCTTTCAGGCACTTCAGGGCTTCTTCGTGCTTCTCAGTCCATTCGAATTTCTTATTTTTCCTCAGGATATCATAGAAATCCTTACTTTTTTCCGAGGATCTTAAGATGAACCTGTTGAGTGCTGCGATTCTTCCTGTCAACCTTTGTACCTCTTTTACGTTTGATGGGTACTTCAAATTTAGGATTGCTTTGATCCGCTCTGGACTTGCTTCGATCCCTCTTTCGGTAACCATGTATCCTAAGAATTTTCCAGCTCGCACCCTAATGTGGCATTTAGAGGGGGTGAGTTTCATGTTATACTGATCAAGGATATCGAAGGCAGTTTAGAGATCCCTGACGTGATCTTCAGTTTTTTAGATTTCACCACCATGTCATCTATGTAGGCTTCCATCGTGTCCCCCAGTTGCTCTTTGTTCATCATATTGACGAGCCTCTGGTAGGTGGCACCTGCATTTCTTAAGCCAAAGGGCATAGTATATGCTCCTGGTTGCATGGTTCCATCTGAATTTGTTGGAATCCTGCTGAGGCATCCACAAAGGTGAGCATCTCGTGAGCATCTCGTGACCAACCGTGGCATCCAGCATAGCATCAATATGGGGAAGTGGAAAAGGATCCTTAGGACAGGCCTTATTCAAATCTGTGTAATCAACACAAACTCTCCACTTTCCATTCTTCTTCTGGACCACCACCACGTTCGCTAGCCACCTAGGATATTTGACTTCTCTAATCATCTTGGTTTTGAGAAGCTTGTCAACTTCCTCCTGGATGATTATATTCTTCTCTGGAGTGAACTTCCTCCTTTTTTGCTGTATAGGCCTGAAAGAAGGATCTAAACCAAGTTTATGAGTAATTACATGTTTAGGGATACCTGTCATGTCTTCATGCTTCCAGGCGAAAGTTGAAGTTCCGGATTGGAGAAGCTGGAGTAATTCCTGCTCAACATTCGCTGGGATGCTTGTTCCTATGAGCACCTTGATTTTAGGATTCCCGGGGTCTAGAGGCACTTCTTTGACATTAAGCTCCCTGTCCTCCTGTAATTCAAGTGCCATTTTCAGTAATTGCTATCCCTTCGTCAGCTTAGTGGTGTTCTTTATCGACGTTGAATAACAATTCTTGGCTTCCTGCTGGTCACTTTCGATCCTCACAACTCCCCAAGGTGTAGGAAGCTTGATACACAGGTGATAAGTTGAAGGGACTGCCTTCATCCCGTGAATCCATGGCCTGCCAAGAATAATATTGCAATAAGAGAGAGAATCTATAACACATAATTTTTGCATAGAGTTTACCCCCTCTATATATACCAGCAACCTGATATCCCCAACGGTGCTTTTAGTTTCACCGCTGAAGCCAACCAGGACTGAGGATCTTGCAACTATTTCAGTTTCTGGGATCCCCATCTTCTTGAGCACATCAAGACGGATTATGTTTACTGATCTTCCATTATCAATCAGGATCCTGCGAACAAAATGGTTAGCAATATATAAAGTAACCACAATACTATCATGATGGGGATCCTGAACATGGGAGCGGCCGCTTTCATCAAAAGATATGAGTTTGTCTTGAGTCAGGGTGGACGTCTGGACAGGTATGTCACCCTGTTCAGATTTGGATTCCTTAGCATGCTTCTTAACTGAGGAATACGAAGTGCCGTAGATGTCTGAGTCTCCCGAGATGAAGTTGATTATTTGAGCATCCTGGGGTGGAGAAGCAGCTCTTTGAGGCACCTTGTCAGCTTCCTGAGTCTTGACCTTCTTTCTGCCTATCATTTCTTTAAGATGCCCCTTGCTGAGTAAATAGCTAATTTCCTTTCGGAGTGCTATGCATTCATCTGTTAGGTGGCCGAAATCTTCATGGAAAGCACACCACTTGGTCTTGTCCTTCCAGGATCCCTGTTTATCATTTTTTCTAGGCCATCTCGCCTTTTCACCAAGATCCTGCATTGCACACATTAGGCCACCAATGTCAACAGAAAAACAATACTCAGATACCTTAGGATACTCCTCCTCATCATCATCTTGGTCAACATCATTGACTTTGAGATTTTCTGGCTTGGAGTATGGACGAGATCTATATGGCTTCCCGGGGGATACTGCCTTTTTACTATTAGGATCATATTTAGGAACCTCCAATCTTTGGTGGATCTTCTTGTCATCTTCCAAACGGATAAACCTCAAGGCTCTACTGCGTACTTCGTCAAGGTTCCTGCAAGGACTCATGACAAGATCATCATAAAAACGTGAATCTTTGGAGAGCCCCTTTTTAAAGGCTTCTACGGCTGCTGCCATATCCAGATTAGGAATCTCAAGAGATTCTCGTCCGAATCTGGCAATGTATTCCCTGAGCGGCTCATTTGGCTTCTGAACTACTCAAGACAGGTCGCCTGTGAGCTTCTCAAAGGTTCTGTTGCAAGAAAATTGATTGTTAAACAGGTTAACTAAATGAGAAAATGATGTAATAGTGTTAGGAGGAATGCTCAGTAGCCATTTCATGGCTGGTCCTGTTAAGGTTGAACCAAAGCCTTTGCATAAACATGCTTCTTTGATTTCTATCGGAATGGGATTGATCTCCATACGCTCCTGTAATGTGCCACGTGTTCTTCAGGATCTTTGGTGCCATCGTAAAGCTTCATGCTTGGAGTTTGGAAACGCTTCGGGATCTCCACTTGGGAAATTGGCCAAGTAAACCTAGAGATCTTATGGCTTTCAGAGGAACCTCAGGAATAGGTTTCAGGATCCCTGGAACACTCGATATCATCTCTTTCAACTTCTGGAGCTCCCTGGCGATACTTGGATGGATACCTGCATCACAAGGAGCACCCTGGTTAGAAACGATAGGAATTGAATTGGACGCATTACCTGGGCCAGGATTCTGGACTGGGATCCTGGGATTATATCCATAGCTCGTTGGGATGCTCGGCTCTGTATTGGCTGCTGTTTGCATGGGGATGAAGTCACCATCATGCACGTCTGAGGAGCTGGTCTTGAAGATTCCTACAGAGACATAAGGTTTAGAGTATTGATATCCTTGGGGGTTCTGGCTTAGATCCCTAACAGAAAAAGGATATCCTTGAGATGGCGTGGCTAAGGATCCCAACGGTAGCGGAATCCAAGGATCCTTATAGCGCGACTGTGAGGATTCTGGTGGGATAGCTCATGAGAATCCAGCAGTACTCCCTGCATACCCAGTGGCCTGAGAAGTCATTGTAGGGGTTGTAGTGAAGCCTGGTGCTGATTTGTAATTATAGCAAGACGAATCTGAGGATCCTGAAGCATTGAAGTCAAGATGCCTGGGAAATAGAGGACTTTGTTCCTCCACAGGTTTCTTAGACTTCTTAAGCTCTTCAATCTCCTTCATCACCGTTTTATTGGTCTTTTCTTGCTTATCCATTTGACTTTTCACCTGCCTGATCAAAGCAAACAAATCATTGTTAGTAATAACGGGATCGACAGATCGAACCTGGGATCCTGTGAAGACAAGATAGTTAGTTTTTCTCGGCTGCTCGTCCACTTTCTTCTGACGGTCATTAGTCTTCTTCTGACTTCCTGGAATGGAAGGAAGAGGAGGAATGGAGGACGATGTAGAGACCGAAACAGATTTTTGTGGGTTTGACATCTTTGGGATTGAAGATCAAACAGAGCGGATGATGAATGGAATTTTCTTAGAACGAAGCACCACTTGCCCCATGGTGGGCGCCAAACTGTTTTGGTTAAAAATTCACAAAGGAATTCTGCATTCCAAACTTAGATTGTGAGGTAGTGTGCTTGATTATCAAAATGATGAAATAACAAAGTATAAATGTTGACACAATGATGTAACGAGGGAAAATCCAGAATCATTCGAGTTACCTCTAGGAATCCTGGCAAAAAACCTCGGGAGCCGGCCTAAAGAGCCTGCTGCCTAGCACTTTTATTGATAACAAAACAAAGAATTACAAGTGTTGAGCTATTGTGATCGAAATCTAAGTGTTACAGAGAGTATTTGGTGAGTGTGTGTGGTATCTGGTCCTTATCATTGATCACAAGGCTGATATATATAGTTACAAGTCAATAACCAAAAGTGCTAAAAATAAGGGATTCTTCCACCAAGTCTTTGTGAACGTTGGGAGTCAGTCATGGCACGTTCTTTAATGCTTGACCTGGTCTTTAGCCTTCATTTACATGTCCCTTTAAGCCTACAATTAATTAGGACACGTGGATAATTGAAACGGTTAGTCAATAACTGCATTTCAGGATACCGAACCTGTCAGGGTACTAAGCAACTTGAGCTTCTGGCAAGGATCCTGAAATAAAATAACCAACTGTCCTAAGTTTTAAGGATTCTCCCCACTAAGTCAATATGAACGTTGTGGACCACTTAGTCCATGTTCTATAGTATTTGTTCGAGTCTTTAGGCTTGTATTACACGTTTTCTTTACCTGCAAGCAAATAAATACGAGGAACAACATAGCGGTTAGTCGATAACTGCAATTCAGGATGTCCGGACCTATCAGGATTCTCAACCCGTCTAAGGATACTGGACCACTTGAGCTTCCGCCAAGGATCCCGAAATATCAGCCCAAACAAATATGATCCCATATAGTGATCTTTCTCATAACAAAAATAGTGTCTGATTTTGTATTGCAATGTTATTTCATTTCTAGAAAAGCACAAAAAGATTTTTCGGTGTGTTTTAGCATAAACTTTGAAAAACCAAAAATATTTTAGGTTTGTTTTGATATAAACTTTCTAAAACCCAAAAAGATTTTATATCTGTTTTATATTCGATCTGATCAACACGTGATACAAAATTCGATTTTCAAAATCATATCTTGGAGTCTCAAAGAGACATTTTGCGCCAAGATTATTTAAATATTGATGCAGGATGCTAAAGTGCAAAAGATCACAACTTCAAGTCTTCTGAAGGTTGTTGATAAAAGACCAGAGAAACTTCAGATTTCATCAAGTATTCAATATCAAGCTACGATTGAGTTGAAAAGGAATTTGTTCGAAGATTTATTTCATTGGACGAACGGATTCTACACTTAGGGGGGAGCTTGTTTGAAGATACAACGTTGATGATGTTGAAGAGATACTGCACACGACGAGGGGGAGTTTGTTGATACCTGAAATGTGCATCGTGTGAAGTATCAAGCTATGTACAAGATCAAGCCAAATATCATTTGGACGAGCCTAGTCCGAACCAGGAGTTCGGACTGGCCGAAACTAAGGTTCGGACAAGGATCGGCCAGCTGGGTATAAATAGGTGTTTGGTCTTTGTAATCGGTAGCTGAGCGTGTAAGATTTCGGTTAAGTGTGTGTTTCTAAGGTGTTTCTCTGTGTTGTGTTTCTGAGTGTTTACTGATTGTAATTGTTGTTTGTTGATCAATAAAACAATCGGTTAATTACATTTTGATGTCCGATTAGCTAGATCGAGTAGACGATCCGATGCTCACACATTTTCATGAGGTGAGGGTGAGGTGATGGTGGAGTGAGGAAGGGGTTGATTGAAATGATGATGGTGGTGTAAGAGTAAGAGGGATGGTGTGCATGGGGGTGGGGCCGACTTGCATGGAGGCGGCGGTGGTGAGGTGCCTGGAGGTGGTGGTCGGGTGTCGGGGCTCGGGTGGTCGAGTCTCATGCAAAAACATGCAAAGGTGGCGATTTGGTTTTTAAATAAATGAAACATTTTGGTTCGGTCTCTAATCGCGAACAAATGCGATTAACGAGTGAATATTTTTGGTGAGCTTTTCCTTGAGATTTTGACACGGGTGATGATCTATAGTAAAGTCTAGATAAAAATATTTTATTTTTATTAAAAACGCCGTTATGACTCGTTAAATAATTATTTAACGAAAACGGTTAAGTTTCTAGATAAAATGGTTAATATTTTTCTACGCATTGGTTTCTTACGTAAATAATAAACGTCCTGGTTTACAAGTTGATACGTATATTAAATATGCTACAAGAGTGACGGAAATAATAAATTAAATATAAACTTTATTTTATTCTTATTATTGAAGTTCCATCGATAACAACAATATAAAATTATCGTTTTAAGGCGGTTGGGTTATCGTTTTACCGTAGGGTCACGTCAAGACTAACAAGAGGTTGGCATAATACGTTATCTAAGTTATCAAACCTAGATTATATGCCCAATTAACAGATAAGCACGTAATTAAACGATGTTTTAGACTTAGGAAACTTACGGGTTGTCACATTCTCCCCCGGTTAAGAGAATTTCGTCCCGAAATTTAGGCAGGGCCATTTACTGGAGCTTCGATAGGAAAGAGATGAGGATACTTAGACCGGAATTGGTCCTCGCACTCCCAAGTGAACTCGGGTCCTAGACAGGAATTCCAACGAACTTTGACGATTGGGATCCGGCTTCGTTTCAGCTTCTTGACTTCACGATCCACGATCTCAACAGGTTCTTCCACAAAATGCAGTGTCTCATCAACTTGGATCTCGTCTAGGGGAATGATGAGCGATTCGTCTGCGAGACACTTCTTCAGGTTGCTGATGTGGAAGGTACTGTGAACACTGCTGAGTTCTGGCGGCAACTGAAGTCTGTAAGCGATAGGCCCGACTTCCTCAAGAATCTCGAACGGACCAATGTAACGGGGGCTTAGCTTTCCGCGTTTTCCAAAATGGATCACGCCTTTCCACGGGGATACTTTGAGCATGGCTCTGTCTCCAACTTTGAACGACAAAGGTTTGCGTCTGGTATCGGTGTAACTCTTCTGACGATCACGGGCGGCTTTCAGACGACTTTGAATCTGAGAGACTTTCTCAGTAGTCTCGATGACAATCTCGGGTCCGGTTAGCTGGCTGTCTCCTACTTCAAACCAATAAATGGGGGATCGACACTTTCTACCGTAGAGTGCCTTAAAAGGGGCGGCTTGAATACTGGTATGGTAGCTATTGTTATAGGAGAACTCGCAAAAGGGCAAGTGCTCATCCTATTTCTTGCTGAAATCAATTACGCAGGCACGTAACATATCTTCTAGGGTTTGGATGGTCCTTTCGCTTTGTCCATCGGTCTGAGGATGGTAGGCTGTACTCATGTCAAGTTGAATACCCAAAGCGTCATTAAGAGATTTCCAGGACCTAGAGGTGAATCGGCTGTCACGGTCGGAGATGATGGAAATAGGGGTTCCATGGTGGGAGAAAATCTCCTTCAGATAGCGTTTCGTAAGCAGTTCCATTGAGTCACTTTCCTTCATCGCTAGGAAGTGAGCAGACTTCGTGAGACGGTCGATGATAACCCAGATGGTATCGTTACCGCTACGACTCTATGGCAGCTTAGTGATAAAATCCATTGCTATACGCTCCTCCTTCCCCTCGGGAATGACCAGTTGTACTAACAGACCTGGTGGCTTCTGATTTCGGCTTTAACATTTTCCCACGTTAGACACTTCCCAACGTAGGTAGCAATTTCAGCCTTCATGTTAGGCCACCAGTACAGTTCTCGCAGGTCATGATACATCTTATCAGCTCCCGGGTGAATGGAATATCTAGACTTGTGGGCCTCGTCCATGACCAGTTTCTTCAATCCTCCGTACATGGGTACCCAAAGTCTATTTGCGAAATAAAAGGCTCCATCCAGCTTTGTTTCCAATTGGCGGTCCATACCACGCAGGTTTTTGGCTTTGAGGTTCTCTTCCGTCAGGGCTTCCAGTTGGGCTTGACGAATTTGATCTGGGAGACCAGTATGAATGGTCAAAGCAAGTGATCGGACTCGGAGAGGCTTCACACGATCTTTCCTACTCAAGGCATCTGCTACAACGTTAGCCTTTCCGGGGTGATAACGGATCTCCCAGTCGTAGTCACTGAGTTACTCTACCCATCTTCGTTGCCTCATGTTCAGCTCTTTCTGATTAAGGATATGTTGGAGGCTCTTATGGTCCGTAAAGATAGTGCACCTTGTCCCATATAAGTAGTGTCTCCATATCTTGAGAGCGAACACAATGGCACCGAGTTCTAAGTCATAGGTCGTGTAGTTCTTCTCATGGGTCTTCAATTGATGTGAGGCATAGGCGATAACTTTCCCGAGCTGCATTAGCACGCATCCTAGGCCTTGATGAGATGCGTCGCAGTAGACGACGAAATTATCTGTTCCTTCGGGTAGAGCAGAATGGGTGCATTGCACAACATCAGTTTCAACTTCTGGAAAGCGGCTTCAACTTTGTCATCCCAAACAAACTTCTTGTCCTTCTAGGTCAAGGCAGTCAAAGGCTGGGCTATCTTAGAGAAGTTTTCAATAAATCTGTGGTAATAGCCAGCGAGACCCAGGAATTGACGGATTTCAGAAGGGGTTGTGGGAGGGTTCCAATCCTTGATTGCTTCAATCTTTGAGGGATCGACGTGTCACACCCCTAAAAATCCCATGCGCGACAACGCGCCGTAAGGAGCGTGACAAACCAGGATCGAACACATCAGCCATACGAACAGTCTATATGCAATGTAAAAGTAAAACCAAAGTTAATGCGTTTTTAAATGCGGAAGCGTAAACGACAAAAGTTGTAATAAATGTTCAAGCGCCGAAACATGCGCAAACCAAAAGTTAATGAGTTTGAAAAGTATTTAAGTCTACGATGCATGCATGACAATAATAATCCTTATGTGGTGCATCCTAGCTCGTGGCAGACAATCCAGTTTAGCAACCTGAGAAATAACATGCTAAAGTGTCAACACAAAGGTTGGTGAGTTCACAGGTTTAACAGTTCAGTAACATTTCAAGTTCAGTTTAAGATTGACCGTTCCATAACGTCAAGTTGTAAGAGCATAATCATTAATATATATCAAATAGCTAGCTAGGCTATATACATGAAACTTCGCACGTTGATGGTTACTGAAGCTAACTGTTGTTTATAGTTTGCCTTGTTGTGTTTAGGACGAATATAACACCCGTTCGATATCCAATCGTGCCAGAGCGACTGACCCAGGTGGGGTTTGTCAGGCCCAGTAGTACTACAATATATTTCCCGCTATCGTCATTAATACTAACGGTACCATAAGAAGGACTTTGTTGTATCAGTGTTCTACAAGTACTTCAAGTGATATATAAAAGTCTAATTATCTCAGTTGTGTAAATCATGCATGTTAATCTCCCCCAACAGGATTAAAACAGTAAAATGGGGCCGTGTAACTCACCTTAGGTTGCTCAGCAAGGTTTCCAGATAAAACAGTTAATTCAAGTAGCAAGAACGAGTCTTGTGCAAGCAATCAATCACCTAACGAGCATTCAAGTATAAGTGTGTGTGTTCTATAAACTATCAAGTCTAATGTAAACGATAAAAACGAGGGATCGTGAAGTTCGGAATAAGTCAAGGATGACACGTGTGCCAAATCCGAGCGATTATCGAGGTTACGCGAGAAAATCCAATATATAATTTTAATATATATTTTCTAAGTTTGAGGATATCAAAAATAAATACATATATAATATATATATTTAACTAAATGTTCAAGTGACGTTAATAACGGATTTAGAAAACAAGGTACATGTATTTAAGAGTTCGAATAAACCATCCATTCGATTCCATAAAATCCAACAATATAAGTTTATGTATTAATCTATACAATATATATATATATATATATATATATATATATATATATATATATATATCTTACCTTTTTATGAAAAATCTGAAATTTTTAGATTAAGATATATGAGTTTATATAAGAAAAACTATATTTTTAGTTCACAATGTCGAGGTTTACGGGTTTACTAATCGTAGGTACGTTTTATGGGTTTAAATATTCACAAGAAATGGTTTTAAAGAAGTTTTGGTTCACAAATGTGCCTAAAATCGCTATGTATAAAAGAAACAGAAAGGGTGAGGCCGCCTGGGGTCGAACCCGCGACCTCTCCCTCACAAACCAATAGCATAACCGCTAGGGCACCTTTCTGATCGAGTTGTATAGCGATCAGAATTGATTTTATATAGGTCAGTGATCAGAACCGGGTTTTAGGAAAGTATCAGAAAAAGAATCGCGTGGGACGAGGTTTGAACTCGCGTCTCGCACCTATCAGACCAGCGCTCAAACCATTCGGACACTGGATCCGATTGCGTTATAACCCGATTGAAACTTATTTAACCAGGACCCGTATCGAGTCATCTTCCTCATCTATAACTCCGGTGGCCGGAGTTTTATTCCGGTCACCGGAAAATCGCGAAACAGAAATTGAACACAGAAAAATGTGCGAAAACCAACGGGGAACATTTACCTCAAAGTGAAAATGCGAGAAGACGAGTTTTAGTCACCGAAACGAACCCGAAACTTCACCCCAAACACCGAGCACGCTAACGAAACTCAAATCGGTTTGCTCGTGGTTGCTTCTCCGGGACTCACGATCACAGTGGGATGATCGTTTATGGTTGTATGGTGGTGGTTGAACGGAATTCTTGAGACTTTCGGTGATGGGTTTGTTGATGTCGTAGGTAGGAAACGAGAGAGGAATTGAGGGGCTGTGAGGGTGTATTGATATATCACGAATGATTGCTCAGTTACAAGGGTGATAACGAATTGATGATGCTGAAATGAAACTGTCGGGAGATTGATGATCGATTCACAACCGACCGTCGCAATCAATACATGAAACAGATTAACGGATACACCATTCTTTCTCTTTAGAATCAACTATAGTTCATTGACATAACTAGTCCCTCACAATGTTGCAAATATGACACAAGGTTTTTGTAATTACAGTAATGGTCCCTTAAAGTTTATAGATGATGATGACATCTAACGGGGTTAACGGAGGTATACTTAAACGATGAATATACAAGGAACGATAAGATATATCAATCGCAAAAGGTTTATAATATAAATCTATTTTGAATTCACATAAAATCATAGATAACAATCCTTAATTATCCATTTAAATTCACATAAAATCATAGGTTTTTAAATCTATAACCTCCATATATTCAAAGTATCTAAAGTTATAAATAATGATTTGTAATTAAAATCCTTTAAAATCATAGCTTATATCTTTAAGTCACATAACTCTATGATTAAATAACTTGTAATTAAAATCCTTTAATTACATAAAATCATAAATGTGATTAAATTATGTTTTATATATATATGTATATATATATTTATCACCTAAAATCATAGGGTATAATTGTCACGTAAAATGACGCAACGTTCATATGAAATCATAACGTATGATTTACATAAAATCATAGAACAAGAATATCAAACGTCAAACTTAAGTGCATGCTCGTTTAGTGATTACTACACAAAACTCTAATTGCTAAAGTCAACGCAGATAAGCACATAAATGTTCACACAACATTTAATACGTTTTACGTTCAGTTAATGTCAGAAAATGACCTGAAAAGTCGGATTGTCACAGTATCCCCTTGTTGAAGAATTTTCGTTCTCGGAAATTGCGTAACGTGGTAAAAGTTAATGAGCTAGACACAAAGAAAAAGAAAAGAAAAAATTCTCAGTCGTCACATCATCCCCTTGTTGAAGAATTTTCGTCCGCGAAAATTTAACCAGTACCTGAACTAGACGAAGGCTGAACCTTGAATAGTGTGGGGTATTTCTTCATCATCTGATCTTCGCGTTCCCAAGTAAATTCAGGACCATGTCTCGAGTTCCAACAAACTTTAACAATTGGGATTTTGCTACGCTTTAACTGTTTAACTTCCCGGTCCATAATTTCCACCGGTTCTTCAATAAATCGAAGTTGTTCGTCCACATGCAACTCTTCAAGTGGAGTGATTAATGTCTCATCTGCTAAACATTTCTTTAGATTCGACACATGGAAGACGTTATGGACCCCACTTAGCTCTGCTGGTAAGTTTAGTTCATACGCTGATAGACCAACTCTTTTAACAATCTCAAATGGCCCAATGTATCTTGGGTTTAACTTACCACGTTTACCAAAACGTACTACACCCTTCCAGGGTGAGACCTTTAACAAGACCTTGTCTCCTTCCGCAAATTCCAAAGGTCTTCTCCGTTTATCGGCATAACTTTTCTGTCTATCTCGTGCGGCTGCCATACGATTACGAATTTTCACGATTTTCTCTGTTGTATCGAGTACCAACTCAGGACCCGTGAGTTGACTGTCACCAACTTCTGCCCAACAGAGAGGTGATCTACACTTACCCCCATAAAGTGCTTCAAACGGAGCTACACCGATACTGGTGTGATAACTGTTGTTATAGGAAAATTCCACTAAGGGTAAGTGTTTATACCAACTTTCACCAAAATCAATCGCACATGCACGTAGCATGTCCTCGAGGGTTTGGATGGTCCGTTCACTTTGACCATCGGTCTGAGGGTGATATGCAGTACTCATGTCCAGACGCGATCCCAATGCTTCATGTAGAGATTCCCAACATTTGGATGTAAACCGAGCGTCTCGATCTGATATAATAGAAACTGGTACTCCATGCCGCGAGACGATTTCCTTGAGATAAATTTTGCCTAACGTCTCTAAGGTATCAGTTTCCTTGATTGGTAGGAAATGTGCCGACTTGGTTAGACGGTCAATAATTACCCAAATCGTATCACATTTGCTTGCAGTACGAGGTAGCTTTGTGATAAAGTCCATAGCAATTCCCTCCCATTTCCACTCGGGAATTTTTGGTTGTTGAAGTAACCCTGCCGGTTTCTGGTATTCCGCTTTGACCTTGGAACAAGTCAAGCACTTGCTTACGTAAGTGGCAATGTCTGCTTTCATCTTAGGCCACCAGTAAATCAGCTTCAAATCTTGGTACATCTTATCCGAGCCTGGATGAATAGAGTAACGAGACTTATGGGCTTTATCCATAATCAATTCCCTCAAATTTCCATACACGGGAATCCATATTCGGTTCGCACAATACCAGATACCATAGGATCTAACTTCCATTAATTTATCCATACCCCACAAGGATTCTAATGCAACGTTCTCGGCTTTGAGTGCTTCAAGTTGTGCATTCCGGATCTGATCAGGTAAACCGGTATGAATAGTGAGTTGCAAAGCACGAACTCTTCTAGGTTTGGGGTTATCCTTTCGGCTTAAGGCATCAGCTACCACATTAGCTTTGCCTGGATGGTATCTAATTGCACAATCGTAGTCATTAAGAAGTTCCACCCAACGTCGTTGTCTCATGTTCAACTCCTTTTGTGCAAAGATATGCTCGAGACTTTTGTGATCAGTGTAGAAAGTACACTTTGTACCATAAAGATAATATCTCCAAATTTTCAACGCGAAAATGACTGCTCCCAACTCCAGATCATGAGTTGTATAATTCTGCTCGTGAATCTTTAATTGACGAGAGGCATAAGCTATGACTTTCTCCCTTTGCATCAGCACGCAACCTAATCCTTGCTTCGATGCATCACAATACACCACGGAATCATCACTACCCTTTGGTAGGGATAATATTGGCGCGCTACAAAGTTTCTGCTTTAGTAGCTGAAAAGCGGCGTCATGCTTTTCATTCCAGTTATATGTCGTTCCTTTATGCGTTAGCGCCGTAAGAGGTTGGGTTATCTTTAAAAATCCCTCAATAAATCGTCTATAATAACCTGCCAAACCAAGAAATTGGCGAATTTCCGTTGGTGTCTTTGGCGCAGGCCAATTCTTAATTGCCCAACTTTGATTGGATCAACGTGAATCCCCTGATCATTAACGATATGACCAAGAAATTGCACCTCACGCATCCAGAAATCACACTTTCAAAATTTTGCATACAATTGCTCCTTCTTGAGTAACTCTAAGATCAAACGAAGATGATGTTCATGCTCCTCCTTAGACTTAGAATATATCAGAATATCATCAATGAAGACGATGACGAATTTATCGAGATATGGCTTGCAAACGCGATTCATCAAGTCCATGAAAATCGCTGGTGCGTTGGTTAACCCAAATGGCATAACCATGAACTCATAATGACCATAACGAGTTCTAAATGTTGTTTTCAAGACATCCTCCTCGCGGACTCTCAGTTGGTGATAACCTAATCTTAAATCGATTTTGGAATAATAGCTAGATCATTGTAGTTGATCAAATAAATCATTGATTCGGGGCAAGGGATAACGATTCTTGACAGTCACTTTGTTGAGCTCTCTGTAATCGAGGCACATTCGAAAGGTTCCATCTTTCTTTTTAACAAACAACACTGGAGCTCCCCAGGGTGATGAGCTGGGCCTAATAAATCCCTTTTCGAGTAGTTCTTGAAGTTGAGTATATAGCTCTTGTAACTCATTTGGTGCTAAACGATAAGGTGCACGAGCAATAGGTGCTGCTCCAGGAGCAAGATCAATCTGAAATTCGACTTCTCGATGAGGCGGTAGACCTGGTAGATCTTCCGGAAAGACTTCAGGGAAGTCCTTCACGATCGAGATATCTTTAATTCTCTTCTCCTCATTTGTTTTCTCTGAAATGTTTGCGAGAACATCAAAATGTCCTTTACGCAAACACTTCTGCCCCTTGAGATAAGATATCACACCCATAACAGTACCACACTTTTCTCCTTGAATTGAGAGCAATTCTCCACTAGGCAACGGTATCCGAACAATTTTCTCATGACAAATGATTTCAGCATGATTCTTGGATAGCAATCCATTCCCACAATGACATCAAAACTTCCCAAAGAGATAGGCAAAAGATCTATTTCTAACTTATGGCCAGCCAATTCCAGTTTACAGTCTTTAACTAAATGGGTAGACTCAACGAGTTTACCATTAGCAAGTTTAACTACGTATTTAGCATCTAAAGGAGTCATGTTGGCATTTATCATATTGTTAAATTTAGTAGATATGAAGCTTCTATCGGCACGAGTGTCAAACAAGACTAGAGCATAGTATCCGTTAAGAGAAAACTTACCAGTAACGACATTTGGATCTGTTCTGGCATCTCCCGAGCCTATGACAAAAGCTCTACCTCTGGCACCATTCCCGCCGTGGTTCCCATTGTTGTTGTTATTATTGCCATTGCGATTGCCAGTGTTGGTGTTATTGTTGTTATAGTTGTTGTTGTTGTTGTTGTTTCCACCGTTCAGCTGGGGGCAATTTCTTTTTATGTGGCCTTCTTTCCCACAATTAAAACAACCTTTAGGTGCTTCAGCATCCTGAACTTGTTTCCCATTATTCTTAACCCTGCAGGTTTTGGACTGATGACCCTTCTTTCCACAATTTGCACACACATAAGAGTCACACGCACCATAGTGATGGAAACCACACTTGTTACAACGTGGGGAATTTCCCATGTAAGATGATCCTCCTTGGCCGCCTCGGCCTTGATTGTTCTGCTTCTGGTTATTCGAGGAGAAATTCCTAGAATTATCAAACTTGCGATTCTGGTTTTGATGGTTCCGCTGATTGGAAGACTTGTTTCCAGACTGATTCCCAGAATTATCCCACTTTCTTTTGTTGTCAGAAGCTCCAGAAGTTCCTTTTCTAGGAGGTAAGACTCCTTGGTCAACTGCTTGATTTGTGAGCCTATTAGCAATCCTTACAGCATCACGAATGGTCACAGGGTTTGAGGCAGTAACCATTCCCTGGATTTGGGGCACTAAACCCTTGATATACAGCTCGATTCTTCGGTAAGCAGGTGTGGCGATTCTAGGACACAAATTCGCAAGAGAATTTGAACGAGTAGTGTAAGCTTCAATTTCAGACCCCTCCATTTTGAGATCATACAATTCAGTTTCCAACTTCTAGATCTCGTCCCGTGGGCAATACTCTTCTTGTAGCAACTCTTTGAACTCGGCCCAAGGCACGACATTAGCTTTTTCAATCCCCAGCATCTGCACCTCAGTCTTCCACCAGGTGAGAGCTGGTCCTTCCAAGGTACCCGTGGCAAATTTCACTTTGCTAGCCTCAGGACAGTTGCACATCTCAAAAGCAGATTCCACTTTTTCAATCCAGTGGAGTAGGCTAACAGCTCCTTCAGTTCCTTGAACTGATTAGGCTTACAGTCCATGAAAGTTTTAAATGTAGCATTACCTGTACATACATTCATACAACTATTCAGTCACAGATTACCAATATGTGTGGTCACATCAAACAACAAAACACGAATTTTGTGTTACATTGGGGTGGCCCTGCATTGCCCGCACCTTGGACATGTGCCGCTAAAGCATCAGCCACATGTTGGTTGATTAGTGCAGCCAATTCAGCCGGTGTCATGTTTGGTACATTTCCGTCTGCCATTATCTTCAATTCACAATTACCCAAAATGAGAATAAGATATAACATGAATCACAACAACCATCACATAAGTAATAAATTACTTCACAAGAGACAATCACATATTAAATAGTAAATCCCATTTCAAATAAAATGCAACTCGTTCACAAATTATCCAACAGAAATTCAACATTTAAAATTCAAAATGCATAGTCTTGGGAACATCCTCCCGACAAACAAACAATCAAACCAAAACAAAAGTGAAAACAAATAACTCAAGTGCTATCATGATCACTGGATGCATCAGGCATCTCCTCCTCCAGTTCTTCCTCGGGATCCTCTTCAGGTTCTTCTTCGGGATCCTCCTCCGGTTCTTCCTCGGGATCCTCCACAATGGGTTCTTTAACAGGTTCTGCTGGAGCCGGAGCCGGAGCTGGAGCCGGAGCCGGAGGCGCAGCCTCCCTGGCCAACTCAAGCTCATCAACTCGAGCCGTGAGTGCCTCAACCAGCTCTGTGAGATGATTCACCTGATAATATGTGTCACTCAGTGTTACTTGATGCTCGGCCTGGCGCATATTAGTCCCTTCCAATTCTTCCTTAAGGATAGCAACTCTGAGACTGGTGTTGGCCCCATTATCCTGCAGTTCTGTGATCATATCAAATAGCTTCCTAATTTCCCTGAGCGCGCGGTCAAACATAGAGACCATTGCCGCGATAACTCTTTCAATAGCATATGGTAGTTCGGGTAAGAAGAATCGAGTTGACGACGGCTCTGTTGGAGTAGGTGGCACTTGTTCCCGATGAACCCAACTAGCCACAAGTGACTCGTACTAGTTCCAGTTTCCGTTGTCTCTTCCACGAATGACATTTGGTTCTCCATATACGTGGCCCTCGGAAGTTATCCTCCGAACACCATGAGTCGGGGTAGTAGGACCCGAAGTAACCCGCCTACTGGTGACGGATGGGGATGATGATGATGAGGATGATTGGGAAGCGGATATCCATCCAGCCATGTCTGCATATATACCATATATATATATATATATAAGTACAAGTAACACATAGTCAAATAGTCACATACTAGTGTGTGTGTTCGAGTGTATGACTAAGGTGTGTCTAAGGCTATAGTCGGCTTACTAATGCAAACCTAGTTCACTATAACCAATGGCTCTGATGCAAATCTGTCACACCTCCAAAAATCCCACGCGTGACAACGCGCCGCAGGGAGCGTGACAAACCAGGATCGAACACATCAGCCATACGAACAGTCTATATGCAATGTAAAAGTAAAACCAAAGTAAATGCGTTTTTAAATGCGGAAGCGTAAAAGACAAAAGTTGTAATAAATGTTCAAGCGCAAAAACATACGCAAACCAAAAGTTAATGAGTTTGAAAAGTATTTAAGTCTACGATGCATGCATGACAATAATAATCCTTATGTGGTGCATCCTAGCTCGTGGCAGACAATCCAGTTTAGCAACCTGAGAAATAACATGCTAAAGTGTCAACACAATGGTTGGTGAGTTCACAGGTTTAACAGTTCAGTAACATTTCAAGTTCAGTTTAAGATTGACCGTTCAATAACGTCAAGTTGTAAGAGCATAATCACTAATATATATCAAATAGCTAGCTAAGCTATATACATGAAACGTCGCACGTTGATGGTCACCGAAGCTAACAGTTGTTTATAGTTTGCCTTGTTGTGTTTAGGACGAATATAACACCCGTTCGATATCCAATCGTGCCAGAGCGACTGACCCGGGTGGGGTTTGTCAGACCCAGTAGTACTACAATATATTTCCCGCTATCGTCATTAATACTAACAGTACCATAAGAAAGACTTTGTTGTATCAGTGTGCTACAAGTACTTCAAGTGATATATAAAATTCTAATTATCTCAGTTGTGTAAATCATGCATGTTAATCTCCCCCAACAGGATTAAAACATTAAAATGGGGCCGTGAAACTCACCTTAGGTTGCTCAGCAAGGTTTCCAGATAAAACAGTTAATTCAAGTAGCAAGAACGAGTCTTGTGCAAGCAATCAATCACCTAACGAGCATGCAAGTATAAGTGTGTGTGTTCTATAAACTATCAAGTCTAACGTAAACAATAAAAACGAGGGATCGTGAAGTTCGGAATAAGTCGAGGATGGCACGTGTGCCAAATCTGAGCGATTATCGAGGTTACGCGAGAAAATCCAATATATAATTTTAATATATATTTTCTAAGTTTGAGGATATCAAAAATAAATACATATATAATATATATATTTAACTAAATGTTCAAGTGACGTTAATAACGGATTCAGAAAACAAGGTACATGTATTTAAGAGTTCGAATAGACCATCCATTCGATTCAATAAAATCCAACAATATAAGTTTATGTATTAATCTATACAATATATATATATATATATATATCTTACCTTTTTATGAAAAATCTGAAATTTTTAGATCAAGATATACGAGTTTATTTAAGAAAAACTATATTTTTAGTTCACAATGTCGAGGTTTACGGGTTTACTAATCGTAGGTACGTTTTATGGGTTTAAACATTCACAAGAAATGGTTTTAAAGAAGTTTTGGTTCACAAATGTGCCTAAAATCGCTATGTATAAAAGAAACAGAAAGGGTGAGGCCGCCTGGGGTCGAACCCGCGACCTCTCCCTCACAAACCAATAGCATAACCGCTAGGGCACCTTTCTGATCGAGTTGTATAGCGATCAGAATTGATTTTATATAGGTCAGTGATCAGAACCGGGTTTTAGGAAAGTATCAGAAAAAGAATCGCGTGGGACGAGGTTTGAATTCGCGTCTCGCACCTATCAGACCAGCGCTCAAACCATTCGGACACTGGATCCGATTGCATTATAACCCGATTGAAACTTATTTAACCAGGACCCGTATCGAGTCATCTTCCTCATCTATAACTCCGGTGGCCGGAGTTTTATTCCGGTCACCGGAAAATCACGAAACAGAAATTGAACACAGAAAAATGTGCGAAAACCAATGGGGAACATTTACCTCAAAGTGAAAATGCGAGAAGACGAGTTTTAGTCACCGAAACGAACCCGAAACTTCACCGCGAACACCGAGCACGCTAACGAAACTCAAATCGTTTTGCTCGTGGTTGCTTCTCCGGGACTCACGATCACAGTGGGATGATCGTTTATGGTTGTATGGTGGTGGTTGGCCGGAATTCTTGAGACTTTCGGTGATGGGTTTGTTGATGTCGCATGTAGGAAACGAGAGAGGAATTGAGGGGCTGTGAGGGTGTATTGATATATCACGAATGATTGCTCAGTTACAAGGGTGATAACGAATTGATGATGCTGAAATGAAACTGTCGGGAGATTGATGATCAATTTACAACCGACCGTCGCAATCATACATGAAACAGATTAACGGATACACCATTCTTTCTCTTTAAAATCAACTATAGTTCATTGACATAACTAGTCCCTCACAATGTTGCAAATATGACACACGGTTTTTGTAATTACAGTAATAGTCCCTCAAAGTTTATAGATGATGATGACATCTAACGGGGTTAACGAAGGTATACTTAAACGATGAATATACGAGGAACGATAAGATATATCAATCGCAAAAGGTTTATAATATAAATCTATTTTGAATTCACATAAAATCATAGATAACAATCCTTAATTATCCATTTAAATTCACATAAAATCATAGGTTTTTAAATCTAATACCTCCATATATTCAAAGTATCTAAAGTTACAAATAATGACTTGTAATTAAAATCCTTTAAGATCATAACTTATATCTTTAAGTCACATAACTCTATGATTAAATAACTTGTAATTAAAATCCTTTAATTACATAAAATCATAAATGTGATTAAATTATGTTATATATATATATATATATATATGTATATATATATATTTATCACCTAAAATCATAGGGTATAATTGTCACATAAAATGACGCAACGTTCACATGAAATCATAACGTATGATTTACATAAAATCATAGAACAAGAATATCAAACGTCAAACTTAGGTGCATGCTCGTTTAGTGATTACTACACAAAACTCTAATTGCTAAAGTCAATGCAGATAAGCACATATATGTTCACACAACATTTAATACGTTTTACATTCAGTTAATGTCAGAAAATGACCTGAAAAGTCGGATTGTCACACGACATGAATACCGTGGTCGTTAATCATGTGACCAAGAAAATGTACCTCGCGAATCCAAAATTCGCATTTGGAGAATTTCGCAAACAATCTTTCTTTTCTTAGCAACTCCAAAATCAGCTTGAGGTGTTGTTCGTGTTCTTCTTTACTACGCGAGTAGATCAGAATATCGTCTATGAACACGATAACAAACTTGTCCAGGTAGGGTGTGCATACTCGATTCATGAGGTCCATAAATACGACAGGTGTGTTAGTCAACCCAAATGGCATGATGAGAAAATCGTAGTGTCCATAACGAGTTCGAAATGCGGTCTTGGCAACATCTTCTTCGCGAACTCTCAACTGATGGTATCCTGAGCGCAGGTCGATCTTCGAGTAGAAACTTGGCCCTTGAAGTTGGTCAAACAGATCGTCGATCCTCGGGAGTGGATAACGGTTCTTCACCATTAACTTATTCAGATCCTGATAATCTATACACATCCGAAAAGATCCATCTTTCTTCTTGACAAACAGAACGGGGGCTCCCCACGGGGAAAAGCTTGGTCTTATAAACCCTTTGTCAAGAAGTTATTGTAACTGGTTGGACAACTCTTTCATCTCGGACGAGGCTAAACGGTAAGGGGATCGAGCTACAGGTGCAGCTCCAGGGGTAAGGTGTAACATCTCGGTTACCCGAACTGAACTTGTAATCCTGATTGATAATCAATGAATAATCACGTTTCATTTTATTATCTCTTTTTATCATTTGGATAAGTTTAATTATGTCATTTAATGTATCGTTCATGAGTCGTTTTAATGTCTTGCATTTATTGCATTTTAAATCGCTAATCCGACCGTTTTCATTATTTAAGTCAAACCGGGTGATTTCGCGAATCCGAACACGTATTAAACTTGTGGGTAATACTAGTCACGCACACAAGTAGGTCCGTGTGAAGTTTCATGGAAATCGGAGGTCGAAACACGAATAACGAAATCTTGGTTTTCGTGCACGTTCGGGAATTAACCGGACAATCCGTGAATCTCGAAAATCACATTTTATGGTTTTACAATGTTCATTTAGATATTTTATAATTGTGTTTCAAATTTGAAGTCCATCCGATGTGTAACGAAAAAGTTGGAGCAAAAAAAGAAAAATAAACAAATAAAGAAAGAAAAAAAAAAGAAAAAAAAATAATAATAACAAAGGAGTTGAGGCTGCCCGGATTCGAACCCTAGACCTCCGGGTCTGGATCAGCGACCTTTCCATTGCGGCATGATTTTGTGATCTGTATCATGTTTCTGTATTTATATAGCATACATAACGCGACCTGATCGCGACCAGCTCATTTTTCTTCACTATTTTGGGCCTAGAAACTTCATTTTTGATCCGTTTTTCGATCCGTTTTCTCCTGTAATTTCATCTAAATGTCCCCTAAATTATTCTCCAAGTCAATTTCATATTTACTCCAAATTCGTTAATCAATTTGATTCATTTCCATACTTGAAAATATTAACTTTTTCTCCAAGATTACCAAAATCACACTTATGCTCAATTAAAACCCTAAACGACCCTCTATCCTATATATACTAGTTGGTATTGCTCCTATGAAAATGCCTCAAGCTTCTTGAAGCCTCTGTGAGAAATAATCATATTCATCTATGAATTTATAAAAGTCTAAGGGTTAGTTGTGTCAATGTCTAAAGTTAAAATCTAGTGTCAAATTGTAAATATGTATTTAGTTCAGGGTCTGTTTGGTCAAACTGGAAGTCTACAACTTCCTTGTATGTATCATACGTATGTATATATCGAACGGCAGACCATCGACATCAACAATTCATCATAAAAAGATTTCAAGTTCTAGTCAAAATTCTCTTAATTTCTGTGTAATCGATCGATCTTTGATCCAACATTTGGCATCAGAGCCACGTTTCACAATCGACTACGCTCTCGATTTGAGGATAGAAGATCCGGAAATCATTGTTTTGTTCCTGTCGCCATTTACCCAAATCGATTTGCAGACTTTTTTTTGTGTTGATCGTGATTCATAATTCGAAAGAGATCTTGATTAGAGATTGATCGAATTGCAGTGTGGAATCAAGGGATTGCCACAATTTGATTTCACGAATCAAGAAGGGCCGAGAATCGGTTTCGTCCCTGTTCCTATTCATCAAAAATCGATTTTTTTTCTTTTAAACCTACAAACTCTAATCCGCAAATTACCAATTCGAAAGAGGCCAGACGGGTTGATCGAATTCAGAAGTTAATCGGGGATTGCTTCAAGATTGTGTGGATTGGAATCTGAAGAACACCATAGGAGACATCAATTTTTCGCAAAAACCCAGAGGCTACGGGCTGTTAGTTTGTTGCGGGAATTCAGAATCATCAAATTCCAGGTTTAATCGTTTATTACTTTGGAATTTATCTAGATTAGAAATTCTAGATTATTACTTTTATACTATACGAATTCTAAGAAGAGAATTGCATAAAGTATATTTTTTCTACTACTTTGATTTTTCAAAACGAAGATATTGAAAAATATGTCGGAAGGTGACAACCCAAGTGGTGGTAACGCAATTATTGTACAAAAGGAAACGGTGTCCTCACCGAATTTCAAATGCCCTATATTAAAATCACTTAATTATACGGTATGGGCCATTCAAATGAAAACCATACTAGAGGCAAATGGACTTTGGGATAGGATTGAACCGACAGACAATACAGAAGCGGATGTCAAGAAGGACAAGACCGCAAGCGCGTATTATTCCAGGCATTACCGGAAGATATGATACTCCAAGTCGCAAGTTGCAAGATGGCAAAAGAAATTTGGGACGCATTAAAGACACGTCATGTTGGAGTAGACCGCGTGCAGAAGGCACGATTGCAAACACTCAAAACCGAGTTTGAGTTGTTGCAAATGAAAAAGGAAAAATCAATAGATTCTTTCACTTCCAGATTAAATAACATCGTCTCACGGGCAAGTGCCTTGGGTTCAACGCTAGAACAATCGGCACTAACAAGGAAACTTTTAAGTTCTGCGCCCGAAAGATTTTCACATATTGACGCCACTATCGAACAATTTTGTGATCTAGACGAAATGAGTCTAAACGAGACAACAGGACGCTTGAAGGCTTTCGAAGAAAGAATTAAAGTGAAGAAAGGAGGAAAGACAAACGGTCAAGACAAACTCCTACTTACGCGTCAAGAAAACCAGTACAATCGTGGAAAAGGATCCGGGAACAACGGATCAGGAAGATTCAAGTCATACAACAAAAAATGGAAAAACAAGAAGTTTAGGCAAAATAACAAAGAAGAAACCTCGTCTCAGAAGTCGTGAGAAAATAACTATAGCAAAGGAAACAAGCCAAAGAAGGATATGAGCAAAGAGAAATGCTATAACTGCAACAAGTTTGGACACTACGCCAAAGATTGTCGTCAGAAAGATCAGATGACTAAACAATCTAATCTTGTAGAAGAAGATTTAGAACCAACACTGCTGATGGCTTTCGATGACAAGGTTGCGGAAAATGAGGAAGTTTGCCTTAATGAAGAAAAAGTTCATCCAATGAACTACATGTCCACCAACAAGAGTCTATGGTACTTAGACAACAGTGCAAGTAACCATATGACGGGAACTCGTACACATTTTACTGAGATAGACGAGAAGATCTCGGGAAATGTTCGTTTTGGAGATGGTTCATGTGTAACTATCAAAGGCAGAGGATCCATATTGATAGAATGCAAAAATCAAGAGCAACGAGTTATATCTCAAGTCTATTATATTCCTAGTCTAAGAAGCAATATTCTAAGTCTGGGATAATTGACTGAGATCGGTTGCAAAGTCATTATGGAGAACGATACCCTATCTCTCTATGACCCTAGTAGGGAACTTCTACTAAAGGTCAAACGTGCGAAGAATCGACTTTACAACATCAATTTGAAGATCGGGTCACCAACCTGCCTAATGTCAAGTTTGGAGGATAAGGCATGGTTATGGCATGCAAGATTGGGACATCTTATTTCGAGTCAATCAACACGATGACTCAAAAGGAACTGGTACATGGAATACCTAAGATCAGTCACACAACCCAAATCTGTGATGCCTGTCTATTAGGAAAACACACTAGGACTCCATTCCCACAAAAGGCTAAATTCAAATCAGAAGAACCTTTAGACTTAGTCTATGGAGATCTATGTGGTCCTATATCACCACCAACACCCTCAGGCAAGAGATACATGTTCCTTCTAGTAGACGACTGTACAAGGTACATGTGGGTGTATTTCCTTAAGTCAAAAGACGAAGCTTTTGAGACTTTCAAAGAATTCAAGATTAAGGTGGAAAACGAAGCAAAGACAAATTTGAAGATGCTAAGGACAGATAGAGGTGGAGAGTTCACATCTCACGAGTTCACTAAGTTTTGCAAAGACAATGGAATTGCAAGACAACTTACTGCCCCATACTCCCCATAACAAAATGGAGTGGTTGAACGAAGAAATCAGACAATAATGTCTACAACTCGTAGTATGTTAAAAGCTACAAAAATGCCTCAAGATTTTTGGGCTGAAGCAGTCAGACATGCTATTTACATACTAAACCGAGTTCCAACCAAGGCTGTGTTGAACAGTACTCCTTACGAAGCTTTGAAGGGTAGAAAACCCAATATGGATCATTTGAGGATATTTGGCTGTATAGCATATGCCAAGGTAACCATTCCTAACCGGAAGAAGTTAGATGACAGAAGTGTTAAAATGGTTTACCTAGGATCTGAAGAGGGATCAAAGGCATATAGGCTATTTGATCCAGTTAACTACAAAATCTGTGTTAGCAGAGACGTAAAGTTCAAGGAAGATGAGACATGGAACTGGAAAGAATACTTGGATAATATGGCTAATGGGAATGCTGAATGGACTGACTTTGTAACATCAGAAAAGCAGTTAGAGACTACTCACGTTACACAAACAAAAGAGTCATCCAACTCAGAAGAAGAATCTGAAGAAGAAGGTGCATATGAGAATGATCAACATCAATCACATTTGAATCATTGTGAAAATTCCCACACGCCTCATAATAGCTCAAGGACCAACACTCCTCACACGTATACCTATGAGCCTAACTCATCACAAATTATGGTGTATAATTTAAACAGAAGTTCAGCAAGACCTTTTGACCACACACCACTACAAGGATTTAGGGACTTAGCTGAAATCACCCAAAAGGCTCCAAGTATAGATCCACGAAGTATCTGTGGAGAATTAATGATGGCAGAAGAAGAACCAAGAAATTATAAAGAAGCTGCTAAAGATAGAAAATGGATCGAAGCAATGAATAGTGAGTTAGAATCCATAAATAGGAATAATACATGGAAACTAACTAACTTACCCGACTAATCAAAAGGCAATAGGTCTTAAATGGATATTCAAGACAAAGCGAGATGAAAATGGGAAGATTACAAAGCATAAGGCTCGCTTAGTAGCAAAAGGCTATGTGCAAGAACAAGGAATAGACTTCGATGAAGTATTTGCACCAGTAGCTCGAATAGAGACAGTTCGTCTTATTATAGCACTTGCTGCATATAATGAATGGGAAGTACATCACCTCGATGTAAAATCCGCATTCCTTAATGGAGATTTAAAAGAAGAAGTCTACGTATTACAACCAGAAGGGTTTGTAAAACCAGGAACCGAGAAGAAAGTATACAAGCTCTCAAAGGCACTGTATGGATTGAAACAAGCACCACAAGCATGGAATATCAAGTTAGACCATACTCTGAAAACACTAAATTTTCATAAATGCTCATTGGAACATGCAGTCTACATAAAGAAGAACAACACATCAACTATAATAATTGGAGTTTATGTGGATGATCTCATAGTCACTGGAGCACCAAAGAAGGAAATAGATCATTTCAAGTCACAAATGGAGAAAGAATTCGAAATGAGTGACTTAGGACTCCTAGCATACTATCTTGGTATAGAAGTCACCTAAGCAGGGTGTGAAATATCCATCAAGCAAATAGGATACATCAATAAGATCCTGAAAGAAACTAATATGCTTGATTGTAACGAAACAAAGATTCCTATGGAACTGGGAACAAGACTCACAAGAACTGAAGATTGAGAACCAGTGAATCCTAACAGAAGCTTAATAGGATGTTTGAGGTACTTACTACATACAAGACCAGATCTGAGTTACTCAGTTAATCTACTCAGTCGTTTCATGCAAGAACCAAAAGAACATCATTTGAAGGGAATCAAACAAGTATTACGCTACATCAAAGGAACCAAAGATCATGGAATAACCTACAAGAAGACTGGAGGTTGCAAGATAACAGGTTACAGTGATAGTAGTTATGGTGTCAACACTGAAAAATGAAGAGGCACTACATGTTATGTTTTCTACTTTGGAAACTCACCTATTACTTGGTGCACTCAAAAACAACAAACGGTGGCACTCTCATCATGTGAACCAGAATTCATAGCAGCCACTGCAGCCGCACAACAAGCACTGTGGTTACAAAGATTACTCAAAGATTTGACGGGATGGAAAGAAGAAAAGATAACACTAATGATTGATAACATCTCAGCAATAGCATTAATGAAGAATCCAGTGTTTCATAGAAGAAGCAAGCACATTGATAAAAGATATCACTTCATCAGAGAATGCGTAGAGAATGATCAGATTCAAGTTGAACATGTAAGCGGAGGAATCCAACGAGCAGACATACTGAAGAAGGCACTAGCAAGAGTCAAGTTTATCACAATGCGAGAACTGCTTGGCGTTCAAGATTTGAAGAATCAAGAATGAAGATGATATGATTAGGGGGTGAATGTGAGAAATAATCATATTCATCTATGAATTTATAAAAGTCCAAGGGTTAGTTGTGTCAATGTCTAAAGTTAAAATCTAGTGTCAAATTGTAAATATGTATTTAGATCAGGTCTGTTTGGTCAAAACTAGAAGTCTACAACTTCCCTGTATGTGTCGTACGTCTATATATCGATGGGCAGACCATCGACATCAACAATTCATCATAATAAGATTTCAAGTTCTAGTCAAAATTCTCTCAATTTCTGTGTAATCGATCGATCTTTGATCTAACAGCCTCAATTTCGTGCCTTGTCCAACCGTTTGCGTTTTGAAAAGTCAAAGTCCATCAGTTTGACCTTCCGATTTGACCAGCTTCCCTCGACTTTCACGAGTAAGTTTCTTCATCAAAGTTTATTTTTTTGCGTGCTTTACAATACCCCATTACTGGATTTGACCAAAAGTCCTCTGTATCAAAAGTCAAACCTTAAACGCATACTTTAATTGGGGAAAAACTACCAAAAATCACTATTACCATTTACCAAGGGTTGTAATCTGTCCTAAATAGTCTTTTAAGTATATTATGATGTTTCTAAACCATCAAAATTAAATTTTTATCAAAACCTAAGAGTTATGCGTTTTTACCCGTTAAAGTAAGTGTTTTATCACATAGTTTTCTAATCTAACAATTTTGTAGTGAATGAAACTTACTAACCCACTTCTGGGTTGTTAATAAACATATGTTAAGGTTTTCTTAAGTCTAAAGATGACCGCCGCAAAATATTACAACTTTTGGGCCATTTATGTAATTATTGAAACTTAAGGGGCAAAAAGTGTAATTTTACTAAAGATATGAAATTTTCAGAATTGTTGTGATGTTTTAGTAATTATATAATATACCTAAACTCTGGAAAAATTATATTTTTAAGACTTTGTTGAATTGACATAATTAACCCCTAAGTTTGAGAAATTATAGTTTTAACCCTAAATTTTAATTAATTGTCAAAAGTGATATTTTGGTCATAAAAGGGTCTTTTAGTAACAATAACTAATAAATAAAATATTCTTAACATAAATAATAAATAAATCTCCAATTAAACTTTGGGAATCGTATCGGTCGTTACAATTGTCGATTCTTCGAATTCTTTAGGTTTTCAGCAGGGTTAGCTTTTCCTCGCGTTCGTTGTTTTTCTCTCACTACTTGACTTGCTTTGCTTATCACAACCCCCTTTTCGTTTTCATTATTTGGGGTGCAACATTGTATCTTATTCCAAAATCTTTAATCGTTATTCTATCTACATTACTATGCGAATCCATGTTGTGCATGTGTATTCTTGATATGTAATACGTGTTGAATCTATATGTTGTATTCGTTTGTCGCTAGTCATTAATCGCTTGTGTACCATTAACGATTGAAAATGTATTCTTATTTTCAATAAGAATACATTTTCAATAATAGCTATTGGTCGACAACCCACCCACTATAATGAAAATGTATTCTTATTTTCAATGGGTGATTGATTTCCTAAATGTCTAGGTTTGGTTACACAACACCTTCATAACATGTTACACATAATCTATGAATTTCACTTGTCACATTGTAAGGAATA